>CAIGQQ010035826.1:11691666-11727855 GCA_903798035.1 Danio albolineatus
TTTCAGGTTGAGGTTGATCTTTTAAGCAATAAAGTAAAAAAAAAAAATTAGTGCTGAAAAGGAAGGTGAGAAGGACTGAGGAGTTTGCCCTTATGTTCTTGTTTTTCCCCATACAATGCATCACGTGAACGTGTTTTTCCTAAGTGAATCTCATCAAAACAAAGAGTGTGTTAAAAATTCGGGAGGGTGCACTGCTTTCAAGCCAACCAGCACTTTTTAGCGGTCCATGACGGCATCCAATTTGTACTGCAAAATGAATCCCTCAACATCTGGCAACTTGCAGGTAGGTATACTTTGACAGCGACTCATTTTTTTGTTTGTTGGTTTGTTTGTTTTATGTATTGTGGTAATTTGCATGTTGTGTCAAAACACTATTTGTCAAGATCAGGCCCAGGGTAACCTTTGATTTGGCCTACCATCCCATCTATAAAAAGAGAGGGAGAATGATGGGGATGTGGTTGGGGCGAATGCCTTTGTCAGAGATTGTTTTTTCGATTTGAACATAACCCTTTGTGTGCTTGTTTTATTGCTGAGTTACAAAAAAGTCAACTGAAATTAAATCTTTTAATTAAATGTAGTAAATGAATCATACTTTAAAATGTAAAAAATGTCACTTGACAAAAAGCAATGCACAAGACATCGGAGAGCAAATCAAGGCAAAAGTAGGCGCAAGTCGACTAGTGTTTTCAGCAGAACTCCATATAAATGAGATTATGCTTTTACTGTAATAATAAGTTTATTATAAAATGTTTAAAATGATACTGCATTAGTTAATATGATTAAAAGCAACATTTTCTAGTTATTTTTTAATATTACTAAAAAAATTAGGAAAAAAACAATGTCAAATTTAATGTTACACAATGTGATATATTCGGTTTGGTGTATATATATTTGGCCAACATCCCTCAATCAAGTTTGGTATTTGGCGCTTTGTAAAAAAAAGTCTGGGCACCCCTGGTCTAGATAATAGCTGTATACACTCCGTTTGACTAGTGTACAATAATTTTCTTCCAAATACGATAATTGCACAGACATGCAATACAAGCACACAATTGCCACACACCTGCACAGAAACATGTTATCAGTGCTGCCCCACTATTTGCTACTGAAAAGATCTATTACATTTCTCAGTAGTGTTAAGTAGCTCTTGAAGTAGTTAAACTTACTGTTTAGTTATTAGTAGAGATAATGCCAATAGTATCTGGATACAGCATTGATGATGCAATCGGAGGCCCCATTTACACTAGTGCGTTTTAGTTTTAAAACGGTGTTTTAGCATTAAAACGATTCGCGTCCACACTAGCGTTTCACCCAGCGTTTCTGAACATATCTTTGTACACACTACTCCACCAGAAACGTATATCACGTGACCATTCACACACTCTGGGCATGCGCGTTCAAGTATAAACAGGAAGCATGTGTCTCGCTCGGCATTTTGAATAGGGCTTACACCGCTTGAAACGTGAGCAATTAGCAAATGCTCGAACAATCGCTTGCCTCTTACGAATATATGCAGCTGTTGTAGTAAAAAAGGCAGAGTTTAACTGCACAATGGTGCCTAAAACGGACAATAGTGCAAACAACGCTCACCATTTCTGTGTCCATTTTGTTGCTCCGGTCTATAGTCATGTGATAGGGGCTTGAGGAATAAGGGAAGGATTCACAATGACCCAAAAGCCCCAATCGAGTAGCGAATCTCAGCAGCCACGGCTCCGTTTTCAAATGTCTCCGTTTCCCCCATCCACACTGAGATGGAGAAGCAGCGTTTTAGAATGAAAATGGCCTCTCCAGCGTTTCCAAAATGCTCCGTTTCCAGGGCTCGAAAACTCCGACGTAGTGTGGATGGATGGCGTAACCGTAGCAAAACGTATGTGTTTTAAAACAAAAATGCATTAGTGTAAACAGGGCCTGAGACTGCAAATCTCAGTGAAGCAATGTCAGACACAATTCACTCAATGGAGCTAGTGACGTCACTGTGAGTGTTAGAGTCAGGGGTTGGGTTAGGTGAGCATATTAAAAAGCATTGGATGCAGCTCAGATTGCACTGCACCAGACCCCTCTCGATAATGCTGGCAAAAACCATTTAGAAACATGCAGACTCAGTAATTCACAGGAGCTTAAATAACTTTCTTTTTCTTAGATCCCATTCTCTTGAAGATTGGGCTAAAATCTGTACGTGTCCTACATACAAGACAAAAACATGACAAATAAATAGAACCAAATATTTTAAACAAGCACCTACAACATTCATCTACACTTTAAAAAACGATGGCTTCCACAAAATCGATTTTTGTGTTGGAACAACGAAGGAGGACCTAAGTTAACTTAAGTGTTAACTAAGTTTTTACAAATGCAAGTAGACTGAACATAAAGCAATTTAGTTGTCCAAAAAAACTCAAGAATTGTGTTGTTTCAGCTTATTTTAAATAAGTAGTTTGAACAAACAGCAAACATCATTTTTGGAGTGTATACAATGTCTTTACATATGGTAATCATTGTAAATACCTATAGGCCCATTGTGCATTAATGTAATAAAAATGAATATAACAATAAATACATTTGCTTCCACACTTACAAAAGATGAAAATCTGTTTATCTTTTATTTTATGCTTTTCACTCTGCAATATGCTAGTATGCTACTAGCGCATCTAACAGTGAATATTTATTTAAAATGTATTATTAACCTAATCAAATGAATTTCACCACTGTAGTCAGTATAGTAAAAACAACAAACGATTTTTTTATAAGCATTTTCAAAGGCAACACAAAATGCTGAAACTACCACTGGACGCCAAGAGTACGCTACTTTTATTTTTATACTTCAATTTAATAGCCTGGTTTGCATAACCTCCATGCATGTTTCATTATTCTTTTCCAATTTATAACTAGTTGTTTTCTAGTCATTACCACCATCTTGAATTATCTTTGAAAAATGGGGAAAACAAGCAGTGGTTCTACACAATGATGTTAATGCATTCTGACTGTCCAACACTATCTCACGGTAATTCGTAACTTTTGATTTAGTGGCTAATTTGTATGAATTCATACGATCTAATTTGTACGATTTAGTATGATTTGCTCATCACCCAATGACGGTTGGGTTTAGGGGTGGGGTTGGGTGCCATGCCTCCTTTTTAAAATTGTACATTTTTGTATGACTAAACTCGTACAAATTCGTACAAATTAGCCACTAAACTGGCAAAATGTAAAATACTTACGTTTTTTCATGAGATCAGGCTGGACTTTCTGTCAGTGTTTTATTGTTTATTAGCTGAGAAAAAAAAACATTCTAAATGTGATCTCAAAGATATTATTTATCTACATCTTCATTGTTATAGTTGTGTTATTTTCACAAAAAAAATGCTTGGCAGATCCAAAATGTCATCGAGGGATTGCAGGTATCAATTCAGACTCATTCAGTGCTTCAACCTGCATTTATGTGAAACTGCAAGGAGGAGCTTCAACATATATTTGAATGTAGTTTCTAGGTAAAATGAACACTGCAGGGCAGTACGATGCCAACAACTTTTGTTTCTCACGTTTTACAGTGTAGTACAGTGATCCCTCGTTAATCATGGGAGTTACGTTCTAAAAATAACCCGCAGGTGAAATCCGTGAAGTAGTCAGCTTTATTTTTAAGATTATTATAGATGTTTTAAGGCTGTAAAACCCCTCACTACACACTTTATACACTTTTCTCAGACAGGCATTAACATTTTCACACATTTCTCTCTTGACAGCAAATGCACCGCACACATGACAATTGGAATCAACACACACCGGACATGCAGGTTCACATGTTATTTAAAATGATTTTTTTTTCATATGAAGAGTGTCCTGAACCGTAGCTGGTCAGCTTACCCTGATGTAAACCGTTAACAATTTTAAAACGAATGGCGGTGTGCAACCCCCTTTACAATGTCTTGCTGCATGCAGACAGTTCAGTCAGGACGCAGAACACAATGCACTGTAAAAGAAAAAAAAAAAGCATGTCAAATGAAAAAAAAAAAGAAGAAAAAAACAAGCGAAACTGCAAGGCCACAAATTGTGAACCGCGTTATGGCAAGGGACCACCCTACATAGATTTACATGGTCCAGGTGCACTTTAGTTTTATGTTTGCTTTTGAAAACGCTATTGGTTTGCTAGGTGACTGACAAGCTCAGCCTTCACATGGATGTGTAAAAAAGGACGTGTATCTGAAATGTACAACATAGCGTTCCCCAAGTAAAGTTTTTCACATTCGTTAAAATGTAGACAGCGCCCTTGGGTTTGTCATCTGAAACATGCTATAAAATTTTACATTTGAAAAACATTAGACTGAAGCAAGTATTTCCAATGAGCCTGGGTTGGTGGGTACTGGCCCTAATTTGACTAATTCTTGTAAAGTTCCAAAAAAAGTAATTTGTAGGCACAAGTGATTCAGTTTTTTTGAGAGATTTTTTTATTTTTGTGGCTTATAAGCCTATGTATCCAATTATACACAACATAATGCTAAAAGGAGCACGTTCGCCTCACAGCAAGAAGGTCGCTGGTTCGATCCCCGGTTGGGGCAGGACCCGGTTGGGCCAGTTGGCATTTCTGTGTGGAGTTTGTATGTTCTCCCCGTGGTTGCGTGGGTTTCCTCCGGGTGCTCCGGTTTCCCCCACAGTCCAAAGACATGCGGTACAGGTGAATTGGGTAAGCTAAATTGTCCGTAGTGTATGTGTGTGAATGAGAATGTATGGATGTGTTTCCCAGAGATGGGTTGTGGCTGGAAGGGCATCCGCTGCGTAAAACAAATGCCGGATAAGTTGGCGGTTCATTCCGCTGTGGCGACCCCGGATTAATAAAGGGACTAGGCCGAAAAGAAAATGAATGAATGAATGAATGAATAATGCTAAAAGGTTTCTTGGTAAGTATTAACATAAACAAAGTGTGTTATGTCTAATCTAATGTGAATCTATTTTTGATTATTAAAATAGATGCATTTTTGATTTTTGGACAGGATCCACACATTCATTAAAAAATGTTTAAAAAACAAAGGCTAAAGAAATCTATTTATACATTTGATATATCTAAACTTTTTAAAAAGTTACTTTTGTCCATCATTTTGTAGTAATTCAACAACCTGTAATAAAACACTGCATGCATGACCACATCAACCTGACTTCGCCAAGTTATATCTGCGTGGAAATGATTTTTAAATGCTAAAGTAGAAATAAGGTGTACATATTTGTACAGACTCTACGGCTTACGCAGTCTCTAAGGTTAATTAGGAGAATTATATGTCTAATGAGAATTTATTATATTTAAACAACCTCTCCATTTGTGAGCATTATTCCCACAATGGGTTAAAACAATTTTGTTGACAGCCCACTCAACTCATTAGCCAGAAGTGATGTCTACAACACTGGCTGTCAGCGTTTAAGAGGAATCTCTCAGGTAATTGTATCGTTTCAAAAATATGCCAGAATATGGCAAAATCTAGATTAATAAATCAGACTATCGACAGTTAACATTTAACTACAACTCTGTATAATGAATGTGAATAAATGTTCATATCATCTACAGAGGCCCAGGTGTCTTCACATCTCTCAAAATAAACTATAGTATGGTAATTAATTCAACACACTGAACAAGCTTTCTGATAACTAAACACTATAAATATCTCTACATTCGTCCATTATTGATCTTAGTTATATTCTACAAAATATAACCAGTAACTCTGAGATTTACATTGAGTAAAATAAGTTTTGAACCGAACGAGTCACCATTTTTCTCAGACAACATATTTCTAAAAGCACTGTTGACTTTCATCAGATGTTGATAACAACCAAAGTAATCCATCCATACAAAGAAAACAAAACTAATTAGTTAAGAAATTAAGTTATGTGTATAAAAATATCAATCAGTCAATTAAGATAACTGGTCACAAACAAGATTCGCTGCAGATTCTATTTGACTATGGAAATAACAGCAATTGCGATTTTTAAAGATAATACACATCTCCTTTACTCAGCTTTTGAAATGTTACCATCAGGACGCAGGTTTAGAATTCCTAAAGCCAGAAGAAATGCTTATAAAAAGTAATTTATCCGAATTGCAGTTGTTGTTTTAAATCGGATCACTGTTTGGCGTGAATGGGGTGGTTGTCAAGAATGATCTGCAGTAATACTGTATGTATGTGACTATTTTGGTTTTTACATTTAACTTGTCTTGATGAGTGTTTCTATTGTGTGATTGTTGTATGCAGTTGTTTTCTTAAATTCAAGACAAATTTCCTTTCTGTGCCGAGCAGAACAGACAAAGTTTAAACTACACTAAACCAAACTAAACAAAAATTAGGTTGACATGGTGGCACAGTGGGTAGGGCTGTAGTCTCACAGCAAGAAGGTCACTGGTTCGAGCCCCGGCTAGGTCAGCTGGCATTTCTGTGTTGAGTTTGCATGTTCTCCCTGTGTTCACATGGGTTTCCTTTGGGTCCAAAGACATGTGCTATAGGTGAACAGGGTGAGCAAAATTGTCCGTAGTGTATGTTTGTATGTCCTGGTCCTCTAGGTTGGGGGTTGAGCATTGGGGTAACAACCCACCTTATAAAAATTAGATGTTGCGAAACAGGGTTCAACACTAAGGATTTTTTCTACTGGCCCGATTGGACCAGTGGTTCAGATTATTTGCCCTGACAAAGTTTTTCACTGGCCCCACCAAAAAAAAGTGAATTGCTATTTCTTAGCCACATATTTTAAATAATGTGTCAAAAATAATTTCTAAAAATGTTAAGGAAAATGTGCAGGTATTTTATTGCAAAACAAAACCTGGCTGACTTAAAAATGACAGCAAAACATCACAAAACTGACATTTTCTTTTAGCCTTATAATTTGATGCTGCCATCATGTTGTCGTCTCTTCGCTGTATTGGTTTTAATAGGTTACGGAAAAAAATTACGTGCTCATGACATCCAATCAGATAAGAGGAACCCAAAAAACCAATATGGTATTTACAACCTCACAGAGAAGGTAGCATAACTATTTCTTGATTTTGAGACTATATATGCATGCAATTGACAAATAGTCGCAGGAAAATAAAAATTTAGTGACAAGGCAGCACTGGCCTCATCGGGCCAGTAACGATTCTGTCTACTGTCCCAAACATCTCTCACACTGTCCCCGGGCCATCGGGCAGTCCTTATTGTTGAGCCCTGGCGAAACACCAACATGGTGCGGCTAAAAAATCAACTTTATTGATTTAAATGGCCCTGAGAGTAAGTAGGTAATAGAATTAAATGAACAAGGAAAAAGTATTGAACACATAAAGGAAAGGAGGTGTAAAAAGGCATGGAAAGTCTAGACAGCAGCCAAAATCTCTGTTTTTAGAAAGCAATAATGTAAATGCTTATTAGCTGCTTCAAGTCCCAATTACCAAATGATGAAGATGAAACCAGGACATTCCAGCAATAATGATCTGAAACACAGCCGATGAAACTGTCAACTGCTTTCAGAGAAAGAAAATAAAGCTGCTAGATTGGCCAAATTAATCACTTGTGCTACACTCTAAAAAAAAAAGGTTCTTCAGTGGTTCTTCAGAAGTTCTTTGCGATATTTGAGGTGCTATTTAGCACTTTTACTGTGTAAAGAACCTTTAAAGCACCATAAAGGTTCTTCAGTGGTTCTTCAGTGGTTCTTTAAGGTGGTCAGGGTGCTATATAGCACTTTTACTGTGTAAAGAACATTTAAAGCACCATAAAGGTTTTTCAGTGGTTCTTTGGGGTGTTTAAAGTGCTATATAGCACCAATACTACTGGTAAGCACTTGTTCTTATAGCTAATTCTCATAACTCTTATGCCGGTTTTATTTGCGGAAAGGGTAAAGTAACATTATGAGCACCTTAAAATATAGGTGCTATATAGCACCATTTGACAAAAGTACTATATAGCACCTATTTTTTTAAGGTGCTGTATAGCACCAAAAAAGGTTCCCCCCTCGTTACGACCAAAGAACCAGTTTTGGTGCTATTTAGCACCTTTTTTTTAGAGTGTACAGTAAAGTTCAGATTTCATTGATGATACACAGAGAACCGTCAAGATTTGAAGAATCTGTTAAGGTCTGGAGTAAAAAAATCCCAAATGAGCAATGTATGCGATTCCATCCTCCATACAAAAAAGGCATCTTGAAGCTCGTAATTAAACACATTTCAGTGTTTCAGTACTTTCTCCTTGTTTTATTCCATTCTTATAAACATAACTAGCTTTTAAGATTTTTTTTGTTTCGTTTTATTTTTTCTGTATGGTTGGATTGTTTGGGTTTCTCCTAAAATCTAAATCAATTTCATGTCAACAGCTCCTTTAGAATTGTACTTACCAGTAAAAATCATGCATGTTCAATACTTATTTTACCCAATGAAGAGCCCACACAAATGTGATTATGATCATCTTACGAGTAATGTAACATTTGACACATGATACAATTTTACCAAATGGCTTCAATAGCTCTATTTGCAAAAACATAATTTTAGATCAATTTGGATGGTAGTGAATACACATAAAATTTAATAAACAAATTACAAGCATAGATAAATACAATACAGCAGAGATAAAAAAGTGAATGAAAAAGAGCTTTAGTGACTTTTTAGTGACTATTGCAGATGCACACGTTGCAATATCAATGCTGAAAGAAACAATATGTAGTGCAGCCCTAGTATCTGAGAGCTTGAATCCATTAAAGGGCACATATTTGACCCCTTTTTTAGATTTAATATCTTTAAAAGTTAAAAGATTTAAAAGTCTTTTGTGTCAGCAGAATTTGTCTGTAAAGTTTCAGCTCAAAATACCCATCAGATTATTTATTATAGCTGTCTAAAGTCTTAATATCGTAGCTCTAAACAGCTTTTTGCTGTTTTTGGTACTGGGCCTTTAAGGATAGTCCTCCCCGCCCACCGTTCCCATCAGCATACCTTAATCTCCGCCCTTGGCTGCGTCAGACAGACAGACGCAACAGGAACAGATGTAAAGGAAGCAGATCTCACTACGTTTGTGAGAAATACAACAGTAAGAACTTTACCAATGACTGTTTGATGTGTTTGTTGAGGAGTTGCAACGATGAGTCACACACAATGTAGTTACAAAGTTCGTTCACGCATGCACGCAAACACACACATACATACACAGACAGACAGACAGACAGCGCATGCGTTGAGCTTTGCACTGCTTTTGCAAGCAAATGTGAAAGGATACAGGTTAATATCCACTGCTGTATGGATATCTGTTAAGTTAATGTACAAAATAAACCTGATTTAATGTCAACAAACCGAGATTGAAGCGTCTTTTTTGCTGACACACGGCTGTGGTGATGAAGTAAAGCTGAAGTAAATCGCTGTAGTTCATTACAAACATGCACTGTTTTAAACATGTGTTAAACTTGTGAAACTTACTCTTGATCACATCTGATGGTGATTGATGACCTTCGCGAAATGAACAAACCTTTTATTCCCGGTTGCTTTGCGCACGTCCTGTCTTGTTGATATGATTATACGCGTTACTACGGAGACATGTTAATACGCAGCTGTCAATCAACTCTGTGAGCGGGGGGACCACACTCCTACCTAAAGTTGCGGTCGGTCTCAAAACCGGTTCAAGTGGTCCACCGTTTTTATGCTGTTAAATTGAAAAAAAAAGGACTGGGTGTGTTTATATCACCCCAAAATGACCGTCTATACACTATACCTACACATATGTCTGTCCAAACAGCTTAAAAAGTAGATTTTTTAAAATAGGTGACCTTTAAACAATGAGCTTCTGACATTGTGATGTATAAATTATAATTTACACACATTTTGCAACTCCACACAACACAGTCGTAGCAAATAATAGTTTCATGCACCTCCTCACGTATAAGCATTAGCAGAGCAGCAAACGGCTCCCAGACACCGCTGTCCAGATTCCCAGGGGACCAATTAAAGCTCTGTCAGATACCTGGAAATCTTCCATTCCCACAGGAAAAATACCATGTTGTTTCAGGATTAAAAAAAAACGGTTGGTGCTAATCTAAATCTAAACACTTAAACACTTTTTTCGTGCAATTAATAATGAAAGAATATACATGATGAGGTGAACAGAAAAGGATAGGAATTTCACCAGAAGGAAAAATTTGAGCATTCTTGTAGTTTCTTTTTCTTCTTGCAGGCATTAAATACTGGCAAGGGATAAAGGATCAGAGATCTAAATGCTGTCTGCAGTCTGTATAGTTAGTCATTCAGAGTCTTCAACACCACGACTGAGTGCCAAAGCCTCTCATCTCAGCAAACACTTGCTTTGCTTGCTGACACAATTATTTCACTGATTCTCGGGTACTTGAGTAGCACAAACAGGCCTCAAAACAAAAAAATTCAACAGCCTTTTTTCATAATCTGCTGTTCCCCATTGTTCGGCTATAATCTCCCGCTCCTTCCATATCTTCCTTGCCTATTAATTATGAATCAACACCCATCAGATGCATAAATAACGTGTCAAATGAAACATAAATATTGACAATTGTAGCACATAACGTCAAAGAATTAATGAACTGACACAACATGATGCCCGATTCGAAGCACCATCTGTTGAGTTTGCACCACCATCAGACAGAAGATGTAACTGTTGATATAATGATTGCATTAGGCATATCACACATCTTACTGCCATTTTGTTGTATTGGTTTTACCACCAACTGTATACACCTAAAACCAGAGAATATATTTTTTATGAGTGTGAGACTCTTACAGGTTTTCTTACAGGTTATGGGTTTAAAATTGGAATAATGTTCTAGGTATATCTGTTCATCATGTCATTTAAGGTATTTATTTTTTCACTAAAACAAGAGAAATCAAAATATCAGATCAGGGTTTTTCCTGGCACAAAATGAGGTGGACCTGGTATGCCAATCATGAGATTTTTACTATTGGAAACAAAAACATTCAGCATTATTCTTGTAATCGTATGAAATTTAACCGTATCATAATCGTATCTTATTTAAAACAGTTGACATTAAAAGTAATTAAATACATGAATAGTGCTTCAGCATCACTTGGAATCCTTTGTTGTGAATGAAAATCAGGATTATTCCACCAAATAAAATTTTGTTGCTTAAAAAATTACATAAGCATCTCTATAAATGTGGATTTATTTTGTTTTGTTATTTTGACCAACTGTCAGTATCAAAATTGTGACAATGTTTTTATTTTGGGTAGTAAATTCGATCTGTATATTACAGAACAAAGCAAAAATGTAATTTTATGAACTATTTATCTTTAAATTCAGAAAACTGACCATTTTCAAGCAGTCTCTTGATATTTTTTCCTAACTTTATACAACATTTACACTCATTTCCACTTTATTAGGTACCCCTTACTAGTACCAGGTTGGACCCCCTTTTGCCTTCAGAACTGCCTTAATCATTCGTGGCATAGATTCAACAAGGTACTGGAAATATTCCTCAGAGATTTTTGTCCATATTGATATAATAGCATCACACAGTTGCACATTTGTCAGCTGCACATCCATGATGCGAATCTCCACATACCAAAGGAGCTCTATTGGATTGAGTTTTGACAACTGTGGAGGCCATTTGAGTACAGTGAACTCATTGTCATGTTCAAGAAAACAGTCTGAGATGATTCGCGCTTTATGACATGGTATGTTATGTAGTTTAAATAAGTACACATTTTACTAGCATTTCAAAAATGCCAATAAATCACTGAGCGCTTCATATCATCAAATAATCTATAATTACAAATACTACAATTTTCTTATCTGAATATGTAATCAAGATTACATGTAATCAGATTCTACACACATACACTTTATTCATTTCTTCTTAGATTTTAATCATTTTCATTTACAGCTATAAAGATTCAGTTATAGACAGGTGTTTTGGTTGTAGTGCGTAACAATATTGAAACTTTTTTCCACATCAAATCAATATAAAGATTACATTTAGGTCTAGAGAGAACATGAGGTATCTGATTGATTTCAACATGGAATTGTTGCGCAGTTCAAAACTTGTGCAGCTCGTTTTGTCCCAGACCTCAATGTTTCTTTTTAACCCTGTCGCGAGTAGACCAATAAGTCGTGGAATGACGTCAATGCTACAGTTATCGAGTGATCATGAAAATTGGCACTATTTTATTTAAAAATAAATATTTATTTTACAATCAATGGCTCAGTAATGGAATAATACATGTTAGCCAGCTCTTTAATGAAGAAGGTCTACTGCTCATATACTGTACACAGAACTTGTCACAAAATACTAAATTCCTAAAGTGTTTGCAATAATTATAAGTGTTATTCCTTCTGGATTATGCATGCTTTAAAAAAAAACAATACAGTATCACCAGGAACTTTTACCATTCCAGAACCGATTAATACACCTATTGGTGAAATTTGTTTTATAATAAATAAAAAGGTTTTCCTTACTAATAAAAGTAAATAAAAATATCTTTGAAATTATAACATAACATTCACCCTGTCAAAACTTCTTAAAAAAGATTTGGATAAGAATTTGACACAACTTTCTCCTTTTTTCAGAATAACGTTGAAACTCTTCCTTGCTTATTTTGGACATGCAAACGTGTCTCCATTTTGGCAAGATGTTAATTTATTTATCTCAAATATTATTTGACAGATTTTTTTCTGTGAATCCAAAAGTAATTATTTTTGGTTTTTATACAAATTCTAATGTCTGCTTTATAATAAACTTTATTCTATTTTATGTAGATTTTAATATTCATGAATGTACATTTTCAAATTGCAAGCATATTTTTTAACGTTAGCATTTATGCAAGAGATTATAAATTACAATTCCAGATTCACTTAACAAGAAAGCATTCAAAACGTAGGCTATACAATTTGGACGACCTTTAATATATAAAATCTATTAAATCTCTAAATCGCTATTATCTCTTTATTTTGCCCTCTTCACTCTCAATTTCTTTATCTAGTATATCTAACCTCAGTTCAGATAACCTATTTCTTTGTTTTTTGTTTGATTAATGTTGTTTTTTGCTCCTATTTTTTCTTATTAGTATCATTGTAAATAATCTAATGACTATTATTGTGAATGACGTGTACCAAATGTATATATCTGTTATACAATAAATGTTTATACAAAAAAACTGTCACACGTGCCTTCAATCCGCTCAGAGACAGAGCACAGCGGCTGTTATAAAGCTGTAGGAAAACGAAGCCCTTACCGAGTGGTTCACTCCCCACATCAAGACGCTGAGCAGCGGGTCGCTGGCCCGAAACAGCTTCACCTTCTGAGACACGAAATGCTGCTTCTTCTTCTTCTTCTCGGTTTTGGTTTTGCTGGCGATGGATGCAGCGAGGCTGCTGGCTGCAGAGGCCATGTTTAACGCCGGGAAGGCTCGGATGAATGAAATCCCTCTCTGCGCGTGGCACTATGGCGATGTCTTGACACAAGCTGTTCACGATCAGCAGCGCCCCGCCGGATCTCGACACGCTCTTCGTCCCGTTCGTTATTCAGTGCATCGCGTTCACGCATCCCTCTGCAAACGCGCAGCGGAAGAATGATGAAAACTCTCGGAAATCCACCAACTCACACCAGCTAACCGCTAGCTGTCATTGACGTTAGCTTGAAGGTTACAGTTGGCTGGGATGTGTGCGCTACCAGCTCATTCACACACACACACACACACACTTCTGAAAAACTAAATCGGCAAAGAATCCCACAAGCCCAAATGAACGATATCCTTGTCCATCGTGTGGTTAAATGTCAAATTTGACCAACTGTAAACAGTCACACAGATTCGGTATGCAGATATTTCACACCAGTCCTCTACAAAAAGGTGTGTCGCCTCATTTAAATCATGGCGAAAACCGTTAGTAACAGACGTAGCTTCCGCTCGAACCCTTCCAAGCGTTCGCAACTAGTAAAAATGGCTAAATACAAAGAGGAAACAACTATTGTCCTGCAAAAGTCAAGTCCTGATGAAGCCCGGGCATCAGCCGTCCACTGCGCCTGTATGCAGCAGCTGGACCAGGCTTTACTGCCTCTCTGACAGCTCTGCTTTAGCTCAACTCAGCACGTTGACACATAAATCTTGTGTTTCACGTAACGCTATTGGCTCGGCGCCACTCGCGCGTACATGCGGCTACAGCATGATGGACTCCGAGAGGTCCTATTGGTTCCAGCATCTCGATATTAGGTTTTGGTCAGTAATATAAATCATCTCATGGTCAGTCTGCGGCGATCAGTTTTCCCCCTCTGTTTCGGTTATCGAAGTCCACATATAACACGTCGCCGAGGACGTAAAACCAAACAATTCTATAGGCTAGCACGTACCTGCGGCGTAAAACAGCGTAGGTGGATTTAATCAAAATGTTGGATCGTCAGTGCATCTAAAGTCACATGCATGCTATATTTTAAGTATAACGAGTACATTTTAACGCATATAGCTATCGCAGGCATAAATATAAAGAAACCAAAATTTATTCTATTTCATTTTTATTCTATTTCATCATCAAGTACCCAATTATAGTTTTCTCTTATTACAAACATGTTCATATCTTTTATAAATAGACCTGTATTTTATTTAAATTAAGGACATGTTGTATACTGATTCCCATGAGAGGACTCATATCAGCAGCCTAATGAAATATTTATATTGAGCGGGTCGCCTCATGGGGGCAGACATGTTTTAGCTATCTCGGTAGCCTTGTATAATAATTAAACCTGCTGGCAGATCGAGGCTTTTTGCAGTGACATTAGTTAATGAAACCACATTAGTTTTGTTCCACAAAGGTAGCAGTAGCCTAATTATAACTAAGATGATGCAGCATATAAACAAACTGAGTACACCTATTTACTGGCAATGCACTTTTATTCTGTCTTTCTTGTTAACTTGTGTTTCCAATGGTCTTAACAAAAACATAGCCATGTGAGATTAAAGGGACAGTTCCACAAAATATTAAATATTGGTTGTACTTTACTTCAAGATGGACTTACACTGATTTATTATAATCCTCCTATATGGTTGTATAGCTCGCCAGACTGTATTAGCATGTTCCCACCGTCACACTGTAAGATCTCTGTGGACACAATGTCAAACCGTACAACAATCAAGATGCACTTAACACGAGCAAACAGGAAGTCTCATCTGGAGTAGGCCATCCATCTGTGATACGTTCAGTAACCCATATATATTCTGAAATGGTACCTTACAGTAACATAGTGTGTAGCTTTACTTTTGTTTACAACATATCTTGATAACAGAATAAAACCACAAAACTAACAAATCCTTTTTAGCAGTGGTTCTCAAGATTTTTCACCAAGTACCACCTTAGAAAAAAATTGTCTCTCCAAGTACCACCATAATAACCGGTATTGAAGTACAGTAGCATGGTTGGCCTAATTAAGCAGCTACAGCACTGCACAGTTAAAAAACAAGGCAGATTATTCTTCAAATTAAGAATATTTATGATTGTCAGCCACTTAAATAAAAGGTTTAGCCTATAAAAATCAATTTACTGATCACATCAGTGTTATCGTATGCGTCAAAGGGTTAAAAGTGTTCATTTTTTTACTTTAATTATTGAGAGATTCCTCTGCGTACCAACAGCAGGAAGCTTGTACCACTAGTGGTTCGCATACCACAGTTTGAGAACCACTGGTTTATAGTGTTGTGAAATTGTCTCACTTGTTGTGTCATCACGTTTGACGCTTTAAGATATCAAAGATGCAAGTTTTTTCTTCATTAGATCATTAAAGAAGATTTTTAGCTGCAATTTTACACTGTAAAAAATCCAGGTTGCCTTAAACTTTTAAGCTGATTCAAATTAACCTTATGAGTCCATTGAACTTATATTATGTTAAGCTGACTTAAACAGCTTGCGTTACTTATAAAATTAAGTTAGAACAGGATTAACTTAGTTTAATAATACTTTTTTATATACATTTTTACAGCGTAGCGCTTCATAAAATGCAATAAAGGAAACTGTGAAAACATCTTTAATGTTCCTGATGCACAATGGTGCAGCAATAATGACAGATACAAGCATACATTCTTATGAGCTGATGTTGTTTGTTACTTTTCTAATACAGGCCGGTCTACCATGGATGAACAATACAACAAGCATCTTCCTTTAGTAAACAAACAGCATAAGCTCAGCATCAGTTCTAAGTTTGTTTCCAAATTGAAGGTCATGTTGTAAATAATTTGAGTTTCTTGCACAAACCAATGGTTTTGCTTCATAAGACCTCAATAATCACAATAAGAAATGTACTGCTGAATTAATACTCAGTTGAATACATTTGACTTTTTTGTGTGTTTATTGTTTGATACTTGTAAAAAAAATAAAGAATTATGCTTTTACTAAAATTATTAATGTAAAAAAAAATTTTTAAATGTTTTTTAAGGCTTTAACAAACTTAATAAAGATAGAATAATAATAAAATTACGTTAGCATTACTTAAGAGTTTCAATGAATGGAACTTAAAATACTATGTGGATTATTAAGATAAATAAGTAAATTTTACTTTAAAAAAACAGGCTCGACAAACTTGAAACTACAAGTTGATACTTGAAAGTGCAAGTTGAGAACATGCTAAGTTTAATAGGACATATTAAAATAAAATGAGAAATATGCAAATTCATTCATTCATTTTCTTTTCAGCTTAGTCCCTTTATTATTCTGGGGTCGCCACAGCGGAATGAACCGCCAACTTATCCAGCACATGTTTTACGCAGCGGATGCCCTTCCAGCTGCAACCCATCTCTGGGAGACATCCATACATGCTCATTCACACTCATACACTACAGACAATTTAGCCAACCCAATTCACCTGTACCACATGTCTTTGGACTTGTGGGGTAAACCGGAGCACCTGGAGGAAACCCACGCGAACGCAGGGAGAACATGCAAACTCCACACAGAAACGCCAACTGACCCAGCCGAGGCTCGAACCAGCGACCTTCTTGCTGTGAGGCGACAGCACTACCTACTGCACCACTGCGTCTCCAAATATACAAATAGTTGCCTCAATTTTTTTAAGCAAATCAAAGACAGTATTTTCTACCGTGGGTCTGGAGCCATATGTATTAATTAAGTTTTGTCTAACCTGTAGGTTAGTTTTTTGAATAATGTGTTTATGAAAGCAGTACAATGCAAATTTAACACAGACTTTCAACTCAGATCAACGAAGTTGGACAGTATTTGCCCAGTTTATGCTCAAAAAATTAGTGTATGCTCGTATAGTCCAAACTTTTATTAGTTCAAACTAATCATTTAACTCATTTGAAATGACCTGACACAACACAATTCTTGAGTTTTTTTTTGCTACAACTTTATAGTTTAAGGTTAAATCCACCTAAATTTGTAAAATTAATAAGTTAACATAATTCCTTCATATTTTCCCAACACAAAACAATTGTGTTGAATCCAACCGTTTTTACAGTGTAGAAGCAAAATGAGACAAAAGGATTGCAGTTACATCTCGTCTTCCTTCTTTTTTGTCCTCGGCTGATCACATGCCTGAATACTGCGTAGACATAGAGAAACAACACAGCCACACAACAAAACGGATAGAAAGAGTAGCATGCGCAACACAGAAACATTCATCATTCATTCATTTTCTTTTCGGCTTAGTCCCTTTATTAATCCGGGGTCGCCACAGCGGAATCAACCGCCAACTTATCCGGGATTTGTTTTACGCAGCGGATGCCCTTCCAGCCACAACCCATCTCTGGGAAACACATTCATACATTCTCATTCACACAAATATGAGAACCCACAAATAAAATGAACCCACGCAACCACGGGGAGAACATGCAAACTCCACACAGAAATGCCAACTGGCCCAACCGTGACCTGCCCCAACCGGGGATCGAACCAGCGACCTTCTTGCTGTGAGGCGAACGTGCTACTCACGCGCCACCGTGGTGCCCTAACACAGAAACAACAAAACCTAATAAAGCTAACAGTACATGAGTTGGAAAGTGTCAGGGAAAAGTTTGACTTGTAGCATGGGTAAACAGAAGACTTTAAGTCCTGATTTAAATTCAGAAAATGTTATCCTGCCAGTGGCAAAGAGTTCCATAGGAGCCGTGAAAATGACCTATTGCCCACTGAAGGAGCCATGACAGATTGTATTTAGGGGCAGTCAGAAGATTACACCCTGAAGATCGAAGTGATTGAGATGGAACGCAAGGCAAAAGTAAATCAGCAGAGAGCAAGGCCACTGAGTAATTTAAAGGCAGGCAGAAGAATTTTATGAATAATGCGAGATGACAGGTATAACCACTGAAGGCCAGATGAGACAGTGGTGGTATGAGCAGGTCACTTATTCATTCATTCATTTTCTTTTCGGCTTAGTCCCTTTATTAATCCGGGGTCGCCACAGCGGAGTGAACCGCCAACTTATCCAGCATTTGTTTTACGCAGCGGATGCCCTTCCAGCCACAACCCATCTCTGGGAAACACATCCATACATTCTCATTCACACACATACACTATGGACAATTTAGCTTACCCAATTCACCTATACCGCATATCTTTGGACTGTGGGGGAAACCGGAGCACCCGGAGGAAACCCACGCAACCACAGGGAGAACATGCAAACTCCACACAGAAATGCCAACTGGCCCAGCCGGGGATCGAACCAGCGACCTTCTTGCTGTGAGGCGAACGTGCTACTCACTACGCCACCGTGGCGCCCGCAGGTCACTTAGTGTGGGTTAATGTTCTTGCAGTAGAATTTTGAATGTATGTAAGAGAGAAATTGAATGCACTAAAAAAAAGAAAAACAATTGAAGTAGTCAGTCTGAAAATTTAATAATAGGATGCACTAATGATGCATCTATGGGCTATAAGGTGTAGGTGATGAAATGCAATTTTGAAAAGTATGTTAAAGTAAGGATTCAGAGTGAGTGTAGGATCAAGAGTGATCCCCAAATTACAAACAATGTCTGATGGAAAAAATGTTTCAGAATCAAGATTAAAGCAGAGAACATTAGTTATATTTGCTATTTGTCAGAGTTGGGGGATAAGTGATTAAAATGTCCGACTTGCTCAAATTAAAACTTGGGTAATTTTATTTAGCCACACTGTAAAAAAAATCTGTAATTTTACGGTTTATTTCTGGCAGCTGGGGTGCCGAAAAAAAAGTAAAATAATGGCCGTTAAATTACAGAAAATGACTGTAGAATAACGGATATTAAATTACAGAAATTTACCAGAAATTAAAATTCTACAGTATATTTCTGTAATTTAGCGGTTGTTATTTTACTTTTTTTTTTCGGCACCCCGGCTGCCGGAAATAAACTGTAAAATCACGGATTTTTTTTGTCTTTAACTCATTGACACATAGATAGTGATGTGGTTTGTTGGATAGAACCTGGATGGCAAGCCGTAAAAGCAATATCACACGAGTATCAGTGTATTGAGTATGGTGGGAGGCGTGCGACCTCGTGCCTTGTGTCCCACCAGTGACGATGTGCAGCCATATAGCACTGCTACGATTATAATATTGAGTTTATAAAACAGTTCGACTGCATAATCGTGTATATAAATAAAAGAAAATCAAACAATAAGAGTCTAAAAATCCTTTTTGTATGAGAAACTACTTTCTTCCACCATTCATTCACATCTGCAGCTGACATCAGAACAGCAGAAAACCATTGCTATTTCACAAACGTCACTTTAGAGCTAGTATTTAAATGATTCTCTAGCATAATATCTATGACAAAACAGGTGATTTTGCTTACATTTTAAGATCATAAGGCTGAACGGCATGAAATGCCATCAGTCTAGAAACATTTCCCAGTATTTCTCTGTTGCAATCGGGATATCACAATAATTAACGCAGAAAATGCCAAAGCAAAGCAAACACTACCAGAAACATTACCAGATTACTATGGTATACACCACTACAACATACAAAAGAGAGAAATCGATTTAGAAAGTCACTTACCAGTTTAATAATGATTTGATCAACTGTAGTTTAAAATTATACTGAGTTTTTCTCCTCCGAGGGCTTATTATGGGATCTCTGTCATCATCTTGTGGTGGAAGGTCAACTGTCTTTGCTCAGTATGACAAGCTGATGGATGCCGACATGCTGTATCTCCAAAATGATAAATATTTAAAATAGGCACTGTCCTTATAAAAAAAAACTGCGAAGTTGTAATCTAAATAACTACATTCTCACCTAAAAGGCCTCAAAAGTACATCATGTTGTCCAGCAGCTGCAGTATTTGTCAAACAGTAGTGAGTTTATTGATCTGCTGTCACTCTGTGTGTAATACAGAAGGGTGAGGAGGATTTACCAGTGCTGTTACTGCTTAATATCCCACGGCCAATCAGATTCGAGAATCAGATAGAAGTGTTGTATAAATCTGAACATCAACACATCAGCAAAACAGTGACAATGGAAACCATGATGATAAATAATAAGTCCAAGAGGCATCCTAATAAACATTAATGGGCCTAGTACAGAGCCCTGTCAAAGTAGAGCAGTGTGGGATTTCTAATCTTGCATAGCAATGTAGTATTGTCCATCGGTAGATAGAACAAAGATAATGCAGCACCTATTGGACATCTGTTAAGAGAGCAGCAACTAGTGACAGACCTTATCAAATGCTGACCCGAGGCCGAGTAATAGGAGAATGGTAAGAGATCATTGATAACCTTACTAAAGCAGTTTCAGTACTGCGAATGGAAACCATATAGAAATATGACAAACTAGCTAAAAAGAGACTGAATTGTAAAACAGTTCATGATTTTTTTAAAACAAATATAGCCCACTCTTTTGACTTTCAGCATGCAGGAATAGTTGACTTATTTTATGAATCACCAAAGAGCACTCTATGAAGCAAACCCATATTACTACAGCAGAAAACAATGCAAAATTTTACAAGTCAATCCGATTACACATTTGCAATAGCAAACGTTCTAGCTTTCTCCCAAATGCTCATTTGTCTGTGTTCTGCTGCCCTCTTTAGGCATAAGGATGCCATTATTCTCAATGACTCCTGACAGCTACTCAATATTACGTAAATGAAAAAATATCTAGATGCAATACTATTCACGTGTCAGCAGAACAGTTTTGATGACCAAAACTGATTTACAGAGATCAAGTAAACCATTATCAGATCTTTAAAATGACATAATTACAAAAATAAATGTGGCACTCTATCACAGTTTTTTTTTTAAAATATATTTATTATAATTAACGTGGCTCATTTTAGCTTGCTGTGCGTCAACAGAACAGCCAGTTCCCCGTGGTCATTGTTTGAAGGCTCCTCCAACTGTCTCAGTGGGTGATGTTTGTTCAAATCTCACGCATCTTTGCTCCAGTTTCCTCACTGTGAGAGCAGCCGCACGCTGATAGACACGCGCGAATTTAAAGCTCTGCGACGTAAACTCGCCACATGCTGCAGCAAATCTGACATACCGTTAAAATTTAGCTACAGCTTCTGGATTATAGGAGTTTTCGGAGAAGTTATGATATTTTCCCACACCATCGCAACGGCTTCAAAATGAACCCTCATTGCGCGCGCTGTGGAAAAATCGTCTACGCAACAGAGAAAGTGAACTGCCTGGATAAGGTATATTCTCTCACTTTTATTAAAAAACATATTAAGTGTTGTGTATCGCGATATTTTATAACTAAATATCCCTATTATATATATCATAACTCGCTGGATCAATCTTTTAATGTTTTACAGTATTGGCACAAAGGATGCTTCCATTGTGAAGTGTGTAAAATGACTCTCAACATGAACAACTACAAAGGATATGAGAAGAAGCCCTACTGCAACGCGTATGTTGACAAACATTGTAATTAATTAATTATGTTTATTGGAATTTGCTGTCTATTGGAAATTGTTGACTTAAATGTTTAGCCTGCCAATAACCTACAATGTATTGTATATTCACTTGAATAGACTCTTAAGAATAAAGGTTATTGATTGGCATCAATAGTTCCACATATAGAGCCGTTTATAGCCATGCAACATTTTCATGCTACTGTTGATGTTTAGATCATTCAAATATTTTTTTCAAATAAATGGTTATGCTACGTATACAAAGGTTCTTTGGGAAACTAAAATTGCTAAATGTCTCACCTCTTTTCTCCATAAAGGCACTACCCAAAACAGACCTTTACTATAGTGACAGACACTCCTGAAAACCTTCGACTTAGACAGCAAAGTGAGCTCCAAAGTCAGGTAAGATCACTTGTTCACACATTGCAAGGAATATTTTGAGCATAATCTTTCAAATCTGAAGTTGGCATATCCAGGGTGGGAATGTTATTTGTTGCTGTTATAGACATTTCAAGGGGAAAATCGTGAGACAATCGCTCTTGTTTTCATCCGAGGCAGTGTTTTGTTTGCCAGAGAGGGACTGGGTGTGATACTTTGAGGTCAGCATGGAGAAAAGCAAGGCAGCTGTCGGCTCCATGGTGCACTGGCTGATCCCCTCGGTGTCTCCACCTGGCATCACAAAAGATGCTGCCAAGTCCATTCTGAGGCCGACCTAATCCTGGCATGATGACAAAAAAACTATTTTTCTTAAGGATCGGTCAGCATGCAGGAAAATGTTTTGCGCACTTGACTACATGACATTGTACCTACTGCAGGAACTGCTTTTCATTTGCTCACCAAGGCTGCATTTCACATAAAAAAATAAAGATTTCTTAAAATAAATTAAAATAAACATAATTTCAACATGATACTTCAATTTTAAAAACCACATCAATCAAGTGATCAAATGTTTTTCAGGTGAAATACAGGAAGGATTTTGAACAGAGCAAGGGTCGGGGCCTCAAATTTGTCTTGGATACGCCTGAGCTACAGAGACTGAGGAAGGCCCAGGATCAGATCAGTAATGTATGCTTGAAAATTCAAAAATGTAATGTAGTCAAATGGAGGTGTTGGAGGTGGGATGCAAATAAACAGTGGTGTTTTCAGGTATTCAAACTGGAGCCCAGGGGGCCACGGGTTTTAGGTATTTATGGAAATGTTTGGAGAAAAAGCATCCAAATCATACAAATAAATAAAAACTTAACTAAGAAAATATAAATGTATATAAAATGTAAAATAATAACTATTAAGATTAAAAAAAACAAATACATAAGTTAAAGAATAATAAAAAACTTGATTTAACACAATTGAATATTATAAAAACTGAGTAGTCATATACACTAAATATTTTTCTATGCACAATGACGATCATATTTGGGGGTCTCCCCAAGGCTATAAAGAAAGACTATTATTGTAAAATATTCCCAAGTTTTCTATTTGAATATTGTAAAATAACATGTATTCCTGTGATGGAAAAGCTGAATTTCATCAGCGCTAATCCATCAGAAATCAGACTAATATGTGCATGAAATGCATGACTTTTTTTTTTCAGGCAAAGTATCATAAGGACTTTGAGTTGTCAGGTCTGCAAGGGGTCACTCAGGGAATGATTGGGAAGTACATGGTGCGATCTCAGATGACGCCGCAGAACGAGACTGTGGCGAACAGCACACACAAGGCTGTCCATCAGTACATCATGGAGATGGATCGAAGACCCGGTGTTATTGTGGGTAAGTTATCTATACAAACATATAGTGCACCCCCATCCACCTTTTTCCTACTCCAATGAATTAGGGGCAACTCTTCTAAAACTGTTAACATTAAGTGAACTAGATTAAATTAACACTCATTAGAAATAACAAATGACTTCAACAGACCATAAACAAACCCAAAACGAGCCTTTGGATACTACTGTAATGTAGGGAATATGTAACAAATATGATTGTGATACTAATGTCACGTTTCACGATGGATAAATGTAGAGCACAAAGTCAAACATAGCTCTCACTCAGT
Organism: Danio albolineatus; assembly: GCA_903798035.1. Lineage (NCBI taxonomy): Eukaryota > Metazoa > Chordata > Actinopteri > Cypriniformes > Danionidae > Danio > Danio albolineatus. The sequence goes on from CAIGQQ010035826.1 coordinate 11,715,512, forward strand.
TTTCAACATGTATATATGGTTTGTCTGTAGCACATTATTACTTATTATTTGTTGATTTGTTCCCCAAACCAGAAGTGCAAACCATAATTTGAAACAGTCACATAAAGGATAAACAGCAACTAAAACAGCACACTATAACATTACTATAATTTTTTTTTAGCACCTGTTCTTCCTGGTGCATACTATCCCAGCAGCCACAGCCACGGACACAGCTACATGCATCAGACCAGCATGCATTCACTGAGGTCTATGCAGCTGAGGTCCCAGCAGATGAGCACGGTGAGTCCATTCCTCATGTTTCTTTTAAATTAAAGTGATCAATTACATCTTGTTGGCTCAGTGGTTAGCACTGTCACCTCACAGCCAGAAGGTCGCAGGTTCGAGTCCCAGCTGGGCCATTTGGCATTTCTGTGTGTTTGCATGTTCTCCCCGTGTTCGCGTGGGTTTCCTCCATGTGCTCTGGCCTCCCCTACGGTTCAAAGACATGTGGTATAGGTGAATTGAATAAACTAAATTGGATGTAGTGTAAGAATGTGTGTAAATTAGGGTGTGTATGGGCATTTCCCAGTACTGGGTTGCAGCTGGAAGGGCATCTGCTGCATAAAACATATACCAGAGTAGTTGGTGGTTCATTTCGCTGTGGCGACCCCCGATAAATTCGAGACGAAGCCAAAGAAAAATGAATGAATGATATACTGTATTACACCCTTTTTATAAGATGCTAAATAAATCTCTGAAGTACCCAGACTGAGTCTGTCAATTTTCAGCTCAAAAGTGCACCACAGATCATTTATTAAAACTTGTCAATTTACCTGTTTGGTTGTGATCAAAATCGTGCAGTTTTTGTGTCACTTTAAATGCAAATGAGCTGCTGCTTTCCAGCAGAGGGTGAAGCCCTTACTAGCTAGTTTATAATTACATATCTGGATCACCTTAAATCACGAGTAAATCAACTGCGATTATGAACGCAATTTTGCATATACTGTCACTAAACTGATCAGATGTCAGTAGTAAATGCTGCACCACTTAATATAAATTGCTGGAGATTTCCTGCTAATTACAGAACCGGCTTTACTAATAAAATGCACAAACAATCACCATTGATTAACCGTGCAGCCCTAAGTAGCAGATTATAACCTCTGATAAAGCAGTGGCACTGTGGGTGGAAACATGCAAATTTAGACACATTAATATCCCCTCGTGCAACTAGTATGCCATTATAGAACTTAATGCAGAAAATCACATTGTAAGGACATGTGACTTTTAACAATGCATTCAGTAGAGTAAATAACTATTAATGGACACACCTGGTCTGCAGACTGTGTACAGGGCTCTGTATGACTACATGGCGCAGGACTATGATGAGGTGTCATTTCGGGACGGGGACATCATTCAGAACGTGCAGCCGATCGATGAAGGCTGGATGTATGGTACAGTCCAGAGGACGGGCAGATCAGGAATGCTGCCTGCCAACTATGTTGAGGGCATTCGCTAGGGTTCCTACAGCACATCTCAATCTGAATCGTTCATAGGCATTAAATGGTCACAGGTACAACTCTATTTTAATAGTGCTAATTGTGTTCATAATGTTATATTTTCTTTCATTTTGTTACTCTGCATTTTTGTACAAGTGATTGTACATTACCTTTTAAAAGTGTGGGGTCTGTAAGATTTGTTTTAAACAATTGAACACCTTTATCAAATAAGAACTGCTTTGTTAAGTAAGATGTTTTGAACACGTGGTTCTTTTAAACTTTCAACTCATCATGGAATCCTGAAAAGAACAAACACCTCTTCCATTAAGGCTGATTTCAGGGGCAATTTTAACACTAAAATATCATTTATAAATGGCCTAATTGTATCATGGTAATATTTTACTTAAATTAACTTAAATGTAACAAACTGCAAAAAATCCAATTCAACATCTAAAGGTTTTTTATATTTCACTTCAGTTTTGACAGGCTTAATAAATTTGTTTTAAGAATTTCTGACTCTGCAGTCAAATTCTGATTAAGAATGACATTAATATCAAACGTTCCCTTGAAAATCTACCGTATTTACTGTAAAATTGTAACAGTATTTCATAATATTCTTTGCAGTGTTTCTGAGAGACTTCATTAAAAAAATACAAATAAATCTTACATTGGCCAAACTTTTAAATGGTAGTACGTAATGTAATGACAAGTTTTGTACCAATATCGTTTCTACTTGATAAATGTGACATACAAAATGTAAAGGACTGTAAAGAGGATTAAATATGGAAAAATAGCATTATTTTTAACAGCATGTTGCCTTGTAAAACATCAATATCTGTGTAAAATGTTCTGCACAATGTATATTAAATGTTCTTCAAAAAAAACCTGAATTTTCCTTCTACGTTAAAACATGACATTTTAAAACACCATTCGCTTCTTGCGATCAGAGGAAAATGAAAGTTTATTAAAATTAATACTTATTAATAAACATTTCATAAACCTTCACACATTTACAATTGCAGCAAAAGTTTTGAGTCTTCTAAACTGACAGCACCTACAGCATAAACTGAAGCATCTTCATCTCCCCTTCTTCGTTTTTGCAACCTTCTCCTTTCGCTTTTTCACATGCTTCGGCACTTTATTTTTTCTTTTCTCCCTCTGAGCTTCTTTAGCCAATTTCTTTTTTTCCTGAAAAACACAGAAATACAAACTTAATCTCATAACCACCACACACAATTCATCAGCGCCGACATTTTCTCTACCTTTCTGTCAAGTTGCGATTCAGTCTCCTCTCCGGATTTCTCCTCGTCGTCTTCATCCTCTTCTTCCTCAGAGCCTGAACTCTCATCTTTTGTGGAGTCTTCCAGTATTGAGGGAACCTGTCAGATAAACAGTCAACATCTGATTTCTTATGGTCATGATGCTCGAGTTTGGCAACGGCTGTTGTTTTTATTCTCCGTCCTAATCCTCCCACATGGCACGTAGGCAAAGAAAACTCCAAAGGGACTTCTGTAAAGACTTACTGGGTGCATTAAAAGCAAAAACAGTCTTGGCCACATAAGGAGTCTTAAAGCTAACGCTTAATCATTAGTACACCAAATGGTCCTTTTTAAAAACAAGATTTTTCCTCACCGTTTGCACTCCAGAAAGGTCCTTCCTGAGGCCAGTTACTGTTTGATATAAGATCTGTACAAAAAAGGGAATCATTTCAACCACTTTTATTAATTCACACACTGTTAGTTTATTTGTTCGTATGGCTTGTTGAGATGTACATTGTCAGTGTGTGTGTCTTCAGATGACGTGTCCTCCTTTTTCTTCATCATTGTGTCCACGTCTCTCTCATAATGGGTGACTTCATTTAGCGTACGGGGAATGTAGGCTTTCTTAAACACCTGTTTTGGAACAAATCAAACGTGCAAATTGTTAGATATGGTTCCAGCACCATTTCGTTTCCATGACTTGAAATTGTTTTAATGATTGCTGGCAATTTCCATTTTCATATATTAATCCTTGGAATTGAAACAATCAAGTTACAAATATCTTCTAGTCTGACCATCAATGAACGACTGGTATTATTAACTTATTTATATATACAAAAACAGGCCATTTGAGTACAGTGAACTCATTGTCATGTTCAAGAAACCAGTCTGTGATGATTCCCACATAATGACATGGTGTCTTATCCTGCTGGAAGTAACCATCAGAAGATGGGTATACTGTGGTCATAAAGGAATGGACTTAGTCAGCAACAATACTCAGGTATGCTGCGGCATTGACATGATGCTCAATTGGTACTAATAAGCCCAAAGTGTGCCAAGAAAATATACCCCCCACCATTACACCACCACCACCAGCGTGAACCGTTGATATAAGGCAGGATGGATCCATGCTTTCATTTTGTTGATGCCAAATTCTGACCCTACCATCCCAATGTGGCAGCAGAAATCAAGACTCATCAGACCAGGCAACGTGTTTCCAATCTTCTGTTGTCCAATTTTGGTGAGCCTGTGCGAATTGTAGCCCCAGTTTCCTGTTCTTAGCTGACAGGAGTGGCTCCCGGTGTGGTCTTCTGCTGCTGTAGCCCATCTGCCTCAAAGTTTGACCTGCTGTGCATTCATAGATGCTCTTCTGCATACCATTTAATACCATTCATCTGCAGTCCATTTAAGGAGGACTGTGTAAGATCCACTAAATAATTTAAATCGCATGCCTCTTTTTCTTCAGCACCAATCCTAATGCGTGCACTATTTGTTTTGCTTGCATGGCGTTAGGTAATTTAGTTTTACGAGTCCCTCTAGAACAGTGGTTCTCAAACTGTGGTACGTGTACCACTAGTGGTACACAAGCTTCCTTCTAGCGGTACGCGGAGGAATCGCTGAAAAATTAAAGTAAAAAATGAACACACTTTTAACCCTTTGATGCGTACTAGAACACTGATGTGATCAGTAAATGGATTTTAATAGGCTAAACCTTTATTTTATTTAAAATTTTCCGTTGTTTGTTGTGCATTCTGTCATTTGAAGCACATTTCCTCCCCATATTGGTAACGGTTGTTATCTCGCATTTTTATATCCCAATGTTGACATGTATAGTTTAATCACTTGCTTTTCTGACACACAAAACCTACTCTAACGCGCAGCAAGCAGATCTAATATCTAATTTAAGTATGTAAATCCAATTAATATATTTAAAATCCAAGTTAATGTTTAGATTTTAAAGACATACAAATAAGTCATACATACATACAACAAAAAAAGAGTTTATATATGAATATGTTAACATATAGCCTATATTTATGAGGTCCAAGGAACTTGATGAATAAGCTACTTTATGATAATACTATTTAGTTTTCTTTAGACTTTTTAAGAGCAGTGCAATTTTTTTATTCACTTTAAAAGCACATTTTAATTTAAACGTTGATGTTATTATTTTTTTTTACCTGTATGCACAGTACAGGGTTAATGTTCGAACTATTCAGAATGTTAAAAGTGGCTGACAATAATACATTTTCATAATAATAAGAATTAATCTGCCACATTTTTGAACCTTGCGGAGCTGTAGCTGCCTTATTAGGCCTACAACGCTACTGTATTTCAATACCGGTCATTATAGTGGTAGTTGGAGAGACAATCTCTAAACTTTGAGAACCACTGCTCTAGAATATTAGATGCAGCACATTTCATGTGGTGATAAGTTTGTTTATAATATTACTTTTTCTAGATTTGCAAGCGTTACATGGCTGCGAGAACTTATGTCCTGTATACAAGGACATAAACAAATGTTAAGAATGGGTAAAAGTAGTTACCTCCTCATCAACTTTATCTTGATTTGATCTTTCCTCTGCAGTTCTTTCAGACGCAATCTCCATCGCCTGCAGATAAACCACACAAGTTCAACATCTAACTAGTAGATGCACATACGTAAACATGCTGTAATTAAAAGGATAGTTCACCCAAACATGAAAATGACCTTACCATTTACTTTCCCTCATGTGTTTTTATACCTTTATGAGTTTCTTTCTTCTGTTGAACATAAAAGAAGATATTTTGAAGAATGTTGGGACTCATTCGACTTCAATAGTAAGAAAAAATACTATGGAAATCAATGTATTCCAGCTACCAGTATTTTTCGAAATATCTTCTTTTGTGTTCAACAGAAGAAAGAAACTCAGACAACAAGTGAAGGATAAGTAAACGATGACAAAATTTTCAAGTCTTATTTTAAGACTAAATGTTAAAAGTGTCACTCGCAGACCTTGTCCAAGTACTGGTTAATGTTGTCATTTGTGATGGAGGGATCTGTGACAAACTCAAACAGTTCACGTACAGTCATTACTGCCACATTGTGTCTCTGGAAAAAGTCTTAAGGGAGGAAAAAAAAATAATAATGACTATTTATTTGCATAAATATTAAGAAACTGAATCTATTCAAGGCTGCATGTATTTACCATTGACATTGCTGCAATCTTTCCGAAGAAACTCCAAAGCGTGAGGGTGATCATGCTCAACAGACTGGGATACGTCGATAATATAAGCCTCTCCGTTATGATAGCTGTTCATCAGAACACAGCGATGTTATACAAAACATAATCGAGTGCACCCAATGATCAATGATAAATATAGTATGCCCCTTTTTACAAGATGTAAAAATAAGTCTATAGTGAAGTTTCAGCTCAAAATACCATACAAATAATGTTTTATAACGCTTTAAAACTGACCCTTTTAGGCTTTGGGCGGGGCTAAAATTGACAAAATTGTATTACAAATAATATATAAATATATTCATAGATTTTAATAATAAAATTTTCTTGTGCTGTGAAGAAAAAATCTAACTGTGGATGGAAAGCATTGTCAAAGCACCGTTATTAACTGAGATATTGAATTGAACTGAATCGATGGCATGATAATCGTAACCGAACCGTGAGACGGTTTGTAGGTTCTCACCCCTACAAAATATTCTTACAGAAGTCACAAATGTTTGTGTTTCCCTTTCAATAAATATGTAAGTCTTGAGTGGCCATTTGTACATCTTGTTCGCGCAACCTATTCAAGGTCGGTTTTTAATGGTAATTATTTGTCATTTACAAGGGATTCACTTCAAAAGCTTTGTTCTTTTGTACATTCATACCATTTCTCGTTAATATATTCAGATGCAAAGAGGGTTTCACTTAAATAAACAAAGTTGACAAAAAAAAACAGCACTATTATGAGCATAATACTAACTTACAGCATATTGTATTCACTAAGGTCAGCATGTACCAGACGAGCGTCGTTGTACATTATTCTCATGTTCTGGATGATCTGCAGGTAGAGTTCACGAGCTTTGGATTCTGACAGGACAGCGTTCTTCAGTAGAGGGGCAGGCCTGAGGAACACATCGACACCATCACTTACAAGTCTCTATTATCATTGGAAGAACATATTGAAAACCCTGAAACAACACCATGATTATCAATCACTGAGAAGTAATGGTGTTTTGTTTTGTTTTTTGAAAATTAGAGCTGTGGCAAACAATCAAATACCCCAATTCCTTAAACATACCACTTGAAATTAAAGTAATTGTTAAGAATGGTTAAGGAAATTACATGAGTGTCTAAAGGGAGCTGTGTTACATTAATTTTATGACATAAAAGTCAACTTACAGGACACACAAGCACTCTTCTTCATGAGCATTTGAGTTGAACACTAGCCTAGAGTGCCATCTGCTGTTTAAAACTAAGCTCAGAAAGGATTCAAGTGTAAATAGTGCTACACTTGAGGAAAATCTTCAAATAGAAGCACAATCCATTACTCAAACATTTTTTTTTTTGCCATAGCTCTATTGGGAACGGTCAAAGTAAATGCGCACACATACATGTCATCTCGACCAATGAAGCTCATAACAAGAACGTGGCTCCGCAACATGATGGGCTCTGGACTTGGAATCTGTGCAGTCTGTAGTCTTGAGATAAAAGATCAGAATAAGAGAATAAAAACCAACATAGCAAAAGAAATGATATTTGACATCCTGTTTTAACCTGGTATTCACACGCATTTCCAGGGATCAGATCACCAGTGATCAGACGAGACACATTACTGTTTCCACCTGGTTTTATTGTCAAAAAATGTAACCAAAACTGATCAGGATCTTTCCATCTTATTTCACTATTTTATCTTATTTCATTACAATGCGACATAAGTACTAGTGAATGAACAAAGCTGCGTTGCACTGCTTATGCTCAAGCGGGAAAGAAAGTTAACGAAAACTTTTCGTGGGTGTATTGACTATAATGAAATTACTTATCCACTAAAAAAGTAAGAGATAACCGTTACTTATTTCCTTAAATTCCCTAATTCACCCAAAAATGTTAATTTTGTCACTATTTAATCACCTTTCACTTGTCACAAACCTGTTTTGAGTTTCTTCTGTTGAACACAAAAGAAAATATTCTGAAAAATGTAAGAAACCTGTAACCACTGACTTCCATGGTAGGAAAAACAAATACTATGGAAGTCAATGGTTACAGGTTTCCAACATTTTTTCTACCTGAAACAGATTTGTGACAAGTGAAGGGTGATTACATGATGACAAAATTGACATTTTTGGGTGAACTAGCCCAAAGTGTAAATAAGCAAAAAAGCAAATGTTCATTTTATTATCATCACTATATTAAGGTCACAGCAGACTAGTGCAAATTAAAAAGTGATCTTTGCAAAGCTGTTTTAAATGTGATGGCATCACAAACGTTGATTGGCTAAAATAGTTGTTCACCTAGATGCATCGCTTGGTAAAATCCCCATGAGAATTTAAGGGCAAATTACAATGCACAGACAAAATCCAAGAAACAATTTGGTCATCGTATATAGGATGTTGTCAAAAATGACTGTCAAATTCACACTGCCCCAATAATTGCCACGCACAATATAATTTATTATCAATTAATTAATTATTTCATGTATTATGGGAACGTCCAGAGGTCCAGTATTTTTGGAGAGAAGTGACACAAATGCAGTAAGATGTTTGACCAGCATGCTTGGTGACCCCTGTCCCTTAAGTTACATTAATAAAGCTGAATCACAGTGCATACGGAGATGTGTCATGTCAGGCAGACGGGTGATTGTAAAAAAACTGGAAATCTTTCAGAAGATCTCTGAAGATCTGTGAGTGCATCTCAAAATTAGGATGAATGGAAGCTTTGGAAATATTTTCCTAGTTTATATTGAAGGATTGGATTTTAATGAATGGACAAAATTTCTGCATTTTTGAGACCCACAGTATTATCATAACATGTAACAAGATTAAATAATAATAGCTATTTCATTGGCAACACCCATTTTTTTGTGTGTATGTTCTGTTTTAGCTTATTTTCCCAATAATTCATTCATTCATTTTCTTTTCAGCTCAGTCCCTTTATTAATCTGGGGTCACCACAGCGGAATCAACCACCAACTTATCCAGCATTTGTTTTTACGCAGCGGATGCCTTTCCAGCTGCAACCCAATTCTGGGAAACATCCATACACACTCATACACAACGGACAATTTAGCCTACCCATTTCATCTGTACCACGTCTTTGGACTTGTGGGGGAAACCGGAGCACCCGGAGGAAACCCATGCGACCACGGGAAGAACATGCAAACTCCACACAGAAATGCCAACTGACCAAGCCGAGGCTCGAACCAGCGACCTTCTTGCTGTAAGGCGAACGTGCTACTCACTACTCCACCGTGGTGCCATTTTCCCAATAACACAATGTATCTTCTAATGTGCATATACATTCATATGACATTAATATTTTCCTTTTAACATTTTGTTTATATGTTAATACTCTGTATTTGATATTCATTTGAAATCCAAATAAAAGTTCAAATCACAAATAATTAATTTATTAATCTTTCTCAGAGCTAAAAAGACATTTTACATGAAGTCTATCTAGTCCATGCTCAAATTATGCCAATAGTTTTTTGGTTTTTGTTGGAAAACATTATCACACTGTTCAGATGTTACACGATCCAACAAATGTCCATTCAACATGTTCAGTCGGGGGAAAATAACCAACGGCAACACATGCCGACAAAGGGGTAACAAACTGATTAAACTAAGTCCAACAGACTTGTTTGTCCGTGTAAATTGGCCTTTACACTGTGAAAGCAATTTGATTCGTGATGCGTTTTTTTGGTGACTTCTAGTAGTGGACAAGATCAAGGTTTCAGATTCTGTTCACACCAGAATTCAGCGTTGTTCACCTGTGAAAATACATCTTAATACCAGGTTTAAGTTGAGCCTAACTCCTCACCTGATTAAGTTTCTCATTTCCTTCTCAGCCCAAGTGCGCACCATTTTTCTAGGATTCCCTTTGCAATAGCCATGGCGAAACCTACAATTGTATTCAAACTCAGAAATTAACTGTAAAAAGGCACACAAGAATGGCTAAATAGGACGAACTGAATGAAGAAAGATCTGTGTGACCTGAATTCCCCACTGACGTATTTATCTCTGTCTTTAAATAGTAGAATTGAGGTTTTGTATATTTTGATGGCTCTGCTTTCTCCTTTAGCAGTCGTTGCATGGTAGACATTTGCCTGTAGCACAAAATACATCATAGAAAAAAAAATGCTAAATGTGAAAGAAATGCATTTTCTTTTAGACAAGTTCTTAGTAAAATGACTGTCATGAACCCCAAAATCTAAAAACAGAGATCATTTCATTCAGACAAAAAACTGACTTGCCTCTTTGCCTGTGCTTATACAGCCATTGATCTCTGAAAAGACGCCCCTGCTGAGCATTTTGAACAGAATCATACGTGTTCGGGGGTCCAGAACCTGTGCGGTAACATTAGTGCATCTGTTATAACACTGGAGCTTGACTGAAATCATCACAAACTGAGTTTAAACAAACAAACCTGCTCAACGGTAGCTCTGTCTGATTTATCCTTTACTCGAAACCTGCAAAACAGTTTTGAGTCTTTAAAGGGACCTACTTTTCAAAAATAATTTTTATAGACCATTTTAATGTGGCAACGTCGCTGGCCCATGAACCTTTCCTGCGTGTTACCAAACTATTTCAGAACTGTAACAAGAGGCAGTTTAATCATATCTTAACATTAAAATGGCTGCAATAACATTATTTATCAATATGTGGAGCTTTTTAGATTCTTGGGAGCTTTGGAAATTTAAAATGTAATACAGGAAATACATTAGGACCATTGTTATTGTTTACATCCCTCGAAATGGTCTATAGGGAGTTTAAACAGTTGTGTGGCAACAGTCTGTGAATATAACCAGCTTCTAATGGTAAACATTTATTAATTTATTTTTTTTATAATCACACTTCATAAAAACAGTCTGCAGAAACACTTTGATTGATATTCTCCATTTGTCTGTGTCATCAGTACCCCTGTGAGGGGGAAAGCCCCTTCCATTAGTGATGATATCACCCTCATTAGCATAGGACAGTAGTCTTTTTTAATCATTACCAATGCTGACACATAGGTAATTGAAGCTCCACCCTTATTTTGAAAAGAGTGATGGGGAAAAATCTCATTTGAATTTAAAGCGACTGTCACCAAAATGGTACAATTAGGGCCAAAACCTAAAATTGGCAGTTTTAAAACATTTGTGTTTTTTTTAGCTAAAACTTCACATACACACTCTAGGGACATCAGACTTATTTTAACTATCTTGTAAAGGGCATAATAAGTCCCCTTTAAACCTGAATGTAAATCTTATAATAAGAAATGCTATTATTTATAAATAAACAAGGTTACAATTTACATTAAGATCCCATTTGTCAGCTGCATTAGTTAACATCTACTTACAATGAAAAATTATACTTAAATCTAAATCATTTACTACTATTAAGGTACATCTTGTATCAATTACTTTATTAGAACTTGAACATTAATTGCCATTAAAAGCCATTTTTACCAAATTATAACATTTGAAAGCACCAAAACAGAATTTGTGTGAACCAAAATAAAATGTTACAAAAAAGTAAGATGTCACACATATATTTTAATTACTTAAATAAATGGGAATTCAAATAAATTACAAATTAGGTTACAAACAAAACATATATACTATTAGATGACACAAATATGTAATAAAATAACTGCAGTAAAATATGTTTAAGCTAAAATATAGTTTTAACTAAAAATATAGACAAATTAAAAAGACAGATAAATGTTAGAAAGGCACATAACATTACTTAAATAAAAAGTAAAACAAATATATTATTTGAGATTGTGAGTATGATTACATACGTGTCTGCTTCCCTCTGCTTTTGCATCACGGTGACTTTATTGATTACAGAATCCGCATAGCTCAGCTTATCTGCGAAACGCAAAACGCTTCATTTAGACCCCAAAAAAGTCAATGTTTTCACTCTATTTAATTGTATTATATTATTTAATTTGCCTCATTTAATTTGTAGTTAAAAATTATGAACAAGCTTACCAAGGTTTATTTTGTTTTCAAATTTCCTCAAGACTTTGTCTGACGGAGTGGACATTTGTATGGACTTATTATTAGAATTTTGACGATTAGCCTGGTGGAAGAAAAACAAACACTCAGAACTTGCAAACAACATACTGTAGTATAATATTAACAAATTGCTAAAAGCATCAGATTTGTTGTCAAGAATGTAATTTGTTAGCCACATCCACAGTTCCATATAAAAACTAAAACTTTAATATCCATGGAAACTTTCTATTCCAAAAAAAAAAGAGAGGTTCTTCAGATTATTTACATTTTCTACACTCTAGGAAATTGATTGCTTTGTTTTTTTTTTAAAATAACCATTGACTGAAAGATTCTTTGGGGGAAACAAAAATGGTTCTTCTGTGGCAGGGATCACCAATCTCGGTCCTGGAGGTCTGGTGTCCCTGCAGGG
>CAIGQQ010035826.1:11729061-11748444 GCA_903798035.1 Danio albolineatus
TATAATATAATATAATATAATATAATATAATATAATATAATATAATACCGACTATATGTCTATATCTATTAACTACAAGTTAATCAACTTTTGTACGTTACCTTCCTGTTTCATCAGCGTCGTCAAACTGGCCCGGGACGACCTGATACATCGCGGTGCTGTAAGTAAGTGGTATTTATTCTGAAACGTTCAAATGTATCTAAACAAAATCTAAATGTAAGCGAACTGTAAATACACGCTTGCCCAGGCACACGAACTAGCGCTCACTTCCGGAAACGTGGGTAAGGATGGCGAAAAGGCTCAAAAAGTGAATAAGTAACGCCAAATATTACACTGGTTTTCATTTGTCTGTGGTTGAATTATTTGTGTTTCAGAATGATATACTGTGCTGATATTATGAGAATGAATCAATCTAATACAAGTTACCAATCAGTGTGGAATCTATAACTGACAAAAACTTAAGAATTCAACCTTGTCATGTCTGTTTTTGTGTTTATTTATGTTTGTCCATTTGGTATAAAGAGTCCAAGACTTTTCTGAAATCTGTCTAAATGTACCGTTTGAAAACACACGTTCAACAGTTCTCAGTGTTCAAATTATAAACAGCTAAATAAATTACATCTTTGGCTGTTAAACAATGTGAGTGTTTAATTTTATCTAGTGATTTATTCATTTTCTTTTTACATTTGGATCATTTTTTGCATTATTATTAGCTTCTTTTGAAGCACAAACATAATATAATATAAACCAGGGAGGGAGGCAAGGGGGAACACGGCGGCTCAGTGGTTAGCACTGTCAGCTCACAGCAAGAAGGTTGCTGGTTGGTCCTGGTTGGATCAGTTGACATTTCTGTGTGGAGTTTGCTTGTTCTCCCTGTGATTAGGTGAGTTTCCCCCGGGGTTTTGTATGTGTTTTATGGGCTTTAGGTGAATTGAATAAACAAAATAGGTCATGAGTGAATGAGTGTGTACGTTTCCCAGTGCTGAGTCGCAGCTAGAAGGGTATCCGCTTTGTAAAACATGCTGGAAACTTGGTGGTTCATTCTGCTGTGGTGACCCCTGATGAATAAAGGACTAAACCAAAGGAAAATGAATGAATGAATGAATGAATAATATAAACCCCTTTCAGTGCTTCCGTTAGCCCTGTTTACTGGCACCAGTCTCTTTAAAAAGTTAAATAAACTAAAATGAAACAAACTTTTCAAATTTTTACACTTTTTTTTTAATGGAGAAAATTGCTGACAGAAAAAAAGAAACAGAACTTGATTTCTCGCTCGTTCTTAGTGTACATTTATTGATTGGATGATATATTCACTTTACAAGGTTGAACAGCAAGGTGAAAAAAGCAAAATCAACAAGTTGTCTACATCTGAATTGATCTAACAGATTTTTGTAATCCACCTGACAAACACGGTCATGGATGAGGACCACTGAATTAATGACATAATGACTACTTGAAGAGAAGGTTTGGTAGCCTAAACATAAATACGACCAAATTCAGTGAAACGCTCTTAACTGTAGTGTAAAGAACAGAGCTCGGATTTCAGACACCAGACAGAATATTTACATAGAAAAACATATGATGATTTTGAAAAGCCCCTGAGAAAGAGAATAACTCAGTAATTCAAATTAGATTAACATGCAAAATTTATATATATTTATATATAATATTTTTTTAATCATACTGTCAATCCCACCAAATTATACTCTATGGTTCAATGCTCTCCAATCAAAGGATATTTGAATTGGTTGAAAGTTTCGTTAGAAGACAAACAAAAGGACACACAAACGATATAAGAACCTAAAGTTTCTCAATGTACAAAGTATCTAAAAAGCAACAGAAGAACCTCGAAGAAGGTCAAGCTTTTTTGATTTGCACAAACTGGATCCTACATGGCTTGTCAAAATTACACCCATTCAGACTGGACAATAAATACCTGCATAAAATGTTCAGTGTTTTTCCTTATTGTTTGTATGAAGTACAAACATCATTACACAAAGAAAAAAAGAAGATAAATGTGTTGACAAACGCAAAGACCAGTTCATTTACAATGTCGATTTTAGGCTCACTTCAGTCAAATCTGCTTAATCGTCAAATGAAGTGTTTTTTCAAGTGCCATTATTAGTCACTTTATTGCAATCACCATTGTAAAACATTGTGTTTTATGGAAGACTGATATTTCTTATAGTATTTTAGATCCTTTAACAGATTTAAAAAAGTGTTTTTGAGTTTTAGTGTGAACACCAGTGTTGTCAAACTGAATCTGAAGGAACATTTCCAGTACAAACACAAAACCCCAAAAGGCAAACACAAACCACGCTTTAAAGATACATCAAACTTTCTCAGAATCACACTGACATTAAATACATACTAACGCGACTTTTTTTCCAACGCAAAAGCCTTGCATAACATAATACTTCACACTTCACGCCACCAGACGGCGCTGTTTCAAGACTTCCAGCCATTTTTACACGTCGCGTCGGGCATCATTTGTCAACATTGAGGCTCAAAGATGGAGGATAATATACAAAGAACAGGCAAATATTGCCAAGAAATTGATTGGCCGATGATCAAGCAAAATGCAAATGACAAAATTTGATGCATAATCAGCCAATCTTGATAATGAAAACTAGCCAGGCACTTCAAGACTAAAAAAACAAAAACAAAATCAAAAACAGAAATCGAACTCAAATACAGATACTAAAAACATGGAGAAACTCACTTAAGAATAACACAATTTAATGCTGATATATAAATCTTCTGTTCATCATACAAATGCTAATTTATTGATATAAAGGTTTTATATGATTCGTTAAAAAAAATCATATAAATAGGATTAAAATAGCTACTGTCCAGTTATGCGTTGATCCAGATCTTTAGAAGTAAAAGATAGCATTAAGGCATCAAAAATTGTCCTTCTTTCATGCATACTGTGTAAGACAACAAAGCATATTGCCGTGTTTTGTCACTCCTAGCATTTGTGGAAGCTTGATAAACTATGGCACAAAATGGACAGTGATTGATCTGTTCACTGAGCGTGTGTTTCTGTCTCTTCTTGAGCCGCTGTACAGCTGTGGATGCTGGTTTTTGCAGGTTCTGGGTCACAGCCTGATCGGGCCTCTTCTGACAGTTCCTCAGTTTGTTGTTGTTCCTGTTCGTCTTCATCCAGCAGAGCTTCTTCAGCAGAATTCACCTCCATGGATGTTTCTTCAGGGAGCTGCTTAACATTGTCTTCCTCCATCTCTTCCTCTTGAGGAGCTTTTTTTTGTTCAGCCTCACTCTGGATTGCTTCATTGAACTCTTTTTCCTCCAGCACTCCACCTTCATCTTTCGCTCCATCCGTTTCTTCGTTCATTTCTGTGTCATCGGTCCCTTTTTCATCCGATGGTTTCTGGTGGACGCGTTGGTGCCTCACCAGACTGTGCTTCAGGGTGAAGGTTCGATGACAGGTTTGGCACTTATAAGGTCGCTCACCTACAACAAAAAAAAAGTCATTTTAGTTACATCGACTTAATCTCTTTTTATATGAAGGTTCGACTATTAACGAAATAACAATTAAGCTAACATTGCAGTCCTTCAGCTACAGTTGAACAGAGCTTTTCAAAGCATACTTCATTGGATTGTGTGAGCTATCAACCTCTACACACATGAAAGATTGTCTGCACTCAAAGTTTAAAAGGATAGTTCACATAGAAATGAACATTCTGTCTTCATTTGCTCACTCTTTAGTTGTTCCAAACCAGTTAGATAGGTTTTTTTTTAGTTCAGATGAATGCAAAATAAGGTATTTTGAAGAATGTTGGAAACTGGTCACCCTTGACATCCTTGTGCTTGTTTTTACTACGGTGGTACTATGGTTTGGAACAAGCCAAAGTTGAGTAAACGAAGAAAGAATTTTCAAGTTCGGATGAACTATACCTTTAAATTAGAGCTGTGGACTTTTAATCCCCTCACAAAAGTATTTGCCAACATATACTGTTCCACACAATCGATCTGTGTTGGGACAACATGAAGGAATTAAGTTAACTTATTAAGTTTTACAGATTTAGGTGGGGCGACACGGTGGCGCAGTACGTAGTGCTGTCGCCTCACAGCAAGAAGGTTGCTAGTTCAAGCCTCGGCTGGGTCAGTTGGCATTTCTGTGTGGAGTTTACACGTTCTCCTTGTGTTCGCGTGGGTTTCCTCTGGGTGCTCCGGTTTCCCCCACAGTCCAAAAATATGCAGTACAGGTGAATTGGGTGAGCTAAATTGACCGTAGTGTATGTGTGTGAATGCCTGGGATGTTTCCCAGAGATGGGTTGCGGCTGGAAGGGCATCTGTTTTGTAAAACAAATGCTGGATAAGTTGGCGGTTCATTCCGCTGTGGCGACCCCGGATTAATAAAGGGACTAAGCCGAAAATAAAATGTATCAATGAATGAAGATTTAAGTGGAGTGAACATAAAACAATTAAGCTGTTGCAAAGAAAACTCTCAAGAATTGTGTTGAACAAACGTAATTTAACAAACAACAAATGTCATTTTTTCACTGTAGCCATCTATTATTTTTGCAGATTTCGTTTGTTTTTGTTCTCAATTTTTCAAACAGCCTTACATTTTAGGTTTACTGCCACAACGGTGGCCTATAGAACTCCATGTTGATTCTGTACAGGGAATATTGACAGGTAGAAAACTGAAATAATAAACATGCTTAAATTTGAGAGTCCCTTAGGGATGAATGAAGAATTGTCTTTGAGTTGTTTTTTGTGATACAGATAGATCTGGATACGGATTTATGATTATAAATGCAATATTTATATAATCATGAAACTAACATTTTGTACCATTTCATATGTACGTGTCTGTAGGTGGTGTGCTGTTTAACTTTCCACTGAAGAAAAGCTTTTTGTACTAAAAAACTTTTTGTACTTTTGCCTTTTGTACTTTTTTGTGACCTCTGATGAAGCATCACTAAAGATGTTGTGTTATTTTTACCCTGCATAACCATGTGCAGATTGTTTTTCCTGCTGCTAATATACTTACATTTGAAACCTAAATTAACTTTTGCGCATTACAATTGTAGACTAACACATGAAAAACATCTTTGGTTTTAAAAAAAATGCCAAACTGGACCCTGTAGAGGAAAGATCCAATGAGATACTCAAATCATCAGATTTGGACTCACAATGTGCATCGCTATGCACAAGATATCCAAATCATCAAAAAAAAAAACAAAAAAAAAAAAAAAAAAAAAAAAAAGTTTAGGGCCCTGATCTTACCAGTATGTGAGCGCATGTGTCTAGTCAAGTCTTGCAGGCTCCAGAAGCGTTTGCTGCACACAGCGCAGATCTTCTTCCTCTTATCCGCTTTGCCTCCAGTTGAGTTGCCCTCCTCTTCTAAAGTCTGGAGCTCTGAGGAAGCAGTCTCTTCTTCATCTTCACTCATATCTTCCCTCTCCTTCTCTTCCTCATCAACACCACTTTCCACACAGCTGCTGTTTTCCTCCTTTTCATCATCTTCTGACTTTGCGTCCTGCTCCATCTCTTTCCTGGGTGCTGGGATAGGGTTTTGTGGAGCAGCTTGGCGTCTTCCCTTCTTGGCTCCGTCCTCTGGCAGGACCTCCTGAAGGTGAGTCTTCTGGTGTCGGCTGAGAGTGGCTGCGTGACGAAAGGTCTTCTTACAGGACGCACATGTGTGTGGGAACTCATCTGGAGGAGAAACTGCTTCAGTGGCTGATTTAGGCTGGTGCTGCTCCTCTCCAGAAAGCGTGACATCTGCAAGATTGCTGGCAAGGCTCATATCGTGACTCGTGCTGCTTTGAGAGTTATCATCATCATCATCATCATCATTATCATCATCATCTACCATCTCAGGATATTCCTCAGCTGGCTGATTTTGGTTTGGATCCGTGCTGCTGTCCATTTGTTCAGGGGCTGATTGTCTTGTTTGTTCTGATGCTTCTGGAGATTCTTCTTGTTTAGTGTTGACAGAGCTCAGATCCACAGTACCTTCGGCTACAGGATGTTCACTGTCACATACACTCTCTACAAAGGCAAAAAAAGCTTGTTAGGCTCTACACACACTACTTTGTATGCTCAACCACACAATAATGTAATAGGTGGAAGAGCTTGTTGAAGAACAGAATACATCTGAAGCACGAAAAGTCCTCAAAATTTAAATGAATACATATTTTGATAGGAAGCGTGATCTTGCTTCATTCAATAATGCTATACACTTAAAGACACAGTATGTAATTTTGTCGCTAGAGCAGGGGTGCCCAAACTCTGTCCTGCAGAGTTTAGCTCCAACCCCAATTAGACACACCTGAACCAGCTAATCAAGCTCTTAATAGGTACACTAGAAATGTCCAGAGAGGTGTGTTTAGGCCAGTTGGAGCTAACCTCTGCAGGACACTGGCCCTCCAGGACTGAGTCTGGGCACCCCTGCCCTAGAGGGTGCATATTCACAACAAGAAAGGTGTAATTTGATGATGCTGTGAGTGTGGAATCATGGGAGTTGTCATCTTCATTACATCCTAAAGCTGGATTTATACTTTTGCCTGGTGCCGAATCGTACACATTCGCTGACTGCACGCGCACCTCGTGAAATGGATGAGGCTTTTATACTTGCCGCGTTCGCCGTTGTGATATACAGACGGCGGTCAAAAGAAACTGACTGTAAAATCAGATGGATAAACAGAGAAGTAGGAAGTTTCCGGAACTACGTCATATCATTATATGGATCAAGATTCATAAACTAATTATTTTTATTGTTTTTATAAATTATTTAATGATTATAAGATTTTTTTAAATCAAACTTTGATGCATCACTTGCTTTTGTTCTTATCTCGGGCAGGTCCTCCTATTATTTTTTATTCAAATATTAATGACAAGGGAACATGGGTTTCTCTATAAATATATATTTTATTATGGCAAGAATAAAAGCAAAAAAGTACACTTACTAAATAATACAGATGGTTTTTTAGATTTAGCCCGCTCCACAATTCACACATTACTGTCTGGCTAGTTTCTGTCCTATACTTATGCTTAAAAGGCAATAATGGTCCAACATCCCTGACTATTATCACCAAAAAGCCTAAAAAAAAAACAGTCAGTATATTTTAAACCTATAGGTTCAAATATTCTTTTCTAGTTATCAAAGACATAATTTGTTCCTTAATTATAGTTTGTGAATATTAAGTTGTTTTAAATTCAAAATTGTAACAAACCTCATAATATTTCATAATAAACCAATGAATGGTGGAAAAACATATTTCTGTAATTGTGTACTCAACTGTGTTAACAGACTCTCTCAGGTTTTTCAAAACTTTTTAACATAAACCTTCCTCCTTTCCCACTGCTGTTGCAATTTCTAGCCAAGAATTATTGATCATCTAGTTATCCCTATGATCACGGATCATAAAAATGTCTATATAGTCGTACGTGTTTCACACAAAATCTCTTTAAAGTGTTTTATATTCAAGTCAAATCAAACGTGGTGCTGCACGCACTGTTCGCTACCCCTGGCCGAAATCCTCGCACGCACCCATTGCAAACTTCTGCAAACTCTGTGATGATGTCACATTCGCCTTGCGCACTCAAGCGAACTAGCGGACACTTTATACATCGTATAAACCAGGCTTAAGTCAGCAAAATACTGTTCTAGTGGGGTTTTGATGTTTTAATGAAAAATCATACATAATGTGCCTTTGGGACACTCTGTATAATATTAGTAAAGTATAAATAGGGCTGATCAATCTAACCTGTGCTCCCTCTGGATTCTTCATCTGTCTTAGGTTTGAGTCGAGATCCACTGTTTTGAAGTGCTCGATTCGATACTCCATGTTTGCGAAGCAGGTGGCGCTCACAGTTTGACTTAGTGGAGAAGAACGAGTCACACTGAGGACAAGGATATGGCTTCTGACCTGTGAAATCAATGCACAAAACTGTAGCATTCTGAAGATTTTTTAAATATGTTAAAGTACTAGAGTTGCACGATATCATCAAAATTGGTCAAAGAAATAGTTATTTGTGAAGATCAAATTTTCGAGGGAACATTTTTGCCTTTATTTTGCCAGGACAATGTGATGCCAGATAGAGAGAGTAGGTGGGACTGGAAAAGGTCTTTGAGTCAGGACTCGAACTTGGGATGCCCGCAGTACTGTTATGATACATCTGTGCACTGCCCACTATGTTACCAACACCTACTATAAATGTTTATTTTAATGTTTTTAACTACTCAATAAGAAAATTTGTAATCTAATACAGGGTTGTTCAACCCTGTTCCTGGAGATCTACCTTGCTGCAGAGTTCAGCTCCAACCCTGATCAAACACATCTGAACCAATTAATTAGGACCTGAATAACGCTTGGTAATTACAGGCAGGTGTGTTTGATATGGGTTGGAACTGAAGTCTGCAGGAAGGTAGATCTCCAGCAACAGGGTTGATCACCCCTGATCTAATTTATTTAAGAACAACTCCAGCTAAATTACTAAGGAATTAAATGGTACTACAATGGTATTACAACTCAGTATCCTTAAAATTCCAAGGCCTGTTGTTTTGCTCACTGTATTGTAGGATAGAGTAAATAAAGCACTTAGTGGCATGTGGTCATAATTTATGAACTGCAAACTCTGTCTCACCTGTGTGTGTTAGCATATGCCTTTGCAATGAGCTGGCCCATGGGAACAATCTTGGGCAATAGGGGCAGGTCATTTTTTGCACTGAATTGGAATACGCATTTTTCTTTCCTTTGTTCTGTGGAGGTTTCTTTGGTTTGTCTTCTCGTGTTTCCTTCACCTCCTCATCAGCGCACTGCTTCTCTTTCTCCTCCATCATTGGCTCCATCTGATTGGGTTGCAGGTAGGGACTGAATTTATTTGCATCAGTAGTAGCCAACATTTTCTCTACACTGGGAAACTCGCCACTTGACTCCAGGTCAATCCCACTGCCCACTGCTATTCTCGGATCACAGATCTCCTCCTGAAACACTCTCTTCTTGCCTCTTTTCTTTGAGTTATCAGGAGACCCATTCTGAGTGGAGTCCAGTTTAGTGGCGCCAATGGGACTCTTGTTTTCACTTAGTGTTTTAAAATCCACTGCACTAATACAGTTTTTTGCATCTATTCCCGTTTCGATTAGCACTGGGGTAGCTGAAACAGATGAGATAATCTGAGCAATAGAGGCCAGTGGTGCCATTTCCGGAGTACTAGATGCAGAAGATGGTTTTGGTAGCAGGGGCTTTAAGCGAGTATAAGGTTTAGTAATGTCACTGGATAGAACTGAGGCTAGGCTGGGAATGGAGAGCGGAATAGCTGTAAGAAGTCCAGGGCTTGTTTCTGTAGTCTGTTCTTTCTTGAGTTCTGGATTATTCTGGGGAACTTCTTTCCTCATTTTCTTCTTCTCTGGATCCTTGGGTATTGAGAGATCAATAGGCTCCATAGAGCAGTCATTTAACAGAGGAGATGCTGCTCCTTCAAGTTTAACAATTGAAGGCACCGTTTTCTGAGATTTGCTAGAGAAATCCAAAGGCTGTTCCTGCTCCTCAATGGGTCCAGAGAAGGTACCTACATTCTGGGAAACGGAGCTGTTAACCAGTCCATTTG
Source organism: Danio albolineatus (assembly GCA_903798035.1). NCBI lineage: Eukaryota > Metazoa > Chordata > Actinopteri > Cypriniformes > Danionidae > Danio > Danio albolineatus. The sequence continues at coordinate 11,738,644 of CAIGQQ010035826.1, forward strand.
TGGTTGTAGGATGGGATTGAGCATTGACCTCTCCTCCAACTGGTACAAGACTTTTGATGTGCTCTTCAATTTCCCTTTCTGGCACATCTGGGTGGTGCTTCAGCAAATGGTGAATGCAGTTCCTTTTAGCAAGAAATGTCGCCCCACATTGCCTGCACTCAAATGGTTTCTTTTGACATCCATTGTGAGTTCGCAGGTGAATCTGAAGGGCTCGGTAGTTCTTAAGGTCTTCCCCACAATATCGACAAGACGTGTTGCCAGCATTGGTTGTATCAAGGAGGTCTGGTGTAGTGCCTCCAATCACACTGCTTATGTTCGAGGAGGTGGTTACATATTCAATGTTTTTCTCTATATCCTTACGTGTGTTCTTCATGTGTTTCTTGCGCAAATGGCGCTCGCAGTTAGCTTTCACAGTGAAAGGGTAGTGACAAAGGCGACAGACGTATGGCCGCTCACCACTGTGTGTTCTGAGATGTCGAATCAGCGTCGCTTTGTCAGGAGCAGCGTAGCTACAAATGGTGCACTGATATGGGGACGCTCCCAAATGGTGACGCATATGAGCCTGGAGGCCACCTAAGAAAGAAAATACTTCTTTGCAGAACCGACAAGGATATTCAGTCTTGGCTGTCTTCTTGGGGGCAACTCTCATTTCCTTCTCTTTGCTGTCGAACTCTTCTTGCTTTCCAGTTTCATATGAGATAATCGTGTTTCCTATGACATCAGATCCCAGTTGAGTAGTTTCCCAATTGGTGGGAGAGGATGAAGTTGAGGATGAGGAGGATGCTGAAGACTGCCTGGCAGTTCTCACTTGATGGCCCGTTTGGGGTGGAAGGCTAGGACTGATGTTGCCGGATGAGGCCTGCTGGGCGTTCATAACAGGTGGAGGAGGTGTGGAGGCACCCATGCTAGATCGGGGAGTGATTAAGGAGTTGGGTTTTAAGGAAGAAATCTGTCTGGGGTCCGCTTGAAGAGGACTACCCAGACCTTTGGGAAGCAGAGACAAAGACATCTGAGGTGGCACAGAGGTTGCGATTTTAAGGATTTGTTCAATATCCGCCAGCTCTACAGCAGTTTGACCGCTTATTGGGACAAACATGCCATTACTGACCACAGCATGTAGTGGCTGTAGCGATAGAAGGCCAAGGGCTGTGTTCTTGTTCATGGCTTGAAGAGAGACAGGCTCCAAGATTGAGACAGCGAGACTGCCACTGGTTTCTTGAGGTAGATTTGTTGATGGTGGCTCAACACGAATGAATCGAATGCTGTCTAGAACCTCCTGTTGAATCTGCTCTTCTGATTTCTCTAGCTTGGCCAAGGATGAGTGCTGGAGACCCAGGCGCTCCATGAAACTGTTCTTTTCATCTGAACTGGTAGTGTCAACGTGTGTTGCTAGTTCACTGACCTCCTTGGAATCCTTGGAATGGGAGTTTACTTTGGGGGCGTCCATAACAGCATCTGCTTTATGTTCCTGAGGATCAGTGCTGGTGTCTACACTACAGTTATGTGAGGATTTGTGAAGATCCAGAGACTGCTGTATAGGGAAGGCCTTGTTGCAGTCCTCACAAACAAACTTATGGAACTTGCTAGAGCATCTTCGCAAATTAGTCTCACACCAGATCTGAAAGAAATTAAACAATTAAAAATGACTCTTAAAGAAGACAGACAAAGTATATATTTCTCATCTTATGCTTTTGCAAGTGCTCACCTGAGCAATTTGCGGAAACTTTTGACAGCTGAAGTCGATGAAAGCCAAATCGCCAAACCCCAGTGGGATGGAGGGGTTGTTCTGTATAAAAGGTCGCCCAGAGGGGTCAGTAGGAAGCTGTTTATGAATGGCAGCATTATGACGCAGGAGACCACGGTGTGTGCGAAAGGTAATGCAACAAATGTTGCACCTAGGATTTAAAGAAATAGAAACAATGCAGTTTTATTACCTAATGAGTTACTAAATATAAAATACATTAACCAAGACAACAAATACACAGGCATAACGCATCCTGACCTACCTGAGCGTAGTGTCAGGATGTGTCTCCATGTGTGCTTCCAGGTCATTTTTACAGATAAATGTCTTAAAGCAGATGGGGCAGTGAAGAAACTCTTCTTCACTCTTCACAGAATTGTCCTCCTTAGGCTTCTGGATCAACGTCACCTAAACACAGCATGATTTGCTTGCTTGTAACTCCAGAAGTGTGGGCGCGTTACATCAATCATTCATTCTCTTTGACTGCTTTTACTGAAAAATAAATAGGAAAAAATGTGAGGCAGAAATGTACCTTTTTAACTGGTGGCTCCTCGGCCTGCTCCGTTTCATCCTCCACACTGGGTTTCCTCTTGTTAGAGAGTCGTCTGCGCTTGTTTAGTGGGGAAGAACTGGGGGTAGGAATACTGTTTGAATCCTTTTCATGAATTTTCATGTGCCTGCAGAAAAACAACTCAACTTAATTTGATGCCTCATTCAGACTAGCAGCGACTTTGTAGCTGCCTGTCGCTCTGGGTGGCGACCTGCTTCAAGCACAGGTCTGAGTAGGTATATAAAGCATGAATACAACCAGGCTGAGTGAGGATCACGTGAGCTCTACTGGTGCTCTTATTGGCTGTCACTCAAGAAAGTTGCTCTTCATTTGCATAAAGTTGAAGGATTCTCAACTTTGTTGCGTTGCTCGACACGCCCACCTGGTCACCAACGGACTCTGTCGCTCGCGTAGACGGAGGTCGCAGGAAGTTGCTCGCTCTCTGTTAAAATGAACGGTCGCTTGTCGCTTTGTTGATGCGAGTCACTTTTAGTGTGATTAAGGCTTAAGTTCTTATTTAAAAAATTACAATGACAATAAGAGATAATAAATTGTTGCTTTATTTTTTATGTTTACTTAATTTGACCAACGGGCGCCACGGTGGCGTAGTGAGTAGCACGTTCGCCTCACAGCAAGAAGGTCACTGGTTCGAGTCCCGGCTGGGTCAGTTGGCATTTCTGTGTGGAGTTTGCATGTTCTCCCCGTGGTTGCGTGGGTTTCCTCCGGGTGCTCCGGTTTCCCCCACAAGTCCAAAGACATGTGGTATAGGTGAATTGGGTAGGCTAAATTGTCCGTAGTGTATGAGTGTGAATGTGTGTGTGTGAATGTTTCCCAGAGATAGGTTGCGGCTGGAAGGGCATCCGCTGCGTAAAAAAAAAATATGCTGGATAAGCTGGCGGTTGATTCCGCTGTGGCGACCCCGGATTAATAAAGGGACTAAGCCGACAAGAAAATGAATGAATGAATGAATTTGACCAACTTTTACAGTAAAATAAAGAAGAAGAAAAAAGAGTATGACATTGAAGCAACACCAGGAAAAGTAAATAACTAAATTAAAATTTTGGGGTATATAATATTTAGCACAATTTATCTCAATTAAGCATAAGAGTAATATTTTTATTTAAAGGACATAAAGCTAAAAGTAACTAAATAAAAATTCAATTAAATGTTGTTGACAAATAAAAATGGCAAGCATTTATATATATTTTAATAATAATAATAATAATAATAATAATAATAATAATAATAAATCATCATCATCATCATCATCATCATCATAATCATAATCATCATAATTAAAAATTTATATACAGTATAATAATTATTGCTTATGAATTGATGTTTTTTTTTATTTGATACATCAGCCTGCTTTTGGAATACAGAGGAAAAATATCCATTTATAAAAGTACATTACATACAAGCTATGAGACTTAAACTGAGTTTCTGTAAGTCTTTAACCTCATCCATGTACCTCATTCATCTTGACGTGATGACCATTGGGGGAATACTTAAATAATCGAGCCAAGCAGCATACACAAGGTGACCGTGGTTGGGCTAAATACAACAATATGACCAGCAGAGGTCAGAGGTAACATGTGGAGGTAAAAAGCACTGGGAGTCGCATTACGACATGCCGAAACGTGTGCACCCCTCACCCTCCTACACTCAGAAACAAACCCACCTTTCAGGTTCAACCAGCTATAAATCCCCTGATGCTTCTATGCAGCTGTGCTTTGTGAAAAAACTCAACTCTATAGAGCATTCGTACAAGTGTGCAACTTTTCAATTCGAACAAACTGCTTTTATTCCATTGTGAACTCTGACTGTGTGTCACTGGAAGGGGAGGATAAATGTCAGCAGACCCAGTGGTAAGAATCTTGTTTTACATTCTGCAGCTAGAGATATTAATAGCACAGAGGCAGAGTGATGGTCACCCACATGTGGACCCAACCCTGACAGCCTGAATCCTGTTCCATCTCATGTCTCTGGCCTCACTTGCTCACAAAAGAGAAACCACACTGATTCCACATGGAAGTAAAAAATGAAGTATTGGCATAACAATGCTATCATGCAACCATAATTCCAGCTTTCGCAATTTCTTGTCACATGCAACTTAATCACCTTGTGGTGTTCGAAGTTGCAAGTTGATGCAGGACCGTTGAGTATTTTTCTTCTGCAGTGCCTTATCAATAGTGCCAGAGGGCAGTGTGAGGGGGAAAAATTGCTTGTTCAACATTCCGCCAGGCAAAGTTGTTTTTCTTGAGTTATGCAATCCACAAAATGATAAGGTTAAAAATTACCCCTAAAACTTCAATGTGCTATACAAAAAAAAGAAAAAGAAAAAAGAAACATGTTCAGCACCCCTGTCTTCCTCACACAAAACTTATTCCACCCCCATCTGGAATGCCTGCATGTCTCAACTGCACAAAGAAGCCCTCTATGAACATCCCATCAACACAAACAAAAAGAGAATCCCTGGACGCAGAGCCATCTTTCCAAATATAAGTGACATAAAAGGAAGAAGTCTGCACAGGCATCAATATCCTTTAGCCGTCTCACATCACATGCAGACATTCCTTCATCCTCCTGTCCCTCCACGTTTTTTTTTTTTTAGTTCATCATGGATACAATTTAGCATGTGAAAATAAACCATAAAGTGACAACCAGGGATTTTAATGGACTACTAGCTACTGGACTTTTATGTTACAGGCCATTCAGATTTTCTGTAGCCATATAGATATAAACACATATTTGTTTATTATTTATACAGTCACCGGCCACTTTATTAGGTACACATTACTAATACCAGGTTGGACCCCCTTTTACCTTCAGAACTGCCTTACTCCGTTATTGCATAGATTCAACAAGGTACTGGACATATTCCTCAAAGATTTTGGACCATATTGACATGATAGCATCACACAGTTACTGCAGATTTGTCGGCTGCACATCCATGATGCAAATCTCCCTTTCCACCACATCCCAAAAGCGCTCTACTGAATTGAGATCTGGTGACTGTGGAGGCCTTTTGAGTACAGTGAACTCATTGTCATGTTTAAGAAACCAGTCTGAGATGATTCGCATTTATGACAAGGCAAGTTATCCTGCTGGAAGTAGCCGTCAGAAGATGAGTACACTGCGGTCATGAAGGGATGGACATGGTCAGCAACAATACTCAGGTATTGTAAGAAAAGATCCTCGACAACATTACACCACCACCACCAGCCTGAACCGTTGATACAAGGCAGGATGGATCCATCCTTTCATGTTGTTAATGCCAAATTCTGACCCTACCGTTCGAATGTCGCAGCAGAAATCGAGACTCATCAAACCAAGCATTGTCTGTCCAATCTTCTATTGTCCAATTTTGGTGAGCCTGTGCTAATTGTAGCCTCAGTTTGTAGCCCATCCTCCTCAAGGTTCGATGTGTTATGTGTTCAGAGATGCTCTTCTGCATACCTCGGGTGTAACGAGTGGTTATTTGAGTTACTGTTGCCTTTAGATCAGCTCAAACCCTTCTGGCCATTCTCCTCTGACCTCTGGCATCAACAAGGCATTTGCGCCCACAGAACTGCTGCTCACTGGATATTTATTTATGGTTGTGCATAAAAATCCCAGTAGATCAGCAGTTTCTGAAATACTCAGAACAGCCCGTCTGGCACCAACAACCATGCCACGTTCAAAGTCACTTAAATCCCCCTTTTCCCCCCATTCTGATGCTCGGTTTGAACTGCAGCAGATCGTCTGGACCATGTTTATATGCCTAAATGCATTGAGTTGCTGCCATGTGATTGACTGATTAGAAATTTGCGTTGACGAGCAGTTGGACAGGTGTACCTAATAAAGTGGCCGGTGAGTGTATATATGTTGCATGTTCTTTTATTGTGCAATAAGAGTATAGTGTCTTTACTTAAAACACCACATTAATGAATTATGGTTTATGAAAACGAATAATAAAGATACTTATTAGAATTAATAAAGATAATGACTCACAGATGACTAAAGATAATGCCCCTTGTCTGTGATTGGCTGGCTTGGTAGTGGTAAATGGTGTGGGCGAAGAGTTTAACAAGTCTCAAGTCCCACAGAGGAGCCCCATATGGATACTTTTGTTTTATGTTTATTTTATGATTAAACTTTTGCTCTTTCCTCCTATTTTCCCTCCTCTCTCTTCCCAGAATGAGTGTGAGTTTGAACTACTGTTGCGTTAGCATAGTGCGCATCTCTGCTGTAAACTCAAAACACAATCAAAGAAACTCAACACAGTGGAATTAAGAAATCCCACAGTTTACTAGAATTTCAGAAGTTTTATTGCCAAAGCAGCACAGACAGTATGTAGAAGTATAAACGCTCATAATGGTGTCGGTTATGTGCAAGATATTTGCCATGTGGTAAACCAATCATATGAATTATAAATTAAGAGTGACGCGTCAATCATTTTCTTACTTATCCAATAGGGAGAGTTTGAAGCATTTCAACTGTTGCAAGAAGAAAGAGCCAGAGGGTGTTTAGCAAGTCTGTGATGATCTATTACATTATAACTAATAGTTCCCTCTATTAGTTATCTAAATACATAGAGGCTGACAACAGAGTAAAACTGGGATTTTGGAAGATGCGTGTCGAATAAGATGCCTGAGCAATTTTTCCTCAACAGTTCAACTCAAGTTCAAGTTCTAACCAAATACATACACTCATAGCAGTAAAAAATTGTATAAAACTGAATAATATTTTAAGGAAAATTATAATTTTAAGCAAGGACATGACTGCACAATGGTGGAGTTGCTCTTCAGTGTTGTGGCTTTCAGCAGTGACATTAACATTACACTGAACTAAACTTAACTTCAACTGTGACGACTGAACTGAAGCAGTTTAAATTTACAAGAACTTCATCTATGTTAAGCTGCTTTGACAATCTACATTGTAAAAAGTCCTATAGACATAAAGATGAATTGAGATGATTAATCTGAAAGCCATTTACAAACACTGCTAATAAAATATGCTTCGTTTTTGTAATTCTGGTAGTCCAAAAACAACATACTTCCTCTTTAAATAAATTAAATGGGTTTAATACATATTAAGCTCCACAAACAGCATCAGTGGCATAATGGTAATTAACACAATCTTGACTTGTCTGTAGGTCTTCTCATAGGAGCAAAAACTGCATTTACCCTATAATATACTTACAGTGAGAGATCATTAATTTACACAGTAAAATTCACCAAATACACTGCAAGAATGTTTTGAGGTCTGGATGTACTGTAATACCCAGTGTGATACGAGACTAGTGGAATTCGGTTACTTACTGATTTTGCAAAAGTTCGTTCATGTGTAAATTTATATTAAATCTTTTAACTTTATTGTTAGACAACATAAATCCGCTAACTTTCACATGCTACGCACAATGATCAAAACGCAAGAACAGTACTATTTACATGAAGTATAAACACGCACTTCCACTTCAAAAAGCATGATTTAGACAATGTTACGCTCAATTTATAAACAGGATTCAACTGAATAATTCACTTATGTTCTTTAACAAATACAAAAGCGTCACTTTTGGCCTGTGGAACGCCTTTCAAGCTTTTAAATGTGACCAATTTTTTAATAAAGAAATTGTATAGTTAATACACATTAATATTCAGTATAATATTGTTACAAATATATATGAATTTAAACGTTTATATATGTAAATCCTACTTAAAAATCCTGTTTCACATTAAAAACAATAATAGATATGTATTTATTTAAAGTTATTTGGTACTGATCATTATTTTACAAATTCTGTTGCAAGAGCTTCATGTCTATTAATGGGATTTATAAAAATTATTATGAATTATTATAATCAATATAAATGAGCATCATTACTACTAGCATTTGTTTTATTTATATTTTATTTAAACAAATAAAATAATATTAATATAACAAGCCCATGCAGCTCAATCAACAGGATATAAGTTTTTGGCGCAAAAAACATGAATAAATCAGTCTGAGCATTTACCTGTGCATGTTTCCATTGGTGGTGAACGTCTGACCGCAGACCGAGCACTTGTATGGTCTTTCTCCACTGTGAACCAGCATGTGCCGGTCCAGAGAGCTGGCCGAACTCAAAGCCTTTCCACAAATACTGCATGAGTGGTCAGTGCCGCCACTGTCCGTGTTGTGCTGCAGAGAGAAGAGGCACAGATGTGAAAACACTTATCAATGGTGTTTTATTTACTTCTGTACATTTCTGATTGATTCATCTTAAGGCAGATTTTGATGTTGTGATTGTGTAAACAGGTGTAAATGAGGGATGCTCTGCTGTGTGTGTGTGTATAAGCGTACGCACCTGTCTAATATGCATGGTGAGCTGGTGCTGCGTCATGCAGTTTTTGTTACACAGGGGGCAAATGAAGCTGGAACGTTCTTCTTTGACTTCCTGTCGCATAAACACAGACAAGACTTAGTTTCAGTGAGACAAATTATAGTTACTTAGATAATTATATAAATACACTGTGTGTAATGTTTGTGTGTATGTGTGCGTGTTATTTTTTTATTTTTATTTTTAGTATAAACATTAACAACCATATAAACATAAATAAAAATAATATAAAAATAATATGCTTTTTATTAATATGTATTTATATTGACATTAATCATGATTTTTTTTATTCAACAGCTTTTTTAGTACTGTATTTATTCATTGTAATTCATTTCGATAAGATTTTATCTTTATTTGCAGTTAATTAATTAAAATTAATTTAAATGTAATTTAAATTTAAATAGTTTTATTTTAGTTTTATTTAGTCTCAGTTCATTTAGTATTTTAACTAAACAAAAATAAGTAAAGCTGACTTGAAAAGTGCTGAAGATAAGCAGACCACCTAGCTTTTGCCATTCTGAGATCGCTGAATCCGACGCAAAATCAACAAAAAGTTGCAAATTTTTGCGATCCTAAAAAAATCTTAATTAAACGCAAAATAATCGCAAAAAATTAAAATAATCTCATAAAACATCCAATTCCAAACCATATAATCAAAATATATTTATTTCAGTGTGCAATTAATTCTTTTACATGACTTGTAGACGTTAACACAACACGCAACACACGTGATGTATTTGAGTGTCTCTCGAAAAATGACGTCTCACAACCATTACATGACATGGAAGAGGGGGTATTGTTCTTCAGCATGTGCAGTAAGCAGATGCGGATGAAGTGTAAGTGATTTACATGTGAAGTCAATGCAAAGATGCGATTAGACATCCGCAAAAAATCTTCCCTGCAGTTAACAAGAGAAAACGTTTCCTTGCAAGTTATACAACCTTCCTTTGAGTTAATCCCTACCGTTTTAGATCGGTTTTAGATCTTGTCTTGACACTTAGAGACCAAATTAAAGAAGCTTTATATTTATGATTTGTGTCATTGTGTCAGATTGCACACCTAACATAGTAGGCTAACCTAATATGGTATAATTTTTTATATTTATATTTATATATATATATATATATATATATATATATATATATATAT
>CAIGQQ010035826.1:11753444-11783695 GCA_903798035.1 Danio albolineatus
ATGTGTTTCCCAGAGATGGGTTGTGGCTGGAAGGGCATCCGCTGCGTAAAACAAATGCCGGATAAGTTGGCGGTTCATTCCGCTGTGGCGACCCCGGATTAATAAAGGGACTAAGCCGAAAAGAAAATGAATGAATGAATGAATCTAAATACGGACAAAATACAAAGTCGATCATTTCAGATTATGATTGTTTATTTTGTGTCATAAAATACATTGTTAACAGTAATATATTTTCACAATGTTTTTTATTATTAATTTTATTTTTACATCAGACCAGTGATTATTAAATTACTTTATTTCTACATTTTAACTAAAAGTTTTACCATAAATCCTTTATAAATTGATCACATATGATCACATATAAGTAAATACTTTAAATATACTTTAAAATGTAAAAAAAAAAAAAATAGTCCTTTACATGTTGTCAGTAAAAAATCTGTTTAGTTCCATCCCAAAATACAGTACAAGTCAAGAAAATACCTCAACTGATAACCCATTTTTTAAGTGTATTGCAAAATCTCTATTATGTTGCTGTCATCTACATAAAGCTAAATGCGCTGGAAATGTACTCTCACGATTGATTATTATGATTATTCAACGAACCTACTGCATATAAGTTTAAATTCTCCTTGTTACTTAAAAAAAGTGTTTTTTTCCCCCAATTGTGAAATAAACGGATATAGAGTGTGTGACGTAGCTTCTATCCAGTTACCAGCCTCACCAATGCAGAATAAAGTGTTGCAAGCTGAGATGGCAATACAGCATAGATCCAGAGATTATCTGAGATTAATGAGCTGTTATTAGCCAAGCATCTCAGGACTAACTGAGAGGATCAGGCTTAAAGACAATAATTAATTAGCCACTCATAACGACAGATGGGCATCACAGTTAAGCATATCATCATCATATGGTTCATAGAACTGATATGATGACAAATTATCTGACATACAGAAAATGAGACGCAGGAGCTAAATGAAAATACAATGAGAACAATTGAAGAGTTCCTGGAATTTACAAAAATAACTGTGATTAAAAATGTAATTTATCACTATGAGGGCTAAGCTAGATTTCCATCATTACTCCATTTTTGGGTTTTAAATGAGTTTTCATGCTGTTCTGGTGCTAAAAAAATCCAGATTATTATAATTATATAATTATTATAAATATAATTCATATTTAAAACAGAAATGTTGTGAAAATATTTAGTCACTATTGATCAATTTATTCATTCAATGCATTCTTTTAATAAAACTTTTGAGCAGCAGGGTTTTTGCTCATAGAACACATTTTACTCCTGCAATGTTAAGTTGCCAGAGTGTTGCTACTAGTCTGGTATTTTTGAGTGATTTTAACATGTTGCTTGTTGTTCTTCTTGAATGCATCCTGGTCCAAGTCAGCTATCTCACTCCCAAGGTTGTATGATATTCGTGCCCCACAATAATACTTAATGTTTAGGCTAATATAAGTAGGACATAAAAAATAATGAGCATTAATAATAGGTGCTTGCCTTTATAAGCACTACAGATAGTTCTGGAAACATTAGACGTGAAGGACAGATAGGAAAAAACGGAGTGCTGATGCTCCGATAGACACTGTCCAGGCAAGCACATGACCTCCTACATCTACAGGCTATAAAAGTGTCTTAGTTAATGGGAGTGTGGGGATTATATAGACCTTCCCTCCTACTGGGAACAGATAACGCTGGATAATGATGAGTCCATCTGCCCCTGACCATCACTCTCTTTACGCGCTCATACTTCAAGACTAACCAGCAGGATGACAGAAACCAGAAAAAAATAGGCCCATTCATAGAAAATCTGAAGCGGTTATTAGTTCTGTTCCAACTAGTGCGCAGCCTAAACAGACAGCTGCCTTTTAAGACTCCAAACACATCCCAAGATTGTTTTTCGATAAGAGGTCCCTTTTTAAAATAGTTTTCTATTGGCAGCGAGCCTTTTGAAGACTTTTAAGTGCCCAGTGTATCTTCAATTCTGTGCAAAAAAAACAAACAAAAAAAAGCAAAACACAAAAAAAGCAAAACACAAAACAAAACAAAACATGCACTCCATTAATAAGACCATTGACACAGTGGTTGCCTGGCAACATAAAAAGCACTGCACACTGCTCTTTTACTATAGCCAACATAAAGAAAATGCAGTCGGCGTGCCTCACGTTTTCAGAACTGAAAAGTACCGTTGGTGTGATCGGTCCTTAAGGCAGCCTTGAAATTGTTAATCAGATAAAAGCTTAATTGAAACATGTACACTTCGCAAAAAACTAAACAAAACAGAAAACCCCTGATGTATCACAATAAAAGTTAAGCTTTTTCTTCAGTGACTTTCTCAAGAATTTCTCATTGACTTTTAAAAAAGTAGTGCTAGACAAAGTTGAATCGTATTCAAAAATAAAACTTTGTTTGACATTATATCAGTGTGTTTGTTGTTTATATTTATTACGTGTGTGATACATACACATACATAAAAGCAAAACAATTTTGTCACATGTATATTTAAATTTGTGTAAAATTTGTACAAATATATTTTACATCTAAATATAAATAAACATTTTCTCAAATATATGCATGCCTGTGTGTATTTATAAATTCACATAATAAATATACACAGTACACACAGAACAAAGTTTTACTTTGGATGCAATTAATCGTGATTATTTTTGCCCAGCACTAATTTTACATATAATACAGTTTCAGACTTGCCATGTGGCATCTGGTTTGAGGTTAGCGAAATGGTGGAAAATGTCAACTCTGTTGGTGGTTTAAAAAGTGTAACAATAAGTTTATTTTGCATTAATAATGGATTCAGATTTCTATAATACTACCTTTGATGTATATCATTCCAGTTTAAGGAAAATGCTTAAATTACTACACACAAATATTAGAGAAAATAATACATTTGTAATTAAACTGAACTATGTTCAACTTTAATTCAATATCAAACTATGCACTAACTAAAATTTCTCTTCTTAGCGCCATCTTGATTTGTTTAGTTGTTTTTGTTCAGACAGCACTGAATTTTAGGATGGCCCCACTAGGTTTGGGAGCAGAGCAATAAACTCTGTCAGTTCCCAAGGATAACCCCCATACTGCATGAAAGCTCACAGCAGATTTATGCTTTCATTCAGAGAGCTCTTGACCATTTTGTTCCTCTTTTCGTTTATAAGTACACAGAGCGATGGAAAGTCTGACCCCCCTCCCATCACCGCTCCACCAGAGAGAAAGTGGGGAACTTGTGCATTTCCTGTTTGGTGTGGTGGCTGGGAAGTTCAGGGAATGCTGAGCCATTCTTCTCCTTTGCTTCCTCTCCCCTGTTCTTCCCTGTCATCATCCTCCATCTTACACACTCTCCTCCATCTCACTTACTCCCAAGCCTCTTTTAGTCTCTTTTTAGCATCTTGATCTACAACAGACTTTTGGGCCATCGATTGAGACATCCCCTACCAATATATACAAGCTAAGCACTTTTTTAATAGGCTTAACAGAGCAGTTCACCCGAAAATGTAAATTCAGTCAATATTCAAACCAACAGTGCAGGACTTCTGCTTCTGTTAAAATAATATTTTGCAAAAATGTCCGAAATGGCCCAGTGTTGCTTGGCATCGACATACTGTGTGTTTCACAAATTCGAGAAGTCAAACAGCTTTTTAATAACATGACGGTGAGTAAATGATGACAGCATTTTTTAATGGAGGTTAAACAACACGTGCTGACTGTCCACTCAGCAACTTTACACGGACATACAATAATAGTTTTATTTACAGTTTTTTACATTTAGTTTGCAGTATGTAGTAGTATGAAGTGAGAAAAGTCACAGAATATCATGAAAAATAGGGCTGCACAATAAATCAATTCAACATCGATATCGCAATGTGATCATTCGCAACACTGTTAACAATTTCCTGTAGAATTTACAGTACCTTAACGGTAGCAGTTCGCCAGTAACTTACTGTACATCAATTACAGGAGAAATATGGTATTTACACTTACAGCACCATTTTTACAGTTTTATGTATATCTTTAATGTAAAATATACAGTTATTTTCAAAATGCAACTTTAACATACAGTAACCTACTGCATAACTGTGCTACAGTAAAACACAGTTCATTTTACAGTTAAATACTGTGTAATTTACAAAATATTTTACCAGTGAATAATCACATCGCAAGATATGCAATGTTGGATTATAAAATGTATCATTTGCATGTGTTTGAGGCCTGTGACTGATTTTGAAAATGCATTCAGGCATAAGAAATTGTATTATTTGTAACTTTAATAGTGATGAATTATTACTGAAATGTTTTTATTTCATTCACTCATTTTGCTTTTGGCTTAGTCCCTTTATTCATCAGGGATCACCACAGCGGAATGAACCGCCAACTTATCCAGCATATGTTTTTTTGTAGCGGATGCTCTTCCAGCTGCAAGCCAGTACTGGGAAACAACTATAAACTCTCACATTCACACACACTCCGGCCAATTTAGTTTATTCAATTCACCTATAGCGCATGTCTTTGGACTGTGGGGGAAAATGGAGCACCCGAATGAAACACACACAAACACAGGAAGAACATGCATTTAAATTTTATACCTAGCAACTATAACTCAAACAACGTTTTGATAATTCAGTATATATAACAAAATTGAACAAAATCACTGTAGTATACAAAAATCCAGATGCAGACACCAAAATAGCATGTACTGTCTTTGACTCATAAACCAACTAACAGTCGTTAAAGGGTTTTTACTCCACATTCACCTTAGAGCTAATGGCCTGACATTCGAATGAAGCGCCTACGCCAGGGGTCTCAAATTCGCAGCCCGGGGGCCAAATGCAGCTTGCGGAACAATAGTTTGTGGCACTTTACAGTGGCACTTTACAGTGTTGTGTGCGGAGCTGAATGAACCTACCAATCACAGTGGAGTATATGGCTCTCGGAGGCAGGACATCGGCTTGACGCAGACAGAGAAACATTTCTCAATGAGTGAAAGTTACAGCAGCGAGTGTTTTCATCCATGCCTCGTGGCTGCCTCGTTTCTATTGGGCACACGCGGACACTCGTAAAGTTTTATAATAATGTTTTTTTTATGCTGTTGCCCGGCGGGACATTATACGCAGGGATTAAATTGAGCCAGATCTTGCCGGATCCTGTTCTGGGAAATATTTGTGTTTTGCTTTTCAGTATTTATTTTAATTGATTCAGCATTAACTTGATTTTTTTCCATCTTAATTTGTGTTAACAAAATTCTAATATTCACAAATCTATTTGTATATTTTTAACACAAAATAAGAAAGCCTCACCCAGACTCTGCCTCGAGCAGCCCCCAGATAAATTGAGTTTGAGACCTCTGACCTATTCTATGCTGCATCCTCCCACATGCACACATGAACACAATCACATTGGTACTGGAGGTTTACAGGGACTCTCCATAGGTGCAATGTTATACATGTAGGAAACCTGTGGCCAAATTTGAATGACAAAAGACCCGTTAAGTCTGATTTTGAAGTGTTTTGAATTACAAGGACATCAGTCCTAGTAAACTACCTTAATAGACTACAACTCATACAAGTCATACCCATGTCATTATACAAAAAAAAACTCATTGTAAACTTCCAAAACTAGCACACACAGAGAGAGATAAACATGCAGAGAAGAGTCAGTAGTGTCAGGTGTCTTTTGCACATTTACCCATTTTAAGGTCTGGGCTAAACACGTCACAGGGTCATGGAGCCACCGGGTCACAGGCACAGGATGAGGGACAGCGACCTCTGCTCATTCTGAAAGAAAGCAAAACACAAACCAACACAACATTACTACACACAAAGCAACCGTCACCCTGCAAGAAAGCTGTATACACAAGCCTAGTGTTACCTTTAAAAAAGCACACATTAACACACACACAAGAATCAGACGACGTCGAGCCGCTGAGTAAGCATGAACATGAATGAGAGGTGTTTCCCCCTTTGGGATTAAAGTGAGAAATCCTCCAGGCTACATCTGCAGGATTTTAGTAAATAGTCGAATAGTGATAACTTTAATTTATGTATTATATTATTTAACAAAAGCAAGCAATAAATCATCATATCGTATGGCTAGGTCCACATGGAATCAGATTTCCACAGATTTTTGCAGCCCATCATTGATTCTATGTATTTACTCATCTAAATATGCGTAAATATATGTTTATTCAGTTTTAAAAACATTTCAGTAATATTTATGAATAATTATTTATTTACAATACAGTTTGTAAAGTTAGATTTTCTGTCTTTTAGCTAGGGCTGTGCAATATGGACAAAATAATCATATTGCGATTTTTGGAACGAATATTGCGATTGCGATTTTATTTGCGATTTTGGCAACTGTTTTTTGCTTTTTCAAACGCGCTACATACACACATTCTAAATGTATTCAGTGCAAAAGAAGTGCATAACAAAACATTTCACGATGAAATAGCATAGTATTAAGTGTAATAAATAAAACTGTAGTAAAATTGTCTTTAAAAGAGACAACAAATTAAGATTAACTAACCTCAACTCTAGTTAAAAACGTACTGTACACAGTAGCACTAACTGCTTGATAAACAAAACTGTAATAAATTGTCTTAAAAACAGACATGAAAAAATAAAGATGAACTAACCTCAATTACAGTCATAACAATAAATAAAAACTCACGTAAATCCAACCACCTATTTGGTTCTCCCACTCAACTTCGTCGTGCACGGAGAGAGCTCTGATTGGTTAACATCTTTCTCCCGCTAAACTTAGCTGTAATTGCCCGGTGTGCTGTGTCAGCTTTGATTGGTTAACATTATTAAAATCATGCACACAAGAACGTATTCTGAACAAAAATCTAAATAAATTAATAGATAAAATTGCAGCCTTACGCGATTTAGAATTTGCATGTGCTTAAATCTTTTTTTTGCGATTGCGATTAATTGCACAGCCCTACTTTTATATTATATATACAGCCCTACAGATATATATTATATGACAGACTTGCTTTGTTTAACAATAAGTGGATCTAATTAGCATTGCATTGTAATCCTTAAATACAAGTTAAAAAGGGAATGTTTTTTTTATTTCATGTGTTTAGTTTTCAGTTATACTATACTATAGGTATACTGTCAAAATGATTCCACATAATTATCCACAGATTTAATGTCTGCAGATTCAGTCTTTGTTGAAATTAGTAACTACAGTATCTTCCTAAAATAAATATTTTACACTTGGCTACACACAATACAAAGCAATTATAAATAATTAATTTCGGTTTTAATTTTATTATTTTTTTTATCAGTTCACTTAATTAGTCACCTAAATAATTCTAATCAAACAGGCTGATGCTATAGCAAATAAAAAGCGTTAACAAATGGCATAATTTACATAAGCAATTAATTACAGAAATATTTTGTGCAAGCAAGAGTTGAATCAAAAGTCCAAGGCTGCCTCTGAAATGGCATACTTCCATACTATATAGTACGCTAAAAACAGTATGCGAGCCGAGTAGTATGTCCAAATTCAGAGTACGAAAAACTGTACGCAAGAAGTACCTGCACTGTAAAAAAAAAAAAAAAAAAAGAAAGAAGGTTGACCTAACTTAAAATTAAGGCTAGAAACTTCAGGACATTTCTGAGTTTACTCAATTTTGAGTCGCGTAGCGCAGTGGGTATCGCGGTCTCCTCACAGCAAGAAGGGCGCGGGTTTGAGTCCCAGCTGGGTCAGTTGGCATGTCAGAGTGGACTTTGCATGTTCTCCCAGTGTTTACATGGGTTTCCCGTGCTCCGCTTTCGCCCACAAGTCCAAAGACATGTGTTATTGGTGAATTGGGAAAGCTAAATTGTCTGTAGCGTATGTGTGTGAATGAGTGTATGGGTGTTTCCCAGTACTGGGTTGCACCTGGAAGGGCATCCGCTGCATAAAACATATGCTGGATAAGTTGGCGGTTCATTCTGCTGTAGCAACCCTGATTAACGAGGGGACTAAGCCAAAGTAAAATGAATGAATGAGTCGAGTCAAGTGCAGTAATTGGGCTGAAAGTTGAGTCAACTCAAATGTCCTGAAGTTTGTTGTCAGTTTAGTCAACTTTGATTTTGCAACAGTGCGGATGACTTACTACTTCAGGAAAGATTCCGAAGTGCGCATCCGATGCACGTTATGCTATCCCATGATGCATCACGAGAGAATTCAAGAATGGGAGTGAAGCGATACAATTGACACGAACAGGTCACATGATCATGACAAAATGGCAGATGTAGTACGTGCGAGTTCCTTTCATACTGCTCACATTCTGTATAGACAATTTCAGACGCAGCCCAAGTGCAAACTGAATGTGCATTTAAAGGCAATTTCATCACCCCGCATTATATTCATAACAGCTCCATGATGTGTGCATTACAGCACAGTATGAATCCCAGTGACACCTTAAAAAACTGAAATCTGTAACCTGATGCAGCCTGTGCAGACTGCTTTACTCTCGTGTCATCTTACCACAGTGTAAAGGCAGCCCTTGCGATTTAAAAATAGTTTTATAATTTGTAATATTAGGGCAAATGCAATAAACTAGCCCTGCTTCAATGTAGCAATGGGAAGAGACGGCAACCTACAAAGGCCACAAGAAAAAGACTGCATCACTTCAGATGTGCTGTAAGAAGTGTAAAGGTAACAGGAGAGATCCAGCCCTGGGCCTCTTGTTCAGCTGGTAAACTGAAACGGCCTGCCATCACATAACACAAAGTCACACACACTGCCAAGTTTCCTTTCTGGTGAGAGCAGGAGGCCGTATGGAGCTTTTCTACTGCATATCACAGGAGCTGCTATTAGACGAGCCGGGAACAAAAGCAGAAAGGAGCGCGTAAGGATGAGAGTAGATGACGTTATGGAGATGGATGGCAGGCAGATGGATGGAGCTTAGGCATGTCATGATTTACAAAACAGGCTTATTTCAAATTATCCAGTCAGGAAAAAAAAAAACATATGTTGCTTTGACGGGCTTTCACGTGATGGACACAAATAAAGTGTGTTAGAGTGCAATGGGTGGACATTTTACAGCAGAGTTAATATGATGTGGCATGAAGCAGCATATGAGAGTAATCCAAGCTGAGTTTACTGTTGGCTTTTATTTTCACTTTAATCTGGGGTTGCCACAGCTGAACGACCTGCCAAATTATCCAGCATATTTTTTATACAGCAGATGCACTTCCAGCTGCAACCCAGCACTGGGAAACACCCATATACATATACTCTCACCTTCCAATTTAGCTTACCCAATTCACCAACGCATGTCTTTGGACAGTGGAGGAAACTGGAGCACCCAGAGGAAACCCACGCGAAGACGAGGGAGAACATACAAACTCCACACAGAAATACCAACTGACCCAGTTGGAACTCGAACCAGCGACATTCTTACTGTGAGACGACAGTGCTAACCACAGTGTCGCCCATCTGTAGGTTTAGTTTGATTAAAGGTATTCTGTTGTAATTGCTCTGTTTATTGGATTATTTACACTTCTGCATCTCCACACATAAGTTAAATAGCCTTCACCATACCCTGACACGCACCTCTTGAAAAACTTAACTACACGTTGTGACAATGCAGAGCCCATGGTCTGTGATTGGTTAGCTTTGCAGCTGTGATGAGAGTGGGCGGGCTGAGATCGAGGCTGGTGGAGGGAGTGTTTATCGAATGTCGAGTTCCACAGAGGAATTCCAAAAGGATGCTTTTGTTTTGTGTTTATTTTGTGATTAAAGTTGATGAATATTTGCTGGTCCCAGTCTTTTTCATCCTACACACTGTACAGTAGTACACTCTACACACAAAATGACGCTGGCTGTTTGTTCAAACTATTTAAAAATGAGCAGAAACAACACAATTCTGGAGTTTTTTTCAGGATGTTCATGTTGTTACAGCACTAATTCAGGGTTTCTGCGTGTTACATAAAGTCAAATTTAAGACATTTAAAGACCTTTTTAAGACCATGAGGAATAAACATTTCAGATTTTTATAGGCCTGAAGGCTAAAGATTTTTTAATGGCCCATTAGGAATTAAAATGTACTTGCCCTATCAAAAAAATTATTGCAATTTAGGGTTTTTATAGCCACAAATTGTAAATAGTGTGCAGATCCAGTTATATACATATATTGTTTGCAACATAACTATTAAAAATAATTAACAACATAAAAAAACTCTTTAAAAGCTAAATGTATGCACAACAGATCGTTCAAACAGTTTTATTAAGATGTATTTGTGGGTGATTGGATGTGTGTTACAATGTAAAAAATACTGGGTTGCTCACAAATTCTGTTGTCCCATAAAAATCGATTACGTTAACTTGATCACTTTTACAAATTTAAGTGGGTTGAACATGAAACACTTAAGTTGTCCCTTAAATCTTAAAAAATAAGTAGTTTGAACAGGCGGCAAAAGTCATTTTCTGAGTGTCGATTGACTGGGTAGCTTTACATAAACATAAAGGAAAATTAAGTCCCGTTAAATCCTACAAGACAATATTTCAGTCAAAAGACTTAAAACATTTCAAGACTTTTTAAGTCCCTGCGGACACCCTGAAATCGATTGTGTAACCCAGCATTTTTATCATACGCATTTTTTGGTGTAAACCCAAAACATCGGCAAGAAACTCAACACAGTGAAACATATAAACACCACTGCCAACTAGTGTTTTGGAAGTGTTATTGCCAGAAGTTAATGCAGAAGTATAAATACCTAATTTCCACAAACAAATTTAGCAGCACAGCTGTTTATGTTAAAATAAAAATCAGCACATAGTCTGTCGTCTGAAGGATCACATGACACTTAATACTGGTGTAATGATACTGAAAGTTCAGCTGACAAACTTGAAAAAACAAATCACATGTTAAACTATATTCAAATTAGCCTTTTTTCTTTCTTTTCTTTTCTTTGTATTATTTATTTATTTATTTATTCTTTTAATTGTTTTTATTGTTATATTTATAGTGTCTTATGTGTGTTAATTTTTGTGTACGTATGTGGTATTTTACATTTTATTTATATACTTAAGTGTATAATTATGTTTTCGTGATAATTTCTTGTTTGGTGAATTGTATCGGTGCCTATATCTATATGTATCAACACTATGTATATTTTGATGTCTGACCTAAAATAAACCTAATACATTAAAAAAAAAAAAAACTAGAGTGGTAAAACGTGTAAACAAGTGAATAAAATGTAAGAAAGATGGGGAATAAAGTCCCGCACATGTTGCTGGTGTAAGATCTCTTAAGAAGGAAACTGAACAGAAAGTGTGTGTGTATGTGAGGCAGGAGTGTGTGTCGCTCCTGCATCTGTGTGTGTTTGTGACAGGCACAGGCAAGTGTTGGACTGTGGGCAGGTGTTGGCTCATGGGGCTATCGCGTTCTGCTGGCTCCACACTACACACTGTTCCTGGATCACTTTCAGCATGTGTTTGTGTTGAGTGGGGGAGGTGTCCCAATAAAAGTGGGGATGGGGCTACGGCCATTCGACAACCAGAGGAGGAGGATTCCTGACAGGAGGAGACAGTCTGAGATGGGGTCTGGTTAAACAGGTTCTGCTGCTCATCTCTTTCTTTCTCTCCTCCTAACAAACTCCATCTTGTTTCATGACAAACACTTCTGCTGTGGGTCTTGATGTATAGTCCAAAATCTTAATGTAAATGTTCACATGCCATCAAATATACACTGTAAAAATGCTGGGTTCCACACAAACGATTTGTGTTGATACAACATAAAGGACTTAAGTTAACTTATTAGTTTTTACATATTTAAGTGAATTGAGCATAAAGAACATTAACTTTCCCCCCCCAAAAAACTCAAGAATTGTATTATTTCCGCTCATTATTTAATTGTAGTATCCACCTTTTTCAACACCCAGTGACACTTGGAGAGAATTATAGGAGCAACTCTATTTAATTATAAACAGCATTGGTCAATAAAACTTGATTCAAATATTTATTCTAATAATAATCATAATAATATTAATAATAATAATAATAATAATAATAATAATAATAATAATGAGCAAAAAGCATACAATGGGATGTCATTTGCTTCCATTATCAATCCTTGAACAAAAGCTAACTTAACACTTTAGGTACTTTAGTATTCAAAATATTCTGTCGATTTAGGAAAAAAATGTCAAAAATAATGAACACCTCTTCAGTAATCTCTCTTAAAATGTAAACATTTAACATTTGATGATAAGGAGCATATAAAAAGGTATCACATTTATCACCAGAGTATTATGACTTTTGTAGATGCATGGTAAAAAAAAAAAGGTTTAATTACAGTATACTGTAAATCTATGATGCACATGACACGTGATTCCAAAAGGTTCCAAAGAGGGACCATGCTCATCCTTGTACTGGTAGATATACATATTCTTGTACACCACACTAATGAGCACATGCACACTTTTGCTAAAACAGCAAAAATACGAGGTGTTTACATGCATATTTAGATTCAAATCTGCAACAGCCACCTACAGTATAATGATATGATTATCCTTGTTGCAATTATGAGCTTAAGGCCCCGTTTACACTAATGCGTTTTCATTTTAAAACACATACGTTTTGTTACGGTTACGCCATCCGTCCACACTACGATGGAGTTTTCGAGCCCCGAAAACGGAGCGTTTTGAAAACGCTAGAGAGGCCGTTTTCATTCTAAAATGCTGCTGCTCCATCTCAGTGTGGATGGGGAAAACGGAGACCTCTGAAAACAGGGCCGTGGTTGCAGAGATTCGCTACTTGATTGGGGCTTTTGGGTCATTGCATCTCCTTCCCTTACTCATCAAGCCCCTATCACGACTATAATGCCACCGGAAGACGGCAGACCAGCCTTCAATGTAAACAACAACATGAACACAGAAATGGGAGCGTTGTTTGCACTACTGTCCATTTTAGGCACCACTGTGCAGTTAAACTCTGCTTTTTTTACTACAACAGCTGCATATATTTGCATGAGGCAAGCTATTGTTCGAGCACTCGCTAATCGCTCGCGTTTCAAGCGGCGTAAGCCCTATTTAGAATGCCGAGTGAGACACATGCTTCCAGTTTATACTTTGAACGCGCATGCCCAGAGTGCGCGAATGGTTATGTGATATACGTTTATGGTGGAATAGTGTGGACGGAGATATGTTCAGAAACGCTGGGTGAAACGCTAGTGTGGACGCGAATCACTTTCATGCTAAAACGCCGTTTTAAAATTAAAACACACTAGTGTAAACGGAGCCTAACAGTATTTAGATCAAAACAGCATGTTCACATGAGGTTAAGATTAATTGCAATATTGCCAAAATTTCTTTGTAATCCCATTAAGACAGTGCATGCTTATTTATTTACTTATTTTTTTTATTATTGGGCTTTACAATATTTCTATGAACAAACCCTCTTATACTTATTATACTTATTGACTTAACATGTAAATCACTCGCGCTTGATGGTTCATCCGCATCTAGTGTGAACGCAGCATTATAGACCTCTCCGTTGTCAGCCAATCACTGTGTGCATAGCTAATGAGCATGCTGACGGCATCCTTAGCAATGAGGTCAACCCTGCCCTTACTCTCATCTTAAAGCAATAGCCATGTGAAACCAAAATTTACAGTGTTTATTTCGACAGTAAGGCGCCACGGTGGCCTAGTAGTTAGCACGTTCGCCTCACAGCAAGAAGGTCGCTGGTTCGATCCCCGGCTGGGCCAGTTGGCATTTCTGTGTGGAGTTTGCATGTTCTCCCCGTGGTTGCGTGGGTTTCCTCCGGGTTCTCCGGTTTCCCCCACAGTCCAAAGACATGCGGTACAGGTGAATTGGGTAAGCTAAATTGTCCGTAGTGTATGTGTGTGAATGACAATGTATGGATGTGTTTCCCAGAGATGGGTTGTGGCTGGAAGGGCATCCACTGCGTAAAACAAATGCTGGATAAGTTGGCGGTTCATTCTGCTGTGGCGACCCCGGATTAATAAAGGGACTAAGCCGAAAAGAAAATGAATGAATTTCGACAGTAAACATGGGTATTCATTAGGCGAACAACTAATCTCAATTTTTTTTTATTACACCGTTAGTTTGCTACTAGGGAATGATGCGCAAAAAGAAAACCCCACTTCCTTCTCTATGTTCCATTTTATCTGGAAGTACACCAACATACTGAAATAGAAGTTTGGTTCACATGAACTTTAAGACTTCTCTCTGTTGCTAACAGTAAAAGTTTGTTTCAGCAGCTTTGTGAATAGCTTTTTAAATAAAACTCCTCACTGAAATCTACTGCTTCTGAGTTCTAAAATAATAAATATTCAAATCTCATATATGGAAAGTAAGATGACTTTATAAGACATACAAAAATAGAAAATCCGGTTAAAACCAGTATCAGTGTTGTACAACATGTTAGCTGGTTTCTAGCTGGATCAAGGTGGTCAAAACTCAGAAATAGCTGGTAGACCAACTTGGACCAGCATGATCACGATCAACTTCAGGCAGGCTTCAGCTGGATTTTCCAGCAGGTGAGGCAGCAGCGAGAGACCGAGACAAATCAAGAAATGTGCCTGAACCTCTGATTGGAATGAAGACAAGGGGTTAATGGGGAGGAGGAGGAGGAGGAGAGGAGCACATGAGGCCCTTGGCAAAGCAGCCCTCAGCTGTCACTCCAAACAGGTGGCCCTGACGTGACCTTTGCCTTCTACTGCAGTGCACACAGCAACCATTTTGTGTCAGGAGCTCCAGCTAAAGCCATGGCATCAAAGCGAGAGGATGAACTCCTGTGAGAAGTTACAATGTGTTTGATGCATGAGCTACTGGCTGTTATAAACTCCCAAGAAAGAGCCTAAAAACAGTTGATGATAGAGATGCACAGGCCAATTCTGGGTGATGCTGATAACAGCTGTCATATCATGGACGATGGTAAAATTCTTTGTCATTTTTTAAATTAATAATTATTATTATGTGTATTATATTACTTTGATTAATATTTTAGAAGCTTTCGTTTGTTTATTTTAGTTTTTTTTGTGATTATTTTAGTATTAAAAACAAAATTTAAACAAAATTTTCTGTTATGCTTATTTTTTAGTCAATTGCATTGCAATGATATTAGGTTTGATTCACAACAACAACCATGAAAATTTAAACTCCAAAATATTATAAATAAATGCATGACAAAATCAAGCTAATTAAATTAAATAAGCAAATTTTTACATTCACATTTAATTATTTTTATTTATTAAACCTTAAGGTGCAGAAAAGGTAATTTAAAATGTAAAAACAGTTCAACATAAATAAATTAAATATTAAGTTTACACCAATGTAAATACACCTAAAAACTTGTATAAATATTTTGTATTGTGATGCTATGATGCACTGAATATTTTTCATTAGCACTTCTCTGCTAATGACCAAAATACTCCCCTCTTAGGCCAGCATCCCTAATGCAGGCTCTATTTCCCTCTGTGATACTGGTGTGTAAAAACCCATTGACTATAGGAAACCGTAACATATGTCTGCAGTCCCGTGATGCTGCCGTATAGCAGGCCGAGCTCCCTGAACTACCACCCATTTCCAGCACTGTGCATTCCAGGCTATTTAAAACTCAAGCCAGTGCAGATTTACCCAAGCGTACACTTCTGGTCATTATTCCCCAGCCTCCCCCCCCACCACCAGCACCACCACGCAGATCTCCCTCCGTCTCACCGTCTGTCTCCAAACACATCTTTAAGACTGGCTCTTCTGCAGCAGAATGAATCGTTTGGTGAAGGATTTGAGGTTTGAGGCCTCACAGACAGCCACTGTCTTGGGCCCAGACAATACAGTGTATTCCCAGTGAGCTGAAGTAGGTCAGAAAGTGTATTTGGCAGTGTTACGCATGTTTACGCTCACTGTCTCCACTGCAGAACTCGCAGCCTCCCGCCTGCATGCATGCATGCCAGCTCCCTATGCTCCCAAAGTCTGTTATATCCACCCCGGCCGGCCCTCTGTCCTTCCCCACCCACCTTCAACTGAGCTTTTTCAAAGTCCTTATCATCAGACACAGACTTTGTCTATTGAGCGCGCCCACTCTTGCGCCTCTGAGCGCGAATGCATGCATGCATGAGCTCGGATGCACACAGACTGCATTAAAATAAGTCACCGATGGGGCTTAATTATAAACTACACATGGGCTTTTCATTGCAAGAATGTAGGGAGTGAACGGCGAGCTTCTTACACTCAAATGTGTCCATCTCCTCAGGGCGACCCTGATCAAAGTACAAGGCCACATCACCGGCCGCTGGTCACCACAGAAACCGAAAACTCCACAGAGTCCCGCCCCAAAGCCCCGCCCCTGCTGGGGTCTAATATGTCCAATCTGGTCGGAGCAGTCAGGTGACACTGCAAGGCTTATTTGAGCAAGTAACTGCTGGAAACAGCCGGGGGTTGTCTGTCAACCACATGGAGCTTGTCAAAAGTAGAGTGGAGAAAAGCAAACTGCCTTTCGCGAAAATAATCCACTGTGCTGTCCGCACACACAACAGCCATTGCAGAAATAAGTGTGACTTTGTGTTTGAGGTGCTCGTGGATGAAGAGATGTTTGGAAAGGGGGAGCACCGCAAAGATTGTCCCCTGAAGGATTAGCTTTTATTTCAGAACAAAAAAGGTTCATTGCTTTACAAGGTTATCAATAAATGGAAAATGCGTGCAGAGAATCTGATAAGATGGGTTTGGAAGCATCTAAATGTTAGCAAACCTTCAGAAAGTGTGTATATGTGTGTGTGTAATCCCTCTCCTGGCTTGGTCCCCCTCATAATCTTCTGTACTTTGCCTTGGTGAGCACACTGATCTGGGGCCAGAAACTGTCTGTCTGTGAAGTTCAGACTCAAAAAACAAGTTCAGAGATGAAATGATGACAATAATGCAGATGGCTGCATGCGTTTGCCGCTATTTTGTCATTATGTTCTCCGTACACTGCAAGACATTATATTCTTCATCAGTATTTTTGATAAACTTTGCATTAAACTGCTCTAGAATCAAGATGACATACACAAAGCTTTTCTAACTTTACTTTAAACAATATAAAATAATGTCAAGTTGACTTTGTTTATTATTTGTACACTAAAGACTAAAGACTAAATTTTATTTAATTTATAATTTTTATGAACCCAAATTAAAACCAAACACATATTTCGACAACATCTGAATCATAATTTGTTAAATTTATAAATAAATATGAAATATATATTTATCTGTCAGGCCACTCTTCACTCTTTTTTGGTTTTGTTTCTAAACTTCTAATTGCATGTTTCATGCTGGCTGTGCAAATGTAGATAACACAGACCTCTGTGCTGCTGGAAATGGCTGGCCAAAGGTAAAGCCTGTATTTACTTTATTTGGTTTTTAGTCTGTTCTATCTAATGATTATCTCAATCATAGCTGTTTGACTGCACTGTGGTGTACAACATTGTTAGATGCCCATATGAAGGAGAATAATTCTTAAATCAAGTGGCACAGTAGCTCACCAAATGAAATGTTGTATTTAAACAGCGAACATGTAAACACAGTAAATAGATGCAATGTTGTGATCGGTTGATGTTGAGGCACGGTACAGAAAATGGCTCTCAGATTGGCAAAGATTTGCTTTTTTGGTTTAGTCTGTAAACACATCTAGAGATGAAGAAAAAAGGAGATGAGAATAAACAACCAAACTTTTAACCAAGCAAACTTTTTAAAATCAAGAACTTTCTTTTTTTTTTTACAGAAAATCACTTCAGGAACCATCGCTACTGAAAAGTTTAGCAAGCATTAACGTCCTTGTTGTGGGGAGGGGCATTTTTATCCTAGTGACCATCTGATTGGATAAACATCTTGTAGTGCAGGATGAGTCAGAATTATTGCTGGACCATTTTTTCCACAAAAGAAAAACGGTGGCTCAGTAGTAAGCACTGTCGCCTCACAGCAAGAAGGTCGCTGGTTCAAGTACCGGCTGGATCAGCTGGCGTTTCAGTGCGGAGTTTGCATGTTCTTCTTGCGTTCATTTGGGTTTCTTCCAGGTGTTCCGTTTCCCCCTTGTCTAAAGGCATGCGGTATGGGTGAATTGATTAAACTATATTAGCCATAGTGAACGAGTGTGTGAATGAATGAGTGTGTATGGGTGTTTCCCAGTACTAGGTTGCAGCTGGAAGGCCATCCGCTGCGTAAAACATATGCTGGAATAGTTGGTGGTTCATCCCACAGTGGCGACCTTTAAAATAGAGACTAAGCCAAAGGAAAATGAAGGAATGTATGAATGGAGTCTTTAAAGGTCCCATGAAGTTCTCTGAAATGTGCATTTAGGTTTGATGCGTGAGGTCATTTGAACTGAAACATGAGCATTGAGTAGCCCCTCCCTATTAAAAAAAAAAAAAAAAACAGCCAATGGCGTTTCATTTTTATCAGAGTTCTGCCAGTAAGAATGGTTGAGCTCAAGCATATATTGCAATAGCATCTTGAAGGGGGCGGGTTATGTCAGATACAAGAGAGTATTTGATTGGTCAGAAGATTTGATGAGAAACTAATGTATGAGGTGATGTAAAAAAAAAAGATTAATTTATGAGAAAGTGATAAACTGCAAGCTTTCAACGTATGTATCTATTTAATGCAAATTTTGATACTGTTCTGTTTTGGAGCACACTAGCTTAATAAATATCCTTAAGACTGATACTAACAGCTAAAAACTTCATTTTGATTTCATGAGGACTTTAAGACACCCAATCTGACAGATTACTGATGTTCATTTTGCTTCTTCAAGTTCTCTCTCTGATTTTAGTATGCTTAAAGAACACGTCCCATACTCTGTGATAAGCAGGTTAATATTTACTGGAACCCTGAGATGAACCGGGCTACAAAAGATCCAGGAGTGACCTTTGCCTCGTTTCCATGTTTTGTTTTCTCTGTCCTGTTCTGTCAGGAGTCCTCTCCTCCACAAAGTTTTGGCAAACTGTAACAAGCTCATTTCAATGGGAATAAAATTTCAAGAAAATATGACTTAAAATACAACTGGTTGGTTTTAAAGTTTGTATAATGTTGCAAAAATAATAAACAAGCCTGCAATAGATGCGTTTTATGTTATACTTTTAATTTTCCTGCTGAGATGTACATATTTACAGACCATTTTGTTTGCACTGTTATGCAAGTGTGAAAACAAAATCTGCTTTTAACATTATTTTGTGTTTAAGTGCTGAACACTTTACATAGCTGGGATTCGGACAAGGGTTTTGCAAGCGTGGATTATCAGACATTAGCTAGAGACAAGCACGTTCTCAATGAACACACTGTGATTTATTTTCTGAAAGCTGGAAGAGACGGGAGCGGCTGGGTTTCTCCTTCTGAAAGGACGCCATTTTTGCTTTGTCTACACTGCCTCGGGGCATTTTGGGAGAGGCTGCTAGAAAAATGCCTGAAACACCTTAGACCTGTAGATCGATAACAGTCAGCATTAGCATCTTTTAGCTAGAATGACTTTACAACTATGTCCTTTCAAAGAGCTCCATAAAAAACATGACAGTTAAAAGTACTAAGAAATTCTGAAAGGGCCGCTGAACATGACATTAGATACGGAAAGATCTTGTGATGATGCACCATGAAGCGCTCAATAATGATATAAAAGGGCTGGCCTTGAAAGTGCCTTGAGTTATCTTCTTTAAAGAGGTAGTCCACCAAAAATGAACATCATTTCATTTTTTACTCACGGTCATGTTACTGCAAACCATAATTTGGTTTAATAACCACTATTTTAACTATGATAAGCTTCCAAATGACACATCAAAAAGGTCCTTGTGACTTCATATGTGAAGTAATCCAAAACCTCTGAAGTCATCAAACAGTTCTGTGTGAGAAACAGAGAAAATCTAAGACAATAACCTGTAACCAAATGATAATAGCCCTTTTCAGTGAGCTGTAATGGGATTATGTAACTTATGAACTCAACAATTGGATCGTTGCAATTTGTAAATAAGTCACATTAACAGCTTTAACAGTCTGTGTTTTGTCATTTGTTAGATGGGAAAATGTTCTTGAAGTGACGTCAACGATCATTTTCTCGACATCATTATAGCTGTGATTTGATTAGTCGTTCTGAAATGCTTCAGCAGAAAGTTTGTCATGAAAACAATTTGTTGAAATTTCCTCCCAGAACTCGCTCACGTTTTTTTTTTTGCATATCCCCAAAACATCAGGGATCATGCCTTGATACACAAATTAGCAGAACAGTGAATGTCAGCGCATTTTCTGGAGCAATCATCATTTATATGAAGGGCTGTGTGATTTGGGGAAAATATTTAATTGCAATGTTTTTGACAGATATTGCGATTTCGATTTGATTTGCGATTTAACTATCAATTATCTGTATTGTAGCTTTTTAATGCTAAATTGCAGTGAGTGTTAAAAAAGGAACTGAAAAGATATTAACTTCAATATTTGTTCAAGATTCTTTTAAAATATTCGAAAATGAAACTTTTCGCTAGAGCAAGTAGTAAGCTCAAATAAAATGACCTTACCTTTTTGTAAACAAGTTCAACTCAAATTAAGGCGATAAGGCTATAAAAAATAATAATAATTATAAAAATACAAAAGGCAGATTGAAAAGTGTGCTCAATCAATTGGCTAGAAAGACTGTCACGCACAGACGGCAGTCACGCATTTGCTCTGGGTTGGGGAAATTAAATAATACATACATATTCCATATTGCAGCCTCTTGCGATTAGCAAATTGCAATGTTGCAAACTGCAATTGCAATTCGATTAAATGCACAGCCCTACTACAGTGGTTTTCCCAGTTTCATCAACCTTCAACAATTTGCATCAGTAAGAAGGAGGGCTGCACGATATTGGATGTTTTTATGTTTCTATTTTCTATTTTTTATTTTCTGCTATATATATTGCAATATTTCACCAAATAACTCAATTTGGAAATAATTAATACTTTTATTTTCTTTGGGATGAATATGTTTGCAAAACATGTAATTAGGACGCCACGGCGGCGTAGTAAGTAGCACGTTCGCCTCACAGCAAGAAGGTCGCTGGTTCGTGCCTCGGCTGGGTCAGTTGGCATTTCTGTGTGGAGTTTGCATGTTCTCCCCGTGGTTGCGTGGGTTTCCTCCGGGTGCTCCGGTTTCCCCCACAAGTCCAAAAACATGTGGTACAGGTGAATTGGGTAGGCTAAATTGTCTGTAGTGTATGAGTGTGAATGAGAATGTATGGATGTTTCCCAGAGATGGGTTGCAGCTGGAAGGGCATCCGCTGCGTAAAACAAATGCTGAATAAGTTAGCGGATCATTCCGCAGTGGCGACCCAGGATTAATAAAGAGACTAAGCCGACAAGAAAATGAATGAATGAATGAATGAACATGTAATTAACAAATTACCAGCATAGACAAATAGAGTAATGATATAAAACGTCTATATTCATATTATAAATAAACCCTATTTAGGTACAGAAATAAAATCAAACACACGATAAATTTGTGTAGTCTTTATTATGCAAATAATTAAATTAATCTTTGTTAAAGCTACATAAATATAATAAATGATTTAAACTCACAATCCTTAATCGATAACATTAACTGATAAAGTTTCAATTTACTACACTGTAAAAAATAAAAAGTTGAGTTAACTTAAAATTTTAAAGCAACCGGCTGCAAAGAAATTGAGTTTATTGAACTTCAGTGGTTGAAGTTGAGCCAAATTATTTTTTTTAAGTTGTTCGAAAAGTCAGGTTTAAGTCAATTATATATATATATATATATATATATATATATTTTTTTTTTTTTTTTTCTTCGGGGTTTTCACCTTTAATGAACAGGACAGTATAGAGTATTGACAGGAAACATGGGGAGCAGAGAGAGGGGAAGGATCGGCATAGGATGACAAGGCGGGAATCGAACTCAGGTCACAGTGAACAAAGGAGTGCATGTGTCGACGCACTAACCACTACACCACTGGCACCGACAAGTCAATTATACAATACAGAATAATTTGGCACAACTTCAAACACTGAAGCTTAATAAACTCAAAATTTCTTTGCAACCGGTTGCTTTAAAATTTTAAGTTAACTCAACTTCTTATTTTTTGAAGATATGGAGAAATCAAAATTTAAAGTCTCCTCAACTTAATTTTTTACTTTCATTGAATAAACAGTTCCAAACATGCAGTTGAATCCTTTTTATGAGTAAATTCAACTCTGAGCTCAAAAATATGTCTGCCTAACTTGCAATTTTAAACTGAGTTAACAATTTGTGAGTTGGATTTTTTACAGT
Organism: Danio albolineatus; assembly: GCA_903798035.1. Taxonomy (NCBI): domain Eukaryota; kingdom Metazoa; phylum Chordata; class Actinopteri; order Cypriniformes; family Danionidae; genus Danio; species Danio albolineatus. Next base: position 11,775,721 of record CAIGQQ010035826.1, read on the forward strand.
GTATGTTTCAACTAAAAATGACCACAATTTTCATGTGTTCTGAAATGTTTACTCAGTCAACTGTAATCTAGACTGCACATTGCAGACTATTGTAGATTCGCACACTGCGATTTTTATATTGTGCAATCCTAGTAAGAAGTGCTGGTTTTGTCCTTTTAAATGCAGGGTAAGATGTCGTTTTCTTCACACATTATTATTATTTAATTTAATTCAAGTTTGCAACTTTGAATAGAAACAGCTTTTGGGGTTTAAATCGTTGTGGAGAATTATACTTTTTAATCGCTGTAATTTGTTTGTTCTACAAAATTCTATCAAAATTGGGAAGAAATTGAAAGGCTGACCGACTATGAATTTACAAAAACAAATCTGTGAAGCTGACAAAATATGTCTTGTGAAGTCGTTCTGTATATGGACGTGCTAATTGAAGCTCTTTGAAGAAAAGCACTGAGCTAACAGGCTGGCCACATCTGTTTCCCATTGCACATCGCTCTCAGAGACAGAGGAGGATCTGTCCTCAGCCGGGACGTTTCTCTGTCAAGCTCTCCTGGCACTCAGAGAGAGGAGACTGTATGATTGAAACTCCATCCAAATCAACACAACACTGAAAAACGACACTATGTTTCGACCTGCAGCGCACACCTAGATTTCCTAGTTAAACGACTCCTCAGAGTCATGCACCGTCCCTCCCACATTGCTTTTTTTTCCCCATCTCATGAATCACCACAATCAACTGGAACTGAAACGAAGTCACAGCTTTGTCATGAGATTTCATAAAATACTGCATGACGTAACAGCGCTCGATGTGTCAATACTAGATTAGCTTTTGTTTTGTGACAACTTACACTACCAGTCAAATGTTTGGAAACAGTAAGATTTGTTAAAGGGATAGTTCACACACACACACACACACACACAAAAAACATATTTATTCAGTGTTTACTCTCTGAAGTAGTTCCTTTAGAAGTTTCTTTATTCTATTGAACACAAAAGAAAATATTTTGAAGTAGGCTGAAAACCTGTAACCATTGACTTCTATAGAAGGAAAAAGAAATACTATGGAAGTCAATGGTTACAGGTTTTCAGCCTACTTCAAAATATCTTCTTTTGTGTTAAACAGAATAAATAAACTTCTAAAGGAACTATTTTGGGTGAACTATGTATCCTAAAGCCAATTCTGTTGGTCAAGGCTGCATTTATTCGATCAAAAGTACAGTAAAAACTGTAAAATTGTAAATTATAAAAAAAAAAATAACCATTTCATTACTGAATGTAGTTTCAAATTAGATGTATTTTTGTGATTCATAACTGAATGTATCATCATCGTGTCACGTGATCCTTCAGAAATCATTAGAATGTGACGATTTGCCGTTGTATTAAGATCGTTATTTTTGGTACAAAATCACTAATTAATTATCAGTGCTTAAAACTTTTTGTCTTGCTTCATAGTAGGCATGGGCCGGTATAAGTTTTTTGACGATTTCACAGCATCACTGCATTGTGATTACTGATCTAAAAATAAGTACTTTTTAAATGTCTGAGTAAAAAAAACACAACAACAACCCCACACACCAACCCACTACTATTTTCATTCATTCATTCATTCATTCATTTTCTTTTCGGCTTAGTCCCTTTATTAATCTGGGGTTGCCACAGCAGAATGAACCGCCAACTTATCCAGCATTTGTTTTACGCAGCGGATGCCCATCTCTGGGAAACATCCATACACTCTCATTCACACACACACACACACTACGGACAATTTAGCTTACCCAATTCACCTGTACCGCATGTCTTTGGACTTGTGGGGGAAACCGGAGCACCCGGAGGAAACCCACGTGAACACGGGGAGAACATGCAAACTCCACACAGAAATGCCAACTGACCCAGCCGAAGCTCGAACCAGTGACCTTCTTGCTGTGAGGCGACAGCACTACCTACTGCGCCACCGTTTCATCCAGTAAAAGCTGTAAAATTGTAAATTATTATTTTTTAAAAATCGTAAATAAATTTAAATAACCATTTCATTATTGAATGTAGTTTCAAATTAGATGTATTTTTGTGATTCATAACTGAATGTATCATCATCAATACTCCAGTCTTCAGTGTCACGTGATCCTTCAGAAATCATTAGAATGTGACAATTTGCCGTTGTATTAAGATCGTTATTTTTAGTACAAAATCACTAATTAATTATCAGGGCCTAAAACATTTTGTCTTGCTTCATAGTAGGCATGGGCATAGGTTTTTTGACGGTTTCACAGCATCACTGTGATTACTGATCTAAAAATAAGTACTTTTAAAATGTCTGAGTAAAAAAAATAACAACAACCTCACCCACCAACCCACCCCCATTTAACACAATATATTTTATTTTAGGAAACATTTATAATATTTTGGAAACGTAAGCATCTCAGGTTACATAATTAAAATAAATCATTGACTTCTGCTGTCTTAATTAGTTTCGAAAGCACAGATTTCCTTACAATACATTAAAAAAAACACACATATTCAAAAAACCTTACATATGCCGTAGGTACAATATAGCAGAACATGTTTGCGGTTTTAACACCTTGACTTTTCCAAACGCAGAAACCTTGAAACCAGTTATCATCCCACGCCTACTTTATAGTATCATGGAATCCACACTACATTTTACTTTTAGGATTCTTTGATAAAATAAAGTTCAAAATAATCGCTTTTATTTGCAATCTTTATTATTTTTACATTATAAACACATTTATAGGTAATAAGCCAACTTATCTGTCAAAGCTAAAATGAGACTTTTAACAACCCCAGCTACACGTGATGCAGATGATTTAGCCATGGGCGTATTTTCATATCTCTCAAATGTTTACTCAGTGCTTGAACACGAAGCAGGGAAAACCTAAAGTATGCTAGTACAAGACGAACTGGTTCCACAAAGCGACTCGACCTGCCATCTTCCTATTTTTGACTCCTGCCTTCACAGCTAAATGAGCAACAAGAGCGATCCTTCAGCATCTCCAACTCCCCGCACGGTGTAGCTCCCTCTCTAGAAGCTATCAGAAATTCACAGACTGTGGGCAACTGCCAGCTGACAAAAGTGTTTAGTCAGCAACTGGGGCAGGGTGGGAGATGAGGGGCGGGGGAAGAAGCAGGGGGAGGCAAAGGAGGAGGCCTGTGAAGCCATGTGTGATTCGTCCTCTTTTCTGCTCGCAGACAAATGCAAAAAAAAAAGTCAAAGCAAAGCTCACGATCACTCAAAAAGGAGTGTTAGCAGGATGAGCTACTTAGGATTGTGGTAACACATCGCAGTTTGACTACTACCACCTGTTTGATTGACTTTCACAAGACTTGATTTTTACGGTTCAGCGTAAGGAGACTGTACCTATTGTTTCTATCTATTTCTAGCTTCCTCCATCCACACAGTCTGCCCTGTTTCCTGTCATCCATATCCCACTCACATCGTTTCATGAAGACTCGGTTTCACTTTAAATTTTATGTTTATCATGTTTAATTGTTAGAAATACAGTAAAATATCCAACCTATATAAATAAATATAATATAAATCTGATATTTTTATAATCTCTTACATTTTGGTTTACAATATTTCTCACAAGTGATAAACATGTTTTTCTTATTTCTGCAGCTTTCTGAAAATATCCAGAAAAATTATTTTTATCCACGAAATAAAATCCAGTTGCATCTAAAACAAATCTATATACACTACTGACAAAAAGTCTTGTCGTCGATCCCAGTGGGAAAAATGGCAGAAGGTAGATTTTTCTAATGAATCATCTGTTGAACAGCACCCCAATCATCACAAATACTGCAGAAGACATATTAAAATTCACATGGACCAAAGATTCTCACAGAAATCTGTAACGTTTTGTGGTGGAAAAATCATGGTTTGTGGTTACATTCAGTATGGGGGTGTGCGAGAGATCTGCAGAGTGGATGGCAACATCAACAACCTGATGTATCAAGACATTTGTGACAATACAAACCACAGGAGAGCAAATTCTTCAGCAGGATAGCACTCCTTTTCATACTTTAGCCTCCACATCAAAGTTCCTAAAAGCAAAGAAGGTCAAGGTGCTTCACGATTGGCCAGCCCAGTCACCTGACATGAACATTATTGAGCATGTCTGAGGTAAGATGAAGAACGAGGCATTGAAGATGAATCCAAAGAATCTTGATGAACTCTGGGAGTCCTGCAAGACTTTATTAAGAAGTTATGTGAGTCACTGCAGAGATGTATGGATGCAGTCGTCCAAGCTCATGGAAGTCATACACAATATGAATTATTTTTCCACTGCAGCATGACTTTATATTCTATACTGTACATTATTTCTGTTAAGTGACTTTTGTCTAAGCAAAGTCGCACCTTACTGTCCAAATTAAATTAGTAAAAATCAAGGCATGATCATATTGCATTTTAGTAAAATAAGTGTAATCTAGAGAACTTTTTATATAAGCCACTTCTGAGACCAAATGATCAACTAGAAGTCAAGTTATTATTTGTTGTTCCTAAAACTTGGATAGGCGACAAGACTTTTGTTATAGTGTACGTTTGGAATGACACAAGGGTGAAAAAAACGACCAAACTCATTTTTGGTGGAACTATCCCTTCAAACAAAACATTCAACAGCCATTTCAAACAGGTTTAAATTCCAAACCAAATGTGCAAATATAGTTAGCATCCATTTTGCAAAAGAACTTTCTTAAGCTCCACAGGTACAGTGTCTCACCCAACACTCCAGGACCAACCAGGCTTCCCAATCCATAGCAGGGAGAGGGAACATAATCTTATCTAAAATAGACAGGTTAAAAATAGCTCCAAAGCGAAACAGGACGCCCATCTCTACCCCTGGATGAGTGAACAGAACACCCATCACTAGGGGCAAAAGACTTGATGAAGTAACCATCTAGTTTCCCCATCCATTTAGCAACCAATCCCCATGTAAACAATCACAGTTGGGCACGTTTGTCAAAGGAAGTTGACTAGGGAACCCCCAAGTGTTGATTTTAACGAATGTATAATAAATCAAGATCAACCACCTATTAACACATTTCTAAAGCCGCATCTTAAATAGACCAAAACCAAAGCATAAAACAAATCCTCCTCTCAACGAGACTGTCTATTGAGGCTCTTTATGTACTTCAGAGTGTTTTGGACACAAACTGGAGAATAAGCTGATGGCCCTTTCTATCACTATCAGCATGGCAGCTCTGATGCTCACAATAGGTTTTCTCTATTCAACTCTGGCGACTCCCTGCTGAGGACAGAGGAGATTACAGCCCAGACCACTGCTTGACTGTTCACCAGAACATGCCTTTGAATTTTCAATGGTCCTCTTGCTTTACGCGTCTGAACAAACACATCTCCACCCCACATCAGTCTCCATTGTGAGAGCAGCTATTAGGAAAAAATGAGAAAAGAAGGATTCGGTTTTTTTTACTTTACCACTCTACAAGGGGGAAACCGCTGATAAAGATTACAAAGAAATCTTAGAATATTTCTTCATTCATTTTTAAAGACAAAAAAAGTGTATGTTTATACAAAGTAATGGAGAAACAGGTTGTAAAATGTTTCCCTAAGGTGATGACGCAACATGCCTCCCATCCCATATCGGTTCAGAGTACATTTACAATGGTTTAATCTTTTAAGATCACATTGCAATTGCGCCAAGCAATAGTCATCATCTATCTTTGATTAGCTTAAGTTACGTTTATAAATGAACCGCTCATTAAAAGTGGTCCCAAAAGAAATTTTCACTGAACAGTGGTTATAGAATTGATGTTTTCCACTATGTAGAATATTCTGTACAAAGCACAATACTGCAGATCTTAAAGCTTCAACAAAAAAAAATTATAATAAACAAAATTGTTTAACTGTTTATAAAGTTTTTTTTAACAGTGGAAAAACGTTCTTTAGAATATTAAAAAAATCCTTAATGCATAGAAAAATCGTTCTTTTAAGATGTTTTTACAGAAAAGTTTGTCGTTTCCCAACCTGGTTCTAATGTGATATCTGAAACCTTTATAATAAGAACATAAACCCTCTGAATTATACATTTTTACATTTACACATTTTTCACAAGTCATATAATGCAGAACATACTGTTTATTGAATCATTTGCTACAAATATAATTTTAGTCCTTATTATATACAGCCCGTGGTCTCTCTGGACCCCCTGGAGTTCTTTAGGGACCCTCTGGCTGACAACCCTTGTAATAAATTATATTCCACAGTTTACATACAGTAGGTCGTCCTAAACAACAATATAATAATATAACATCGGTATTCCAAGGTGACCATGTAAAGCTACACACAGAAATAGGTTTATAAATAAGTTTTTAAAAATACTTTTAAGGTTACAACAGCATTTAACAGAGTTCTAAAAGTTTCAATAGTATCTTAAAAGGTCAATTTTACTACTTTGAAACACTAATATACAACCTATGGATAGATAAGGTACAAACTTATAATGTCATCAACACTGTCTCAGCGACAAGCTGTTGCACGCATATATGCACAGTGCAAAACAACCACGATGCAGTTAAAAGTCAGCAAACTGAGAGGACGTAGCGAGGAAAAGATGCTGCCGCTGCAGGCCTCCTGGAGCCCAGTGTTGAATTTGGTAGAGGAATGTGAACTGCTCATCCGGATCTCTGCACATTCAGACTCTCCAAAGAGACGCGAGGACGAACAGAGGATGATGGGAGGAGGAGCGCACGAGCACAGCCTCTACCGAAACACCCGCACCAGAAACCATGCATCCGACTAATTACTCATCCCACATTCAGATTGTCAAAAGCCCTATCGTCGATGTGGATGTTTGGTTCAAATATAAAACGCGACTTTTCTCGTAGCGCCGACTTTATTCGGAGTTCATCTCATGCAGCAAACCCAACCCAAAGATAGTCACGACGACAGCGAACTTCCTCCTTTAAAACTTCTGACATTCCCTAACACTCAGTTTGCAAAGTGTGACACACGAAAAGATGCTGCTCGGTGAACAATAGTTACTTGTGTTTGGTGACAAAAAAAGTCGAAAGAGTAAATGAAACGTAAATACAACATGTCCCGACAAGGTCAAAATATAAAGGGAAGCGTGTCCAACCCCCACGCGTTAGCCTCGATCAAAGTTCAGATGTGGATGCTTCGGTTCACCGTAAAACACGCACTTTCGTACTTTTATACGAGCTAAGCTTCATTTCGTCAAATGAGAGATTAAGCGACGTTAATGACATTAGGTTTACGGTGGAATAAAGTGGTTAAATCAACTCAGGTATGCCTGTTGAATACATGTGCGCTGTGAATTCCTGTAGTCAGGCGTTCAACCTTTGGATGCGAGAATGAAACGAGGAAGCACAAACCCCGTGCGAGGAAGAAAAAAAGATCGGACATCATCTCAACATCTTCGGCCTTCCAAGTTTAAAAACTTCAAACAAAGTGTGCAAGCAGCAAAGTTGAAGAGGATGGAGAGCGTAAACAACAACACCAACAAGTAGAAAAGTGCTCAGTACTTACGCATGACTTTGTCGGGGTTGGGCTGGCTGCGCTGAGACATGGTGATGGTGAAAAGAGTGATGATGGACTTCGAAAAAAACTGCAAACTTGTTCCGGAGAGCGATCAAAATGGCGTATTTGAGGATGTGCAAAGTTCGCCAACTGAAAACTTCGCATCGCCCGCTGTGTTAGCTCCCTAAAGGAATGATGACCATCGAAACTTCCGACGAATGAGGGTCAGAAAAGTGACTTTTTCCTCAAAGTGTGTTCCTGAGCGCTGCTCAGTGAACGTGATAAGTAGACGCATCACGTGTTGCTGTAGTCTCCAAGGGGACGTGTGTTACTGAGGCTGCCACTGGAGTTCAGCTGTGAGCATCTCTACGGGAGGGGCGGAAACTTCACTCCTCCAGCCTCATCCGATTGATCATTCACCATAGATAGATAGATAGATAGATAGATAGATAGATAGATAGATAGATA
>CAIGQQ010035826.1:11786527-11801345 GCA_903798035.1 Danio albolineatus
TGTATGTATGTATGTATGTATGTATGTATGTATGTATGTATGTATGTATGTATGTATGTATGTATGTATGTATGTATGTATGTATGTATGTATGTATGTATGCATGTGTGTATGTATGCATGTGTGTATGTATGTATGTATGTATGTATGCATGTGTGTATGTATGTGTATATATATGTGTAATTTATTTGTTTATTTATTTTGGATATTTCTTTAAGGACCATTGTTTGAAACCCTGCTCCAACTTACAAGAGTTAGTCATATAATTTATTCCAGTTCATTTGGCCATAGTTTAAATTTTCTATTTTTATTTTAAATATCTGTATAACAGTTTATATCATTTCTAAGGCAGAATATAGTGGTGAGAGAAAGGACATCAGCTTGGAAGTTCATCCAGGTCAATGCTTGGAGTATGGATGGAAATTATGCACACATAAATGAAATAAACAAAAACAGATAAATGTCATGGGTATACGGTATATTGGGAGCAAGTCAACAGTCATTGAAAATAGTACATTGCACAATGCTAAGACCAATAATATAATGGCAGTAATTCGGCATCAGCATCAGCATCTTTGCTTAAGAAATTAAATGGAATAAAATATCAGTCCTTAAAAACAGGGTGTGGAGCTTTCCGCACATAATAATTCTCTGTTTCAGTGCTGCAGGTGGAAATGCAGAGGATGTTTAGAAATGTAAAAAACCTAAAGATTGTGTACTGGTGTTCACAAAAGGAGAAAACTGGGACTCTTCAGTTAAAGAAGAACTGAAAAAATTTCTTTTGCTTTATGTAGATCCAGGAAAATAAGACAAACAACATACAAATAAGTCAGTGGCAATTCCTACAATACTTCATTGGCTGTTTCAAATGCCAGTAGATAATCTGCAGATGTAGTGTACAGTTAATAATAAGATGTCAAAGTGGCACAAAACAGTATATGAGATACAAATATTAATAATACTCCAGTCTTTACAGACAGGTCAAAAACTCCAGACTCTCATTACACTGCAGCAGCAGGGTATGTATGAACAATTTATTTGCAAAAAGAGATAACTCTATTTAAACTCTATTTATTAGAGAAATGAGAAATGAAATGTTTACACATTTTTTGCTAAATAGAAAAGTTTAATGGTGAACAGGTTGATCAAATATGTCTATTGATTGAAGGTTTGCGAAGAAATGTCATGCTCTCTTGTAAAAGTATTTTGTAGTATTTTCAAAAAACAGTCCTTTATTTTGATACTTGTGGCTGCTGTATTTTGTACTTTATTTTGATACACGTGAAAATAAGATATTTGGTATTTTATTTTAAAATATATTTCAATGTATTTTTGGCCATCCCTGCATGTAATATAGGAATATTTCACCCCAAAATGAAAATTTTGTCATCGTTTACTCATCCTCCACTTGTTTCAAATCTGTTTCTTTGTTCTTCCATGTTGTATAGGATGTATAGGCTTACTGAAAAATGAGGAAAAACAGCCGAAAAGAAAATGAATGAATGAATGAATGAATGAATGAATGAATGAATGAATGAAAGAAAAGAAAGAAATTAATAAACGTTTAGTATTACTTGAATATGAGTAAATCGTAAGGAAATGTTCTTTTTGTGTGTGTGAAATGGCCTGATGTTGTTAATACTGATGTAATTTCAATAGCTGATCGCATGAGGGCGCTTAAGGCGCGTTTCTTTCCCGTTTATGCATTAAAATCACTATCAACTTCTGATTCTTGTTAGCCTACTGTTTGCTTGTATCAACTGTATGATAAGAACGCTGAATAAAATAAACTGTTCAGAACGTGCTTGCGTAATTCATTGGGTAAAGTCCTTTCAGAAGTTCCGAAATATTATCCCACACTTAATATAACCTACAATAAAAATAATGATGATAATAATAATAATAATAATAATAATAATAATAATAATAATAATAATAATAATGATGATGCAAATATGAACCAGAAATTTAGCAGTTTATAATAATTATAAAACCATGTGCAAATGAATATGATCACTTGTGTTTCCAATAAACGTGCCAAGAATAAACGTTTGGTCTGTCAGGTGCTCGCTTACGTCATCATAGCGAAAAAAGTGAAGGGGCAACGTGAGAGTAGATGACATCTCCATTACTGTAGAGTCCGCGTTGTCTCAGTCATCTGTGGGGAAATTCGTGACAGAAGCCATTTAATTCACTTCGAAATGCATCCGTTTCCTGAGAGGAAGTAAGTGATTCCAGATCTCTTCCACAGACTGCTAGGATGGGACTGACCTCGACCGATAAATACAACTTGGTACTTTTCGCACTGGAATTAGGTAAGACATTTAAACTCGCGTGGAATTACTCATGATTTGTTTGTATGTAATGTTACTGTAAAAGTCACAATTGAAATAATTTGGATGTAGTTTACACATTGTAAAACTGAGGATGTTATGAATTGCTCACAAGCATTTTTAGGAGGAAAAATTGTGTATAATATTCGGACTAATTTTATTTTCTTGTTGTGTTTCAGTTTCTTTCACTCAGACAGCATGTGCTGGAGGAACATGCGAAACTATATTTAAAGGTTTTTCCGCCTGTCTGCTCAGTCTTGGAGAAAATATGATGAACTATCCCCAAGAGCTGGACGACAGAGAAAACCTTCAGACCATCTGCTCGTAAGTACACCCTGTACACTAGCATCCTTGAAGATAGGCTACTAAGCATCACATTGATTATTTCATATATACTTAAAATGAGCTCACCCACGACTATTTGGACTAAAAGAGATTGTGTGTATCTTCATGCAGATATTGGGATGACTTCCACTCTTGTGCCTCCACCGCAATCGCAGACTGTCAAGAAGGAGCAACAGACCTTTGGGAAAAACTGAAACTGCAGTCGCGGAACTTGAACTATCAGGGAAGCTTGTTTGAATTATGCTCCGGGAATAATGGAGTGTCTCTAGTTTTACTACCTCTGGAACTGGAGATACTGCTGATGTGTTTCTCCACACTCGTGGCTTGGCTTGCTTTTGAGTAATAAACACAAAGATCTGACCTGAAACAAGTTACTAAATGGATAATATGCACCCCTGTCTCTCTTAGAAATGAAGCAATTCATGTTTTGATGTAAAGTATGATTAAAATGATACATTATGATAAATATAAGACATCTTGGCACTCTTTAAAAAAACAGAGGTTAAGGGATTAAAAACTGTTTAAACAATTTGTTTAATTGGAAGTTAAAATACACTTTTATATTGTTTATGTGTTAAAACAGCTAACATTCTGAATTGAGGATTAATAAATAGCATATGTTTTTAGACAAAGTATGATTAATATAACCATTAAATTTAAAATTTAACATTCTTTTAATTAAATACCATCTGTTCAAATAGAAAATCCTGACTTTTATTTATACATTAATACTTTTAAAAACAAATGCCAGTTTTCAATACCATAAATTATAGAGGTGTATATTCTGATGTTGAATCTGAAACAAATTGTGTACAAATCAAATCAATTCTGCAATGTTTTATTAGGAGCCAATATTTTCCTAAACCGACACATTCTGCTGTGTTTTGGTATTCTAATTCATTTAAGTAGCTTATATAAGTAGCTGAAACCCCTCACACAGCACACTGAAAAAAGCAGGTATTTATTAATTGACAAATTTTACCACCACATATTTTTATATGAATTGTTCATAGGATGTTTATTTTTGTAAGCTTATATATGCCTTCAGATAGCATTATGGGATGTTTGTCTCTGCTCTGGCAACTTTAGATGTGCAAAATTGAATTCTCTAATTTAGCAAAGTGACTTTTTAACAAATATGTACAAGATTTGTTCTGTAATTACACAGATTTATTTATTAGTTAAGTTACTTTTGATGAAATGCAACTAAATACACACAATCTCATGCTCAGCATTGTGTATAAAGGCTTTCAAAAGAGCCTACAGATAACATTTACTAAAAGAAAATCTTTTTTCTTAATTGTTTTTCTTCTTCATTGCTAAAATTTTATTAATCTAAAGAGTTCCTTTTATACCCTAAAATTATCATTTTGCACAAAAGAAAGGTTCCACAGAATACGTTCTCCATATATGGTGCTATCAATGCCAATAAAACACCTTTATTTTTGAAGAGTGTATATTTTTCACTGAGGCAGAGCAGTTGCTTGTGTTTATTTAAAGTTACAGAGCCTCCAGCGTTCCTCTTTAATGACAGCAGAAACCTAAACATCTGTCTAAAGCCATGCACACACTGCAGCACGTATTAAAATGAAGGAAACGGCAAGGAACACTAATGGCAGGAGAAGCACAGATGCTCTCTTTCCTGTGAATCCCGGCCCTCAAAATAGGACCACGGCCTGGTTATTAACACGTGCAGTGCTGAGGGTCCGAAGCGTTCCCCAAAGGCATTCATTGACTCAAGCACATCTGTCTTTTTGTTTGCTACATAGCCTGAACAAAATAACATCAAATCTCATTCAGTCACCCTGAGTGTAGAATATGCCAAATTGTTTGTGGGATACATTGTGTGTGTGTGGAAAGTGGAAGAAGAGTTGCTTGAATTATTTAATCAATATCGTTTGCAGTTCTTACATGCAAATGACTTGTCTCTGCACAGTCTATGCAAATTCCAGAGCAGAAAATGTAAGCGACTCATGAGTGTTTAATTATTTAGAGACTCCTCTGGACTCGGGACAGCTTCAAAAACACAATAAACCCCTCAGTTTGGCATGAACACTTAGCATGTGTGGGGTTTTTTTTGGCATCAGAAGTAGGTTTCTCTCAGAAATGTTTGCTATTAGAAAACATACTCATATATCTCATCCTTATGTACATGTCATTTTTCAGGTTTTTTATTTTTAATAAATTTGCAACTATTTCAAAAAAATCTTTTCCCACATTGTCATTAATTTTTGAGTAAATGAATTTAATCCATTTTGGAATAAGGCTGTAACATAACAAAATGTGGAAAAAGTGAAGTGCTATGAATACTTTCCGGATGCACTGTACAATATTGATTATGTTCGCATTTCAAAATACATAACATTATTATTTAAACTTTAAGAGTGCTTCTTAAGATTATCCGCATTGTTTTTGCATTGGTGTTCAACAGCAATGCACGGGGACTTAACAGTTAACATTACCATTTACACATGTTAATTATATGATGAAATAAAATCCTCGCCTTAGAATTATAAGGTTCTATCTGCGTTCTAAATGACTTTGAAATATTGAGCTTCAAAGTTCACGCATTCCATATAACAAGCAATATACGTGTAATGGTTCTTTTTCATGCATTAACATGACAGAAACCCTAAATGTACTCTAAATGTAAATTATCAAAATACTCTTAAATTTGCAAATCACGGTAAAATAAACAAGCAAATGCAGGGAGAACCTTTAATTCTGAAAAGTCATTTTCTGCTTGGAATTATAAGATACTGTCTGGCAGATCATCAATTGAAGCATATACTTTTCAAGAAATACAATCAATCTGCTTATTAATTAAATTTACAAAATCCATTCCAAACTGGTGTTGTAAGAATATGTTTGAGAGTTTTTTTGCTCTCTATAACATTTAATTAAGTTTTAGGATGAATATTTTTTTATTGTTCAAATTGAGCATACAAGGCTTTGCTAAATAGTTTGACCAGTGCAGCTGTTCATTTTATGTATTAATATGAATTATGTGCTTTGTATGAATTATTGAATTATATTTATGCCCCATGAATTAAATTAAATATTTACCCTTCAAGGCTTTATATAAAATTTAAAGACTTTAAAAGAAAGCAGACAATGAGCAAATGAGTTTAATAAACTCTGAAAAATGTTTCACTGGCTATATATACACAAATGAAAATATTTCACATTTAATAGTTAGATTATAAAAACTGTTTCTTTTTCAACAATGTAAAATGTAACATTTCATCTCAATGTCAAAAAATGCTTTTAAATCATCACATTTACACACTTTTTCAGTCTCAGGTTTCATCTAAATTTTATGTGGTGTGACATTATTTTGTAATGTCTGTAAACAACTTATAAAAAACATCACATGATGTGAATAAGCTCTCATTTAATAAGAAGATGTGCTTATTCTTATGTGAGAACTCAATTTTGACAAAAATGTCAGATATAACGTTATAATTCTAAGGTGACGGAACTGTTACTGTTACTTTTTATAGGCCTATTTTTTGTTAACACAAAATCCAATAGTTAACCAACTCACAATAAGCTTTTAAATATTTTTGCGATCTCGTTACAAGTTGTAATTTTTTAATTAAATGGAGTTAATAATGGATAAAACTCAGTTTATTATTAACAAAGTAATTGCATGACTTTTTATCTCACTGTTAATTTTAATCTATTAACTTTTAATAGTGCGATTTTTATTGTAAAGTATTAACCACATTTTACTTTACTTTACTTTACTTTTATACCTTTTCCAATTTCATTTGTTTTAATAGTTTACGTTGAACATGTATATACAATATCTTTTGTTATCATACCTGTTAAAGTAACCTTATTGTGCAGTTTTTATGTGGATAATACCATACAGTTGAAGTCAGAATTATTAAACCCCCTGACTTATTAGCCCCCTTGTTTATTTTTTTCCCACAATTTCTGTTTAACGGAGCAAAGATTTTTTCAACACATTTCTAAAATAGAGTTTTAATAACTCATTTCTAGTAACTGATTTATTTTGTCTTTGCTATGATGACAGTAAATAATATTTGACTAGGTATTTTTCAAGACACTTCTGTACAGCTTAAAGTGACTTTTAAAGGCTTGACTAGGTTAATTAGGTGATCTAGGCAGATTAGAGTAATAAGGCAAGTTATTCTATAATGATGGTTTGTTCATAGACTATTTAAAAAAAATATATAGTTTAAAGGGGCTAATCATTTTGGCGAAATAAAATAAAAAAGAAAAAATATTATCAGACATACTGTGAAAATTTCATTGCTACGTTAAACCTCATTTGGGAAATACTTTAAAGGGTAACACTTTATTTCGATGGTCCATTTGAGTAGTAGTAGACTATCTACTTAATATCTGTTGATATTGACATTCAACAGACATTTAACTGACTATAAGAAACTGCAAGTACATGACAACTTACACTAACCCTACCCCTAACCCCAACAACAGTCTACTTATAATCTAATGAGAATTAGTTGCATTGTAACTTAAATTCAACAAAAGGACCATCAAAATAAAGGGTGACCCTTTAAAGAGAAAAAAAAAATTCAAAGGGGAGTTAATAATTCTGACTTCAACTGTACATCATAATAAAAGCTTCAGCAATTAACTGCAAAAAGAAAATTGGACACCTTCATAAGCTGCTTAAACGTCTAACAAAAGTCCAAAGTTATCAAATAGACTTCACTTGCATTCAGTCTTTTTGACTAGTCAAAAAGTAAACAACCAATCTACATTTGGAATATTGTTAGACATATAAACATATATTAGATCAGGGGTGCTCAACCCTGTTCCCGGAGATCCACCTTCCTACAGAGCTCAGCTCCAACCCTCATCAAACACACCTGAACCAGGTTAGAACCCGAACAGCACTTGATAGTCAGGTGTGTTTGGTGAGGGTTGCAACTGAAATCTGCAGGAAGGTAGATCTCCAGGAACAGGTTTGCTCACCCCTGCTTTAGACTTTCACTGACATCCCAAATTTAGAATACGTTTTAGTCAAGACGCCTATGTTTAGATGTCTCTTTGATGTCTTTTAAACACAAAATCGCTTGTTGGGAGCTTATTTCAATCATGTAGGAGGAATGATTCTTTTGTCTGTCTTAAATTCATCAAGAAAATGTTCTTTATTGGCAAAATACTTAACTACAGTTACAGCTTTCAAAATCACTGTCACGTCGAGCCTCTGAGTCCCTTGTGGCTTCAGTTTGATGGGCTGCAAACGGAGAGAGTCCAGGCTCTTTCTGGATATTAATAATGGAGGAGGTTGTGTGAATAAATGGGGCAGGCGGAGGATCCTGTAGAGCGGATGAATAATACACACAGATGACATGTTTGAATGAATGCAAGTCAAGGAGAGACATGAAGGCTTTCAGAGGTCCAACTTAATAGCGCTCCGAATGTCATGAAGATGTTAACATTTGTAATGACATTAATTCTGTGCGATATAATGCTGTATATACAGTATGCAAGATTGCATTTTTTAATCTGAATGACAGAGCACTTTTTAAAATACTTTCACTGTGATTTTAGTTAGCAGCAATATCAAGTTTCAAGTTTAAGAATAAGAACTTTATTAATCCCACCAGGGGCAGTTATATTAGTGTAGTAGCATTTCATAATACAACAAACACATTTAAAGACAAATCACTTACAAACAGTATTAAAAAACAAAACAAAAAAAAAACACACACACAATCCAGCATGAGTCATAATAACTTCATAAATAGTACTAAAAACATAGGAAGGACCTATATATTAAAAATGTAAAACTTGCAAAATGTAATGTTGTGCTTTATTGCCTCAGGAACAAAGGTGAATTTATATCTATTAGAAGAGCATTTGATGCTTCTAAAATGTCTTCCAGAAAATAACAACAAAGAATTCAACTAACAAATAAATAAAATAAATACTTAGGTGTTATTGTTTAATCTCCGGATTGTGCATCACAAACAAACATACAAACTAAGAAAGAATGAAAAAAAAGAAAGAAGGAAAGAAAGAAAGAAAGAAAGAAAGAAAGAACGAAAGAAAGAAAGAAAGAAAGAAAGAAAGAATGAATGAATGAATGAATGAATGAATGAATGAATGAAATAATAAACAAATAAATAAATCCTGCATTAATTCAATAAAATAAGTGAACAAGCACAAATACTAAAGATGTCAGTTTTTTATTATTTTGCACTGAACTAAATGTTACAGTTACAATGTTACAAACAGATGAACTAAATGTATATTATGTTCATAGTACATCCATCTGGAAATATTACCCACAATTTTTTAATGATATTGCACACATCATCCTCTTTATGCATGTTGTCTTACTCCAAGCTGTATAGGCTTGAAAGCCTACTACCAATTAAGCATATTAGGTGATGTGCATCAGAAGGGGTGTGGTGTAATGACATCAACACCCTATATCGGGTGTGCATAATTATTAGGCAACTTCCTTTCCCTGGGCAAAATGGGTCAAAAGAAGGACTTGACAGGCTCCGAAAAGTCAAAAATAGTGAGATATCTTGCAGAGGGATGCAGCACTCTTAAAATTGCCAAGCTTCTGAAGCGTGATCATCGAACAATCGAGCGTTTCTTTCAAAATAGTCAACAGGGTCGCAAGAAGCGTGTGGAAAAACCAAGGCACAAAATAACTGCCCATGAACTGAGAAAAGTCAAGCGTGAAGCTGCCAAGATGCCACTTGCCACCAGTTTTGCCATATTTCAGAGCTGCAACATCACTGGAGTGCCCAAAAGCACAAGGTGTGCAATACTCAGAGACATGGCCAAGGTAAGAAAGGCTGAAAAACGACCACCACTGAACAAGACACACAAGCTGAAACGTCAAGACTGGGCCAAGAAATATCTCGAGACTGATTTTTCTAAGGTTTTATGGACTGATGAAATGAGAGTGAGTCTTGATGGGCCAGATGGATAGGCCCGTGGCTGGATCGGTATAGGGTAGAGAGCTCCAGTCCGACTCAGACGCCAGCAAGGTGGAGGTGGAGTTCTGGTTTGGGCTGGTATCATCAAAGATGAGCTTGTGGGGCCTTTTCGGGTTGAGGATGGAGTCAAGCTCAACTCCCAGTCCTACTGCCAGTTTCTGGAAGACACCTTCTTTAAGCAGTGGTACAGGAAGAAGTCTGCATCCTTCAAGAAAAACATGATTTTCATGCAGGACAATGCTCCATCATTGCGTCCAAGTACTCCACAGGCTGGCAGGCAAGAAAGGGTCTAAAAGAAGAAAAACTAATGACATGGCCTCCTTGTTCACCTGATCTAAACCCCATAGAGAACCTGTGGTCCATCATCAAATGTGAGATTTACAAGGAGGGAAAACAGTACACCTCTCTGAACAGTGTCTGGGAGGCTGTGGTTGCTGCTGCACACAATGTTGATGGTGAACAGATCAAAACACTGACAGAATCCATGGATGGCAGGCTTTTGATTGTCCTTGCAAAGAAAGGTGGCTATATTGGTCACTGATTTGTTTTTGTTTTGTATGTATATTTGTGAATGTTGAGATGTTATATTGGTTTCACTGGTGAAAATAAATAATTGAAATGGGTATATATTTGTTTTTTGTTAAGTTGCCTAATAATTATGCACAGTAATAGTCACCTGCACACACAGATATCCTCCTAAAATAGCTGAAACTAAAAACTACTTCCAAAAATATTCAGCTTTGATATTAATGAGTTTTTGGGTTCATTGAGAACATGGTTGTTGTTCAATAATAAAATTAATCCTCAAAAATACAACTTGCCTAATAATTCTGTACTCCCTGTATTTAATTCCCTTGTGAGGAACCCCTCTAATACAAAAAAGCAGTAAACATCCATAAAAATGTCAAGTTAAATGATACATTACTTCTGGAAGGGCATCCGCTGCATAAAAGCATATGCTGAATAAGTTGGCGGTTCAATCCGCTGTGGCGACCCCAGATTAATAAAGGGACTAAGCCGAAAAGAAAATGAATGAATGAATTACTTCTGTTGTGTGTTTGTTTGTTTTTCCACATCATTTTCATTTCAAGATGCCGCTCCAGTCATTGAAAGAGGCCCCATCTGCACAGTCAGCCATAAAGTGGCCCTGGGGATCTGCTGCTGTTCCCCAGATGCAAGCACTCTTGTGGATAGGAACTATCCTTCAGACTTTATAATGTGATGTTGAGTGCCCTATATTGCATATACTGTATAAAGGAGTGCTGAATTAGAGGTAAGTGGGCCATAAATGAATCCAAGGTTAGTTGTGAACAATGCTAGCGTAACAAAACATATGACATCAAATAGTAACCAGATAAACCCCATTACAAAGTCAAAAATTGTGCAAAATTTCACAGCTGAAGATGTCACTGAACTTTTAATTAAATTCTGTTCGAGGTAGACTTCAGTCTAAAGTAAATGTTGTAGTGATTGTTCAAAATGAGACAAATGTTCTATTATTTTAATCTCCAAGCTGTTATTTATCAGAGAAGACGCCTCTTTAGTTGTTTACTCACTAGCAGAAGACACCAGGTTTAAATTTCAGTTGACTGCATGCATGCTTTTTTAATGTGTAAACCTAACCCTGCCCCTAACCCTACCACTCAGAGTGACGTCACTAGCTTCTTTTAAATGCATGTGACTGAGACTGCATGTCTCAGTCTGCATGTGCATCTGCATGTGCAAGCCCAATACTATAGGGGAGACCTGCTTTCAACTATGCTGTTCTGTGACATTAGCAATCTGATTGCTTGCCATCAAAAGATCCCCCCTTTTTATCAACACGATCAGTAACATGTAACAATGGCAGAAAATGGTAACACTGAAGAATATTAAAAATTATGACACTGAAAAATAATAACTAAAGTTCATCCACCAAAAATGAAAGATTGATGTTAGGTAACTCCCACGCAATGTTGGGCGCAATTTTAGTTATAGTTACATCACGCAAATACAGATCATTAAAAAATTATTAAAAAATCCAGGGAAAAATTAATTACTGTTATTTTGTTTTTAACTATACTGACCCAAATATTATAAGTAGAATGAATGAAATGGACAGTAGATTACATAAATTATTATTATTATTATAATACAACATTGTAGGCTACACTAGCTATTTTACACTATATTAATATTGCTGTGTGACAATCAGAATCAGAGCTTTATTTCCAGGTGTATGTTCACACATACGAGGAATTTGTTTTCGTGAAAGAGCTTCAAGTGCAACAGAATTACAGAGACAGGACAGAAAAACAGATAATAAATATATTTAAAAAAATAGAATTAATGAATGCAAACATACATATTGACAGGTGCATGTACAGGTACAGTATATTACTATATATACAAAGTCATTTGTGCAGCTGTTATATGCAAATTGGCATGTAAAGTATGTTGTTAAATAAATAAGCGTATGTGTAAAAAGTAGTGGTGTTCATTTAACAAATCCTATCGGTGTTCACAAGATGGACTGCCTGCAGGTTTCTGCCCAATATATCTCTGGCCCACATAATGAGCTTTTGCTTGTCCCACATGCTGCAGTGAATTACAATACATGACTGGACCAAGTCTGGCTTCCAGATAAGGGCCAAACATGGACCAAATCTGGGTCAAGACTCAGCCAAGTTAATAACCCATAACTGCGCCTGAATTGGGCCAGATATGTTGGTGTGTCACAACTGCAAGGAAATCGATAAACTCATGAATCATTGTGCTTTAGACGTGATTGGTAGAATTTTTTTCTTTATTTGAAAATAATAAAACGTATTTTAAATGTGGGTCAAAAAAGGCAAAACTTACGTGGCCCACATATCAATTATTAACATCTGGGCCAAATATTACATTTGACATCTGGCCCAAGTATTGTGTGCCGCCTTAAAGATGGTGCCACCTCTGCCAAACCAGGGCCATATCTGGCCCACATGCTGTATGTTTATGCCAAATCTGGGCCAGAATTCTTTGCTAGGTGTTTCAGGCTGTTCTTGTGCACAGTGCTCTGTAGCAACGACTAAAAGTTCAAAGAAGCATTGTGCTGGGTGTGTGGCAGCCCTTCTGCTCGCTCTGGATAAGTATAGCCTACAGTTCTTCGAAATTAGGGTAAGGTTGTAGCTATCAGTGATTCGCTCATTTTGTAGCTGAGCTAAACTAGATAGGCCTAGTTATTGACGTGCAGAGGATGAATTCAGTTATAAATGTGTATAACTGTTGAAAGTATGTGAAAGAATGTAACTTAATATGTAAGTGAACCTATAATAACAGTGAAATGCTAAAATGTAGGCTAATAGATGGCTTAACTTTGAAGTATATTTATTGCACAACTAGTCTAAAAATTAATTAATAAAATCTAAATACAGCAGACAGACAGACAGATCATTTTTTCTCCATTTATTTTGCCATATAAATGTTAAAATTTATTGTCTCAAAGAATATGGCTCAGTATTTGTGAGGCGGATTCTCACTCTAGATGGCGATGTTTTATTTGAAACGCCATGTAACAAGAGAAGAAGTGCGACAAGGAAGTCAACATGGCGTCGTGCAGCAGGGCTCAAGTGATCGCCCTTTACAGGATGCTTATGAAGGAGAGCAAAAAATTCCCCTCATACAATTACAGGTTCGTCTCTGTGCACTGCAATGTGGAATATATAGCAGGATTATTGTAACGTTACATATATTCTTGTCTTTTATAATTGTCCAGGTTTGTTACTTTTGTGTTTGTTTTTTGTATAACCTGCTGCCATCCGAATTATCGCTTACTTTATAAATAACTAGGCCTACGTTTTACCTAAAAAACAAAAACATAATTACTGTAGAAAAACAGTGGCAGCAACAATAAATTAACCATAGTTTTGCAACACGTGTAAGAGAACTGTTTGCCAAAAACAAAACAAGAATACTAGATTGTTTTTATAATAAAGCCAGGGTTAATTCTCATTAAGTAAGGGTTCAGTATCCCTGTTAATATTACATGTTGTTTTTCATTATTTTGTAGGTTGAACAATTATTAACCATCACCAGATTATTTGCTGTAAAAATGCTGCTTGATTTCAGAACATACGCACTTCGCAGAGTGAAGGATGGCTTCAGAGAAAACCTTTATGTTGACAACCCCAGAACGCTGGATATGCTCATAAATCAAGCGAGAGAAAATCTGGCAGTCATCAAAAGACAGGTGAGCTATGTTGTTTTAAATGAAAAAGAATTCACCTAAAATGGAACATTTGCCATTCCTGGTGTTCTCTGCCTTTTGCAGTTTTTATAATCAATAATTATGCATTACAGGATGTAGAATGTAATTAAAAATAAAAGTAATAAATAATAATAATATAGCAATAAATTCAAATTTTGGTCAAACTTGAAAATTCCCTTTTTTTCTGGATTTACTTTTATTTTATTAATTTGAGTGATTATGACTCAGATTTAAGAATGAGGCTCTATATTTATCCTTTTAGGGAAAATAAATGGCTTTAAAAAATGAAAATCTATGAAATAATTTTGTGTCAGACTTTTCCCTGACACAAAACTATATTTTTTACATTTTATATGCTGACTCTATGAAATACTAAATGTATGCAAAAAATACAGGTAACAAAACTGAGGCTCTCATCTGTTTTGCCTTAGAGGAAGTGATGTCAGCAATTTGATATAATGTCTCTTCACTATTTACATTATAAGTATCGTCAGCAGCCATGGGTGTAATTTTAATTAGCATGTTTTATGATTCTTGAAGTGTTGGTCCTTGCGTTTTATAAATCACCAAGGTTTTATTACTTCAGTGTGATGAACAAAAACGTTGACTCAAAAAAAGACTCAAATAACAGAATTTGAAGAACTAGAGGTGCTAATAATTATTACAATTTCTACGTGATTCTACATTAATGTTTTATTTTTATCTTATCCGTGTCTCATAGGTTTCAATTGGTCATCTATATTCTGCTCAGAGGACCGTTGTGGAGAAAGAGCCTCATTTATAAATGTCTTCAGGACCAAGAATAGGTGCCCATAAAATATGGGCTGTGGATGAGAAATCCGTGTAACCAATGAGCTGCACCACTGTCTGCTATTGTATATTAGAGTATAAACTTTGAATGTAAAATGTTGATTTAAATATATATATATATATATATATATATATATATATAT
>CAIGQQ010035826.1:11801745-11812414 GCA_903798035.1 Danio albolineatus
ATATATATCTTAGCAAATAAATATGTATAAAGCATGTACATTTTAGATGACTGTAAAAAAAATAAAGAGCTGAATCATAGTAAAATATGAATCTAAAAAGACAAATTTATTCTGTTATAAAGTGTCTTAATAACAACATAGATAAATCAATTATACCACTCAATTAGCCAATAGGTTTAAGTTAATCGGAAAGTTGTCTGAAATGTATGTCTGATTCTTGTAATTACTGAGTAATAACCCCATGAATTGCATTATTAATGCATTACTAATCAACATGGGGCTGTCTGTGGGATTGTAGAGGGGATTTCAAGAGTACCTTTTAACAAAACAATAACAACATTTTACTTCACAAATTTAAAACACTTTGATATTCATATTTATTTTTTTATTACAATTTGATTTGGCAGGTTATTTTTTAGAGACACAACCTTAGATCAGTTAATCTCAGATCTGGTTTAAAAAAATAACGATAGCCTCTGCACACCAATTATAATGATAGTTTAAAAAAATATATAATTCTAAACAAACTAACAAGTTACCAAGTAGGACCAAGAGAACACAGAACACATCCTGTTGGTCACATGACGTTCACATGTCTGAATGGAAAACTATTTCAACCTACCAACATATATACCATGATTTGCTTTATTTATTCCTTAAATAACAAAAGACTTAATATAAAATATACATTGCACTGACTTATCAGGGGTAGCCCCAGTGGAATGAACTACCAACTACTCTGGTGTATGTTTTACACAGTGGATGCCCTTCCAGCTGCAACCTAGTACTCCGCTGGGAAACACCTATACACGCTCTCATTCACACACACACTCATACACTACGGCCAATTTAGTTTATTCAATTCACCTATACCATATGGCTTTGGACTGTGGGGGAAACCGGAGCACCTGGAGGAAACCCACACGAACATGGGGAGAACATGTAAACTCCACAGAGAAACTCCAACTGGCTTAGCCAGGACTCAAACCAGTGGCCACTTTGCTGTAAGGCAACAGTGCTAAAAACTGAGTCACCATGCTGCCCATGGTAAATCTCTAAATTGTAAATAATAGTGAAAATAAAATCCTGCACTTTCATCTTTCTTTATTTAGCTGCAACAACTTCGAGTGAGTGCTGTGCTCAAGTCTGGACACCAGCTATGGCTACTACAGGAAACACTGGAGTGACCAATGCAACCCTGGTTTAAATCTTTGCCATCATGAGAGGAACCTTTGTGCTGGACATAAGTGTAACTAGATCATTCAAGTCAGGAACCTCTGGGAAAATTTTAGGCCCCAACAGGATTTTCACTTGCAGCACTTGGTTGGCTGTGGCTTCAGCAGCAGGACGAACCTTCATGCTAAGACTAAAAGATGTGAGACAAATGGCCATTTCCACTGAGTGGTACAGTACGATACAGTTTCCACTGTCAAAGGGTACCAAAAAGTGAACCGTACCGTACAAAACACGACAAAAGGTGAAGCTAGACGCACAGCTGAATGCCATTGGTTTACAGAGATAAGCAGAAGAATAAAAACAAAGGAAGCGCCATTTTAAAAAAACACAGCTGAGACATTACACTGTTATAATATATACATATAAAAACAAGCCATGGTTTACCCGAGCTCAAAAAAAACCTTGTCGTCGTCTTGATGAACAGCCACAAAGCCAAGAAGAACAAAGTCTGCTGTGTCCTGTTTTACGAGCCCATCTAAAAGCGCGAGCGGTTTCACTTTCTCCAGAGATCTCGCTGCATGTCTATATTTGAAATAACGAACTCTTTGAGCTGATGATAATAACGTGTGCATGATTATTGAAGTGCTTCTCGCATCCGATCCACTCAGAAATGGACAAACACGAGAGTGAAGCCCAAAAAAACAAAAGGGGATGCTGGAAAAACAAAGGAGCAAATGATTCTTTCAGCAACCTAAAATATGGACAAACTGCCATGTTTAACTAGTATCATCACCTTTTGGACTATTATGAACTCTGAAATTACGGGATTACTTTCTAACAGAGGTTACAT
The DNA here is from genome assembly GCA_903798035.1 of Danio albolineatus. Taxonomy (NCBI): domain Eukaryota; kingdom Metazoa; phylum Chordata; class Actinopteri; order Cypriniformes; family Danionidae; genus Danio; species Danio albolineatus. Next base: position 11,803,772 of record CAIGQQ010035826.1, read on the forward strand.
ATGCTGGTAAAGATTAAACCAGTACAGCTTCACTTTGACATTTCCTTAGCAAGAATGACGTCGACTGAAACATTCTGTCATACACCATTGGTACCCTTTTGGCAGTGAAAATGCAAGCCTGATAAAGGTATCCCGTACCGACCCATACTGTACCGTACTGTACCACTCAGTAGAAACGGGCCAAAAGGTATCCTGTTGAGTTAACTCTGAGGTATCAGTGCCTCTGACCTCAGCAGGTTTGGGAGCAGCAGTCACAGGAAACATTAGGGCAGTATTTACAATGATCTCTTCAGCAGCCCTGACAGGATTTTTGTGACCTGTAGCATGACTCTTTGAAACATCTGTGTAAAGGCCCTGTAGGAGCAGAACAGCTGTAAAATGGTCATCCGGTCACTTTCAAGTCTGGTTTTGGACCAGCAGTTACCGAAACCTTTAATATATCTTTTGCTGGAATGCTGGAGACATGGACAGGATCTTGGGACCTAAGGCAGGTCTAACCTATCTGCAATTAAACTAACTAATCACAAAGGGATGGATAGGCAATCCAAGTAAGCCCACCAGACACAGAGTTTCTCCATGACTATGGGGTGATCTGAAACACATTTAAAAATGGTTCAAATAAATGTAAAACAAAAAGCCAAACAAAGGTAGAAAAAACAAGCAAATGTCAAAGTTTAAGTTTTATCCATTTTCAGCATAGCAATACCAAAACTGTATTATTGCAGAAATTACATGCATATGTCAGTACAAAATACCAAAAAAGCTAAATTCATGAAATAAAAAAGTAAAAACAAGCCTTCAAAATCCATTCCATAAATCCATTCCAAGTAAACAGAAGCTGCATGACCAAACACACAAAAACATGTCATTAAGCCATTCACAAACACAACCTGCATCCCAAGATACCTCTATTTACAAATACCATTTGTTTGAAAGCCACTAGGCTTCCATGTTATTTTCATTGAACCGTTTAATGTGCAAAGGTATAGTGGAACAAGCGTACAGTTTTGTCCTTGTTTCGTAGAGTCAGATTTCTTTGCTTTTTGAGAAGCTGACCATTTTTTTCACCTCTTGTTGTAGGAAGTAGATTATGTAGAGGATGATCACTTTGTGCCATTAATTGTATTAATTCAATGGTAGCTTTCTGCTTCCATAGTTGTAAAGCCTGCATTTGTACTGTAAATGTTTGAACATTTCTGAATGATTGTTTTTACGTTCTTCTGCACGTTCTGCTGTCTGCTTGCTTTTTTGTGCATCCCACAAGCAATCCATTTGAATACTCATCAGCTGAAACCCCATGTTTCCAGTGGTGTAAATTAACTAATTACAAATACTCAAACTACTGTAATTGAGTAGTTTTTTCTCAGGAATTGTACTTTACTGATTAGTTCTAAAAATGTGGACTTTTACTTCCCCTTGAGTCCATGTTTAGTGCAGTATCGGTACTTTTACTCCACTACTTTCCTGCAGTCACTAGTTTATTTCTTTCTTGTCTATGATCATTGTCTAAAGTAGAACAATCAGTCCTGTGATTCCTGTCCAATTAAATCACACATAGAAAGTAAATCACATCACACTGAACAACCTCAAAACATGGGCACTTTATAATGCAGCAAACCTTTTGGAAACAATAAAAATGTCCAAGAAGATGTCCAAAATCTTTACACGCAATGATCCAGAGACTTTTATAGACTGCATGTCACTGAAAATGATGGATGTCGACTGTATGATGACTGAAATCACCAAACAGCCTTAAACAATCACTAAATGGAACAAATGAAGAATGGAAGGAAGGGCCAATTAAAAGGAAGGACCGAACAAGGAATGGAAGGAAGGATCGAAGAACAAAATAAATGAAGGAAGGATTCAAGGAAGGACTGAACAAACTAAGGAAGGAAAGAAGGAACAAACGAAAGAATGAACAAAGGACCTAATGAAGGATGGGCAACAATATGAAAGAATGAGCAAACAAATGAAGGGAGGAAAAAAGGAAGGACTAAACGAATGAAGGAAGAATTCAAGGAAGGACTGAACAAACTAAGGAACGAACAAACGAATGAACAAAAGGACCTAATGCAGGAAGGAACAAAAATAGGAACGAACGAACGAGTCAATGAAGGAAGGAGGGAACAAAGAAATGAATGAAGGAGAGAACAAACAAATAATTGAAAGAAGGTTGGAAGGAACGAACAAAAATAGGAAGATCCCTAAATACACTACATGTTGTTTGTGCAGGGATGTGTAAACGTAACATTCTGTAAACGTATCAACTTTTCTACAGTGTAATACTCACTACTCTTCAGTACTTTTAAAAGGTCTACTTTTTACTCATACTTTGAGTAATATTTACTACAGATACTTTAACTCTACTTGCACTACATTTTTGGGCAAGTAATGGTACTTCTACTTGAGTATGATTTTTTAGTACTCTTTCCACCACTGCATGTTTCACAAAAAACTGTCCAAAAAATGCTGACCTTGAGATGCGTTTTTCCACACACCGATCTATATTTTGTCCAGATGATACCCAAGGTATTTGAACAGTAACACCACAGGGACCTCCTGACATCCTTGTATGGTTGGTGATGGTATTATAAAACTTTGGATTTCATTGAAGAGCATATAGTTTTTGTGTCCATGTCTCCAGAGCAAGTGTCTTTATTTCCATCATTTGGTCTGTTTTTGTACTTTCTGTAGCTCGTGATAAATATAATTAGCAAAAGCCATTTCTAGTGTATCACCAAAAATGACTTCACAAGCTCTTTGAGGGACTCCAGATGTAACCACTGTCCATGCACTTTTTTGCACCACTTTTTTAACACCAAGGTTAATTGTTGTTAGATATTGAAAAAGCCTTGCATGATCAACACGATGAAAAGCTTCTGACATATCTGCCTGTAGCACACGGACTGTAGTCGGTTGTCTCCCTGAGCCATGCAGATTCTTTACCAAGTCATTTGTTGTGCTGTGTTTAGGCATGACTTTTTTCAATACAAATAGTTTTCCAATGCAAGAAGTTAAATAAATAATTTTCCAGTCAGGTTTGTTTTTGATGTAGCAACCTTTGGGAGAGGACATGGATTTGCTTCTTTTCATGTAGTTGGTAAAATACCCACTTTATATGAGAAATTTCTCAAATGTGTTATGCGTTGAGTCGTGACAAGAATTCTGCATGATTTTTAACGAGCCATGGAGGTATATCATCCAGACCACTTCCATATGCCTAGTCTTAAGAGAATATATCTTCAGAACTATTTTAGCTTTTAGAGAGATGGGGTACCCTGAACCATCCATGAGAGAGCAAATCATTCACATGTAGCCGATGCTCAGGAAGGCAAACCCTGGACAAAACGGCAGCATTCTGACCAGAAAGACAAAGACATGTCTGATTGTTACTTTCAACTTTGCACTTGCTCTCTAAGATAAAACTTTTATTTTGACAAGATTCTTTTGTTATCCATTAATGCTTTCTATATTCTGCATGAATATTAAAAACTGCAATAGTACTTCTTTATTGTAATAATACTGAAACCATGGATCTATCAAACCAATGTTGCAGTCTGGGAAAAGGCCCCCAATGACCACACTGTCGCCTCTTTCCATTGGTACTCTCCCATCTCAATGAACTCTGGAGGGCAGTACCTTGCTGTTTCTGAAAGAAAAGTTTTATCACGTGAATATTTGCTTTATCAATACATCATTACTCTGAAATTAGTTTTTTCTTTATCTGAGAATGTTGATAATATCTATGGCATTGTGTCACTAAGTATCAAACTACATGTTCAAAAGATAATACATACCACTGTAGGTGTTGTAGGTTGATGTTCTCAGGAGGTCCCCACAGCCAAAATCAATAAGTTTGACCTCTAGGGTTTCCATGTTGACCAAGAGGTTCAGCATCTTGATGTCCCGATGGAAGACCCACTGGGAACTGCAGACAGCAACAGTTTTAACAACTTGATGCATAAAACAAGCCATCTCCTCATAGAAGAGGCCAAAAAAGGTGCCTGTCCATACTGGGTGAATATAATACCATGATATATTGATCAGGATGGTCTTGCCAATAGAGACCAACAGTTGATTGGCCAACAATGTAAGAGCCACCTCCCCAGCTAACAGGGAACGTTCTTTAAAAGTTGTAGAAATTTTAGCACAGAACGTTACCAATGAAACGGTTTAAAATGTTTTCATAACATTAACGTTCTGGTAACGTTGTTAAAAAAACATTCTTATAACAAAGTTCTTGGAAACGTCTTCAGGACGTTATTTGTGCCTGATGAACGTTCTCATAATGTTGATGAAAAACGTTCTTATAACAAAGTTCTTGGAAACATCTTCAGGACGTTATTTATACTTGATGAACGGTTTCACAATGTTCATAAAAAAACGTTCTTGTAACAAAGTTCTTGGTTTTGAAAACGTTATAAGGATGTTATGCTGACCATAAAAAAATGTTCTAGCAACATTAGGCAAATTGGACATTTCAACATTCTCGGAACGTTACAGATAACGTTATGAGAACGTTCTCACAACCTAAATTTGTTAGCTGGGTCAAGGGGAACTGGACTGGCATGGTCAGGCAAAGAACATTTTTATCATGGTTAGATGGAAGTGGTTTCTCAAGTAAGAATTTAGTCCAGCTTGTTTGTTCAATCATTTACATTGAATGATTTTCAATTGCAGAAATAAGACAGAGTAGTCTACTAAGGCTGATGTCTGGCTGGTTTTCATTTTCACAGTGGGTCCCTTCAAAAACAGCTGCATCCTCCACCCGCCATTGTTACAGTTATGTGGCTGCAGTTTCACAAGTATCAAAATTCAAGATTCCTGAAACAAACTTTGCATTTCGATAAAATGACACACAGCTCTGTGATAAGCAGCTGGACTCTCCTTCCTCTCAATCAAGTGCATTAGATGAACACAATTTATTCCTCTTTCATTTCTATTTTGGAAAGAAAGAAGAGAACAAAGTAGCACTGCTTGAATATATATTGAAAATATGAAACTATAAAATAAAACTAATAAAATTTCGGACTTCAGTGTGTAGACCTTTAAGGTTATTTCTGACTCTTAAACAGTGCCTGGGTCGCTGTCTGTCATTGTTGTTTATCCTATTGAGTATCCTCAATCTGAGCTGACCATGTCCGGTGCCCAAGCGCCACTCTACCTCAAGCACAGGCAGGGAGCTGATTTACATTTAAAGACACATGCACAAAAACAGAAAATTTTACTCTGACCCCAACATTTATATTTTCAACAGGGTATAATAAATGATCTAAAGAGTATTTTGAGCTAAACCGTCTAAGACAGGGGTGTCCAAACTCGGTCCTGGAGGGCCGGTGTCCTGCATAGTTTAGCTCCAACTTCCTTCAACACGCCTCCTTGGAAGTTTCTTGTATACTTAGAAAGAGCTTGATTAGCTAGTTCAAGTGTGTTGAATTGGGGTTGTAACTAAAATATGCTGGACACCGGCCCTCCAGGACCGAGTTTGGACACTTCTGGTCTAAGACAAATTCAGGGTGATATATCGTCATGTAATAGGGGGCATAATAGGTGGCCTTTAAAATGATTACTTTTCTTATTCACTCAAGGATGAAGAATTTTTTAAACAAAATGCTTAAGAAAATATGCTTTTATTGGGGGCACTTTTGGTCACAGGCTTCTGCTGAATTAGCACATAGCGTGATGGATAAAAGGTGGAAAATAAGAGTGTGCTAGTTAACTGTTACTAAAGCGTTTTTGGGAGGATAAAACACCTGCTGCTGTGTAAGTGTGCATGTGTGTGTGCAGCCGATTAGTCAAGCTAACCTGTGGAGAGCTGTTCTGCCTGACTACTGGTGAGAAGACTGTTGCCATTATAGGGGACAATACAAAGGCGTGGCTGAAGCAAGATGACAATAAATACTGGCTGCTGAGATTTTAGGGAGCTGCTGTGGACTGCCCCTTGCTTAAAACCTACATTGTAGAGGGTTTAGTTTTCGCAGCTAGCTCTGTATGCTTTATCCATTTGATTTATTAAGTTGATTGAACTTATTCAAAGCCTCTGACCAATAATTCAACTTGGGGAACTAGGGGATAGTACATTACTATAGCAGTGCAGTAAGACTTAATGACATCCTACATATAGTAGTTATTTCTCACTTGTTTCGGACGCATGTTATTTCACTTCCTAACATGTCTGACAATTAAATTACCGGTCACAATTTACTAATAAAGCACATTATACACACAAATCTTCAGGTTTGCTCTCCAAATCAACACACACACACAACAAGGTTTGCATTCATTTATTTTTCAAAAGGACCATACAATATAAAAGGAACATTTTATAAGGCAGTTGGTAAACTAGTTCATCATTTTTGCACTTAATCAAAGGATTGATTGGCATGATGCAGACTCAACATTCACTTGGAATGGTCAATGAACAAGTGGAGACTTCCTTCGGTTGTTTACATATGGCTTCAAGTATGGCGAAAATAAGTGAACCACAGAGGAAGCGAAATTCTCCATAGCAGCTTGAACTCCAGCTGCTGTGTTTGGTGGGAATTGTGAGAAAACACAAACACTTGTGTGCGTCTCCGAGGTTTGCTTGATCATCAGCACCTGACATAAAGTCTGAGTTCAAAGTATGAGATAAGAAACGATGTTAATCATGTTGTATGACTGGTAAAACACTTTTAAAAAAACGATGTGATATGCAAAACATACACAAGTGTTTCACAGACAATCCTAATAATACTCAACGTTATAAAAAATTAATTCACTGTTTTTGTAAAGAGTACAAAAACACTAGTATTAATCAACCGTTATGACAATTAAAACATTTTTTGGCAACTTAAGAAAAGTTATTCCCTTTTTTTGTTTCTTTGAACGTGATCCTGGTGTGATATGAAGCAATGGAGATGCTAGAAACCGCATAAGCAACTGAAGGGACTGTGGAGGAAAATAAGCGCTTGATCACAACGAACTGAGCTTGAAATCTGTCGTCAAAGCACAGGCGTTCAGATTCAGCTCACAACTAATATATTATGCATTGCATGCAAGCAGGAAAAAAAAGCAAATACTGATGTTGGCGTTCTTTCATAAACCAGCTCTGATTATGCTTTTAGAAAGGAGCAGATCAGCTTAATCCCACCACGCTAATTGTGACTTTTTAATCTCAAAATTACAACTATTATCACTGAATTCCTAGTTTATGTATTGCAATTGTGAATTCCATAGCAAATACAGACAGAATTGCGAGAAATAGACTCAGTATCATAAATTAAAAAAAAAAATTAAATTAAAGTTAAACTTGGAATAGAATAAACTAGAAAATAATGGAGAAAAAAATGGATTTGTGAAAAAAAAAAAATTTTGAATGGCAAGATATAAGTAAAACCCTGCATTGTGAGAATGATATAGAGAATTCTATATTTCGAAATATTATTTCTGAAAACAAGACAATATTTTTTGCTTGTCTAGAAAAGGCTTCGCGATTTAAGAATTTTGGGATATTTGGACTAGAAACAACAAGAAAAACAAGATTTTTTTTCTTCTGAAATTAAAAGCGGCAAAAAATTAATTTGGAATTGCAATAAACAACACTGGAATAAACTCACAAAAAAATAATTCAGAATTTCGTAAATAACTCAGAATTGCAATTGGATTGGGATTAGAGTTGATAATAGGAAGAAATATACTCTAAACTGGGAATGGAACAATTCTGATAAAGAATTTGATTTAAGAAAAAAGTCGCCATTATTAGATATTTGTTTTCGTGGTGGAGACAGGCATCTATAGAAAATGGAAAATAAGTGAACATCCTATATAAAACTAAAGCTTTCAACCAAAAATGTTAATTCTGTCATGATTTTTCAAACCCTTGTGACCTTCCAAATCTCGATAAACTCATTCATCGTTTTTGGAATGTGATCTTCAGGAAAAAAATATCTTCCTCAGAAGACAGGAAGGAACAACTTTTGGGCTATTTGGAACAACTTTAGGGTCAGTAAATGATGACAGAATGGCCATTTTTAGCTGAACTTTTCTTTAAAAAAAAAAATGCAACAATTTCATAGTACCATCATCACATGCTATTGTAACAACATGACTGTGTAGCGCTTTAGTCATGTGATCACACATACTGTTTGTTCTGTTATATTGGAAAGATTCTACAAGCATGAGAATTAAGTATGTGAAGTGGACAAATGTCTGTGCTTAGTATATATACTGAGGTCAACAATAAGATTTTTTCCCCATAACCTTTCTGTTAGCATAGCATAGATCCAAGGTGCTTATCTTTGCTGCAACCAATCCAAATGGGACTGTAAATGTTTGATCATTTTAAGAAAAGACATCCTCCACAGTTTGGCAGTGTGGGCAGAAAGCAGACCATGAGGGCTTGTGCCAGCCAGTCCCTCCGCCAAACCCTGCCAATGACCGTTACACCGTCTTCCTGGCCGTCAGGACTCGGACTATGGAGCCCACGCCACCTGCAGACAGAGCCTTACACAGAAACACATACAGATAATGCGTTTGGCTTTGATCGAACAGTTTCTGGAATAAGTCACTTTTAGATTTAAAAAAAAATATTTATTATTAATTTTTTATTGCACCAAATGTGCTAACAAAAACCAACAGCAAACATATATACACACATAT
>CAIGQQ010035826.1:11819054-11834462 GCA_903798035.1 Danio albolineatus
GAGAGAGAGAGAGAGAGAGAGAGAGAGAGAGAGAGAGAGAGAGAGAGAGAATGTATACAGTATATATATTGGGTGATGCGGTGGCACAGTGGGTAGCAAGTTCACCTCACTCTGGGTGCTCTGGTTTCCCCCACAAGTCCAGAGAATTATTGTACAGGTGAATTGAGTATGCTAAAATTGACCATAGTGTATAAGGGCATCTGCTGTGTAAAAACACATGCTGGATAAGTTGGTGGTTCATTCCGCTGTGGTGACCCCAGATTCATAAAGGGACTAAGCCGAAAAGAAAATGAATGAATGACTGTATATATATATATATACATCGTTGTTTATACACTGTTGTTAAAACAACAAAGCTTTAAGATCAATAATAAAACTATATATTTTAACTTATTGGCCGTTGTGATCAGATTTTCAAGTTTTAGCAGCAAGTTTATCAAAGTAAATGATTTGTGTGAGAAATTCAACGCAAATGTCAACCTTGCATGAAAAAACTTCAACCTAAATAGCAAAACTGGTTCTACATTTTTGGTGTGAGCAAATATTTTACAGCAATTAAAAACTGCTCAAAAATGTCTCCGTCAATGTTTTCAAAGTATTATATTTGATTTATCAAAGTCACACAACTGCCAATTTCACATTCGTCACATCCATAACGAAACTTTTACCTCATAAAAGCAAAAGTGTCCAATAAAATCAAATCAATAATGTTTGTTCTATAGAAACCCAACTCCGTTTGATTAGCATGGTTTCTTTTGGGTTGTGAAGTTTAATTCACAGAATTTCTACAGTAAACGTACAAACTTTTTTCGCCACATCCATAAGGCATGTTTATTTTCCTCTTTTAAAATCTAAAAAATGTTTACAGATTGATGTTTTTCTGATATCAAAACTAGGGCCTGACAGAATCTGCAGACATGTTTTGCTATTTCTGTGGGGAAATTTGTAAAAAATCTGCAGAATTATTTTGGGAGTATCGAAACTAAAAACTAAAATCTTTTATTTAGTGTTTACGCAAATCCAATTAGATTTACTTATTTGGTAAACAAAGTGAGTCTTTCATGTAATATGTCTACTAAAAGACAAAAAAAATTACTTTACAAACTGTATTGTAAATAAATCAAACAAACACTTTCATATTAGTCAATATCATTACTAAGATTACTTTAAAAACTGAATAAATATAAATTTACACACATTTACACAAGTAAATAAATAGCACGCCGATCGTGCATGCTGATTCCTTGTGGACTTACCCATAACTCTGTGGTTAGTTGTTTTGGAAAGTATGAAGAGATTTTTCAATATAATGTTAACATATACTTTCTCTATGATTTTAAATTGTGAGTTTTTACTGCAAATGTCACATCCATAATGCTGGAATTGCTTGTGTACATAATTATATCAAAACATCCCTGACCGTTTATTGGTATGATTTTGGTACCGATTTGGTATCATTTTATTACACGTATGCACTACATGCAACAAACCATACACACATCCATGCAGTGGTGGATGAAGCACCTCAATACAGCATTACTTCAGTAAAAGTATTAAGTACTCCCATTAAATCGAATCTGAGTAAAAAGACAAAAGTTTTATGTAAAGCCTTCCTAAATTAAAAGATCAAAGAACTGATTGATGAACGAGTTTCTCAAGAAAACTATTTTACTGTAATACCCAAACTTCACACATAACTACTACTGAAAATGAATGACAAATAAAGTGTGCAAACATGAAAATAACACAAATAAATGGAAATGGCCAATTTCAAGCATTTTACAGCATATTTAGTTCTTCCAGTTGTGACCTTAATATGCTACAGTATTAACATTTCAATTTTAAATGCTAAAATTTTGCCTTCATAACTGTAAATTGTAACATCTCATGATGTTATAGCGATAGTTCACTCAAAACTGAAAATTTCAACCCCATCTCACGAGGAAATGGAACTATTTTGTGTAACGTAAAAATTTTTGGTTTTAAACAGAAGTGTGCTATTCCTAACTGTTCCCAAACGTTATGGGTTATGACTAGGGCCAGACGGAATCTGCGAAAATTTTTTGCTATTTCTGTGGAGTATTTTGTTAAAAATCTGCAGATTTATGCGGAATTATTTTGTGAGTATCATAACTAAAACCTTAATATATGAAATAAAAAGTAACATCTTTTTAACTTTTATTTAATGTTTACAATGTGAATCCAATTAGATCCACTTTATTTTGCTAAACAAAGCAAGTCAATCGTATAAAATATCTACTAAAAAACATTAAATACTACTGTACAAACTGTATTGTAAATAAATCATATGATTACTTTCATATTAGTCAATATTATTACTGAAATTATTTTGAAAACTGAATAAATATACATTTACACATATTTACACCAGTAAATAAACAGAATCAATGATGAGCTAAAAATCTGCGGAATTCTGCACGCTCAGATTCCGTGTGGGCCTTGTTATGAGCCAATAAATCATATTAAAATGTACGAATGAGATCATACTATTTCATATGAACTGACCACGCAATCGAATAGTTACAAGTTGTTGTGAGATTGCTTTGGAAAGCATTTACACACCTTTCACTTGTCACAAATCAAAGTTTCTTTTTTCTGTTCAAGATATTCAAGATACAAAGAAAGATATTTGGAAAAATGTTTGGAGACCTATAACTGGCAGCAAGCTCTCTGCAACTCTCAAATGGTCGCCCACTAAAGCTAAGCAGGGCTGCGCCCGGTCAGTACCTGGATGGGAGGCCACATGGGAAAGCTTGGTTGCTGCTGGAAATGGTGTTGGTGAGGCCAGAAGGGGGTGCCCAACCTGCGGTCTGTGTGGGTCCTAATACCCCAGTATAGTGACGGGCCTCAGTGAGCGCCGTCTTTCGGATGAGATGTTAAACCGAGGTTTAACCCAGGATGTTATTCGAAAAATAGTAGGGGTTTAACCCTGGCATCCTGGCCAAATCTTGCCTACTGAAATCTGCCTGGCCTCTGTCCATCATGCCCTCCTAACCATCTCCATATCATAATTGGCTAACATAACATAACATAAGTGTCCAAAAAAGTGCTATATAAATGTAAGGAAATATTATTATTATTTATTATTAACCACTGACCCTCATAGTATTTGTTTTTTTTCTACTATGGAAGTCAGCGGTTACATGGCTCCAACATTCTTTAAATATCTTTTTTTTTTTGAGTAAAACAAAAGTTATAAAAGTTTGAAACCACTTGAGGGAGAGTAAACGATGAGTATATTTTCAATTCTGAGTGAACTATTCATTTTAATCCACACTGATTAATTGTATTTACTCAATGTTTTTAAGGTAACTGGTTGCAAAGAATTTATATGCACTCACAAAAACGACGACTGCTGCTTGTTCAAATTACCTGTATAAAATGAGCCGAAACAACACAATTCTTGTAATTTTGCTTGGTTAATTTATTTGTTTTACGTTTAGTCCACTTAAATTTGTAAACCATTACATTAACTTAAGCGATTTGTGTCCACGTTTTGGACAACATGACCGAATTGTGTTGGTTCAATTACCTGGTTAAGGGATTTGTGTAGTTCCTAGCATGCTTTGCGTGGGATTGAATTAAGCAAATTAAAATATTGACAATAAAAGGAATCTTAGATGTTTTACATTAATAGAAAGACTTGTTAGAGTTTAATATTTACTTTAGTTTGAGGATTTTGAAGATTTCCGTATAATGTTCTGAGTTTTGAGGTTACCGCCTTGCAGAAGCATCCATGCTTTGGGTGTTCACATTAGTTCTGAGATCAGTGTCAATCAAATGTAGATGTAACTTATGAAATATGCTTAAAATGGCTTCATTTAGGATAACTTTAAATAAAACTATGAGACTTCAAAATGTACGACACATAACAGACATGACATTATCAGACCTTTGAGTTTAAGTTAAATAAAAATAAAAATGTATTTAAACTTTTATTTGATAAAATCATGTTGGACCAACTCAACTGCATTTAATTGTGTAAATATATATATATTTTAGTTGGTGCTTTATTTATTGGATGGAAATCCTGCCCTCAATTAATTTGAGTTCATCCCATGAGTTATTTTTTTGAGAGAGAATCTCCTGTTTTTGGTCCAACCGAGTCCAACTTGTGAATTCAGTGAATCTTCAACTGGAGACTCGCTCCGGATCATTTGAATCAAACTTGCTCTTAATGGATCTTTTGAATCAGTGTGTTGCTGATTCCAAACAGATTCAATCAGATCATTACAATTCATGGCCAGTTGATGAAGTGAGATTTGTGATATAGCGGATTGACTCAAAAGAATCAACTTGCTTGTGAATCCAACACGACTATCGAGCCTCTGAAAGGAGGACTATCACTCCAGTTAAAAATAAAGTGAAAACTTTTCTGAGGTGGAATAAAAAGTATAATATTATGCTTTGCAATGATTAAAAGGCTTATAAAATTATACTCTGGAAACATACAGATCATTGAAAAAGAGTTCTGACATCATAATTACACCACTCCATACTGTACAAACCACAGACAGTGAGCAATGTTTGAAGGTAAGATTTATTTTGGATTTAAAGAGCAGTCTAACACTTTTTTCTTCTATTTTTACCACACAACCAGTCTTTCCGGTATCCCAGTTTAGTATTATCAGTCACCTCACATTCTCAGCTCATACTCAACATCGACGTTTATTTCAAATGCTTGAAAGAATAGTTCAAGCATTTTTGACTCGCTATTTACACACCCTCACGTGATTTCAAGCCTTTATGAGTTTCATTATTCTACTGGACACAAAAGAAGCTATTTCGAAAGAAAGCTGAAAACCTGTAACCATTGACTTCCACAGTAAGAAACACAAATGGAAGTCAATGGTTACGGGCTTCCAACATTCTTCAAAATATCTTCTTTTGTGTTTGGCGGAAGAAAAAAATTCATAAAGGTTTAAAAACAGGTAAAGGGTGAGTAAATAATGTGCATTTTTGGGTGAACTACCCCTTTTAATTGTGAGATGTCTGAATTTGAATAACTACACAACAAGATAATAAAATAAATAATCTCGCATACACTTTCATAATACAGTTTGTAAACCGATGGAATGATTATGTGGGAAGTCAGATTTCTGCGCTGTATGTGCCGTGGGTTTACCACAGATGCGTGCGATACCAACAGAAAATGAGATTTTCACAACACGTCCCATCATGTCATTATTCGAGTCCTGTGTGGGAGGCGCAAAATGCCATTTCACCTTCTTTCCTCCCCTGGGCAGATGACATTTGTAAGCACAATAAATAAAAAGCAGCCAAATCCGGTTTCAAAGTGGTGAATCTTCCGGCTAAAATTTGAGATGAATCCTGTCCTGAAGGCAAGGCTTAAAGTGAACCGTCATCCGGTCACAGTACGACTGAACGCAGAAACCCACATTGTTTTCTTATCACTTTAGCAGAAACACAAGAAGGAACGGCGTGTCCTGAGGCTCCAAGAGCGTGAATTATTCTCAGAACAGTATTTACGGCTAAAATGTCAAGCCAAAACAAAAAGAACACAGCCAGATTCGTAAGAGTGACCTAGAATGGTTTTGGAAAAAGGTTTGTAGTGAGAAAGGGAACGGGAAGTGGTGAATCACAGAATGACTCTTATATACAAAGCTCCTTGCGTGCTCTGATCATCGAGTGTTTGTTTATTGCATTTTTTGGCTAATTTAATAATGCTTTCAGCACGAGCGGAGTACTCAGAGCTCTGAGATCGGCTTACGGATTTTACCACATTCAAATATATTCAACTGCATTTCTCCCAATATCAGTGCAGAAAAGGTAAATACATGTCTGCAAGTTCTATGTTAGTGATGCAACATTCCACACAAATTAATATTTCCCATTTCTTAATAACGTTCCAGGCAATCTTATGCATTCCAGAAAACAGATTTCAAAATAATCCCGCCTCTACTTTGGAATAAAAAACAATTTTTTTTAATGCCATTTAGGAAATGCCATCAAACTGTTTTTATATCCCTTTATTTGATATCATTTTAACTAAAACTAAACCCATGAAACTAAAACAAATATGTGTTTTTATATAATTTGAACAAAAACTAAAACCATAACTCTACAAAAATTGTTGCTTAATATAAAACAAAAGAAATCCTCAAAAAATAGTTTTAGATTTTTTTTACTTAATCTGAATGGTATAAAATTTAGTAAAGGGTTTGGAATATTTAGTGTAAATTGAAACTAAAATAACAAACAAACAAACAAACAAATACATCTTTAACTAAAATATAAGATTAGATAAAACATTTAACAATGAAGAGTTGGGAAGCAGTACTGTTATTCATTATTGTCAATATTTTGAATTCGATTATATTTGACATTTCCTGTTATTTTAAGCACTATTTAGTTTTTTTAGTTAATGATTTAGTGTAATTGTAACACATTAATAATTGTTAATGCAATAACTAACATTAACTAATGGAACCTTATTGTAATTATCAATGAGCTATACATTTGTTACATAATAACATCAGGGTTTTTTTTTAACATACAGCTGTTCATTATAAGTTCTTGTTAGTGCAGGTACATGAAATATTAACAGATACACCTTTTGTAAACATTTATATAAACATTAATAGATGCTTATAAGTCTTTTCAGTGTAAGTTCATTTTTAATAAAACTATAATTAACTATATTAACTATATTTTATTCAGTATACTGGTGTAACTACCATAGTATGTTGTATCATAAGAAGCATAATTAGCTAGTTAAAGGGGACCTATTATGCCCCTTTTTACAAGATGTAAAATACGTCTCTGATGTCCCTAGAGCGTGTATGTGTTGTTTCAGCTCAAAATACCCCACAAATAATGTTATATATCTCTTTGAAACTGACCATTTTAGGCTTTGACCCAAATTGTGCCGTTTTGGTGTCTGTCGCTTTAAATTCAAATTAGATTTTGCTCTCAGCCCTCTGTCCAATAGAAGGGCTACAAATGCCTGTGTCAGCATAGTGGCAGATTCAAAAAACAAAGCCCTACAGTATGCTAATGAGGGATATATCCTCATGAATGGGCGGGGCTTTCCTTGACATGTACAAAGGGAGAATGTCAAAAAGTGTTTCTGCAGATGTTTTGCAGACAGTCTATAGACAGTTTTTATGAAGTGTGATTATAAAAAAATAAATGAATAAATATTTACCATTAGAAGCTGGATATATTCACAGACTGTTGCCACACAACTGTGTGTAAACCCCTTATGAATTTGGTTTTGCATAATAGGTCCCCTTTAAGACTCAAAACTGCAGTGACCTTCGTCATTTGAACCACACTGGTTGAAAATGGTAGAACTTTCATTAGCCCCTTTCACACATACAGACCTTTCCGAAAAATTACCAGCAATTTTCTGGAAAGGGATCATGTGTGAACAGGCCCTTTTTGAAAATACCGGTAAATTCTTTTCGCCAATTTTCCGAAAAGAGAAGTTGTAATATTACTGGTAATTTGCTGGAATGCTGCTCTGTGTGAACGCAGAAGGAAAATTGCCGGAAAGAGCGTGTTCACGTTTGGAGCACGCTGACGTGAGACGTCTACTATGACCAATTAGAACATTCAGATGCATTCACATCCACTCTGTTTATGAAAACAAAAGCCTTTGAATATTTTTCCAGACGCATTAAGCTGCTAGATGTTAGTCAGATAACGCTTCTAAGTTCCTTCTTAATGCCAACCGTGTAAAAAATGATCAATAAAATGATAAAAAACACCAGCACACACACATAATATTTACATCTCCACATGCGAAAGTGTACCTCCATATGTTTTCATCGAAGTTGCTCACAATATTTATCCATCCACAGAATTTGTAATGTCGTCAAATGTGTAAACATTTAGCTGCGATTCGTACTTCTGCCTTTGGATGTTTCTGGGAAAAAGCAGCTGCATGATTCCTAAAGCTTTATATAAAAGTGAAACAATCAACAAAAGCCAGACCCCTCTTATGTTTATAAACACAAGCGCAGCTGTTTAGAGCTCTTTTCTGGTTAATGAGGTCAGAATTTACCGGAAATTTGGAATGGATGTGTGAATGGTCTTTTCTGGAAAAATTCCAGAATGCCCTTTCCTGTGTGAACAGCGTTTTTTTGAATTTACCAGTAAAGTCGTTGTGGAAATTTTCCCGAATTTACCGGTATCACTGTGTGAAAGGGGCTATTAATGATTCTGCACAGTATTGGAATAACAACTTCTAGTAATTGACTTTTTTTGGACAATGAACCTCTGGTTGGTGTGAACCCGACATCTCACCTCAAGCGTTCCTGTGGTTATTTTCAAGTAGGAGATGAAAGAATTCAAGAATGCAGCGTACAGTGATCCTGTAATAAGGTCAATCCAGCCTTGTCTGTTGAATCTGCTCACTGATTCAATATCAGCACCAGTGGACCAATGCAGTCTCACACTTTTGTGTAGCTTTTTGCACATCAGTCTGTTAGGTGGGTCGTTTCGCAATGCTGTTGTCTCGTTTCAGGAACTTCTTGTTTTCGATTTCACTGAGAGAAAGGGAAACCGAACATCGCGATGGGTTTTCTCGTCTCAGCAGAATGCTGTCTTTGATGGCTTCTTTGATAACCTACAAAACAAAAGAGTCATGTAGAACGAAGAGCAAAAACGAGCTGCTGTGAAAGCCAGAGATTGTAATGTAGGACTGACCTCAATGTTGTTAAGCGTATTGAACTCCATGAGGTCATGAAGTCTCTTGAAGGCCTGGTTGTTGTATTGGAAGTTGAAAGTGGAGTATGGAGAGGCTGGCTCGTCAAATATGTCAAAGTCGCCAAACTCTATGTCCTTGTCAGAATCTCGAGGAACTCCTACAAGAAAACAGAGAAGAGAATGGTTTAGTCAGACCTTTTCTATTAATAAATTCACAACATCGGTAATATATTTTTTTAATTAGTGACCTACAAATGCAGAATCTGATTCCTAATATTTATGTAAGTTAAAATGTCCAATATTTCTTTAAATGCAATGCTTATTTGTGCAGGCAGCTAGCTCTCTGCAACTCTCACATGGTCGCCCACTGAAGCTAAGCAGTGCTTTGCCAGGTCAGTACCTGGATGGGAGACCACATGGGAAAGCTTGGTGTTAGTGAGGCCAACAGGGGGAGCTCAACCTGCGGTCTGTGTGGGTCCTAACGCCCCAGTATAGTGAAGGGAACTCTATATTGCTTAGTGAGTGCCGTCTTTCAGACTTTCTGTGGTCGTTAAAAATCCCAGGATGTTCTTCGAAAAAGAGTAGGGGTTTAACCCCTGCATCCTGGCCAGATCTGCCCACTGGCTTCTGTCCATCATGGCCTCCTAACTTCCCCATATCATAATTGGCTTCATCACTCTGTCTTCTCTCCGCCAATCAGCTGGTGTGTGGTGTGTGGTCTGGCGCAATATGGCTGCCGTCACGTCATCCAGGTGGATGCTGCACACTGGTGGTGGATGAGGAGATCCCCCCCATTGTGTAAAGCGCTTTGAGTGTCTAGAAAAGTGCTATATAAATGTAAGGAATTATCATTATTATTATTATTTCCAAGTTTTAATAGGAGTTTGAATCCCAACATTTTTTTACATGTTCTCAGATTCAATTCACACATGGTATTTTTGTTAATCTGATCATCACAAGTGGACAACATTAACTGAGGTATAAAACCTTTTGAGCTTGTCCACGTTTGTCAATTTAAGCTGACTTATATGACTTTTTTTGACATGGCCTGAATTCAGATTTGCTGTGCGTCAACAGTTTTTTTGCTCAGGCAGTGAACAAGGGGAATTAATCTCTCCTGAACAGCAATCAGATAATCAGGCATGTCAGAAATTTTGCTCTGCCCTCATGGGGAAATCGCAGAGTTGAATCAGAGCAGATCCTTTAGGATGCTTTGGAAAAGTTATGTGTCTGAGCCACAACAAATATCTACCGGGGTGCCTCAGGGCTCAGTTCTTGGATCCTTTCTGTTCTCCACCTACTTGGCATCGGCAGGACAGGCCATTCAGAAACATGTATTTTCCTGTCACTACCATGCACTTATTCTAGCCTACTGAAACAGCAAAAGCTGCTCGTATCTTAGTTTGCCTGATACATACGGACATCACTAGATGAAAAACAATCACAATCAACTCAAGTATGCCAGAACAAAACTGCTTAGACAGAACTTATCCATTCAGTTAGATCTGTTTTGATCAACTTTGCCTTATATAACATTAGAATGATTAGACCCTTCTTATAGGAGCTTGCAACATTACTCACTGTTGAAGCTCTTATTCTATTCAGACTAAATTTTTGCAACGCTCTCTGGGCAAGCCAGCACTATCAAACCTCTGCAACTGATCAGTTGAGAAGTTGAATGGGTCAAAGAAAGTGACATCTCTGGTCATCAGTTTGCATTGGCTTGCTGAAATGCCTAAAACCTTTTTGTTGTTAGCACTTGACCCTTTAACATCAAGGGCCCTATCATACACTGTGCAATAATGCCAGCGCAAATGTGAAATGCGTTTTCCGCCACGTTGTTTAAATAGCAAATCCATTTGTGCCACTTTGTGAGTGTGCTGGTGTGTTAAGGTGCATTGTTAGCGCATTGTGGAACTGAAATTGACTGAATTAACTAAAGTTGGTCTAATGTCAAGCACAGAGCGCATTAGTTATGCACCTTTGCAAATGCTTACACGTTGCTTAATACACACAGGATGTACAGCAATACGCAAACATCTTTACATTAAAAAAAAGGATTAAAATGTAAAAAAAAAAGATTATTTTTCACATAAATATAAAAACCACTACCTCCATGCCTTCTTCACATCGTTTTTTTAGTTTATTCACGGTGATTTGCATTTGTAAAATGTTATTATTATTAGGTGGAGTTTGCATGTTCTCCCTGGGTTCACGTGGTTTTCCTCCGCATGCTCCGGTTTCTCCCACAGTCCAAAGACATGCGCTATAGGTGAACTGAGTAAACGAAATTGGCCGTAGTGTGTGTGTGAATGCACAAGTTTATAGGTGTGTCCCACTGTTGGGTTGTGGCTGGAAGGGCATCCGCTGTGTAAAACATATGCTGGATAAGTTGGCGGTTCATTCCACTGTGGCAACCCCTGATTAATAAAGGGACTAAGCCAAAAAAAAAAAAATGAATGAATATTATTTTCAGTAGTACTATTTATTATATGCATATATATTTATATTTGTTTTAATAAAAACAGGTTTAGATTTGTATTTCTGTTGGGTTTTGGATAAGTTTGCTGGAAATTAGAACTGAATTTAGAAATAGTTTTGAAACAAATCTTTGCGTTTAGCAAACAAAATTAAATATGTAGGCTAATGCATGTCTTCAGTGGAGTGCGTACAACACCGTTTCCTTATCCACGAAAGTAAAGGAGTAAAGTAAAAAGCAAAAGTAAAGAGGAAGTAAAAAGGCTGAATGTAGGAGGCTCATTCTTTATCCTCACGCTGCAGAAGGTCTGTTTAACTGTTTCACAAAGTGAAGCATTCAGTTTTCCACTTACAAATTTCGCCATGTACAGTAAATAGCAAATGTGCCATGGCGCGACACAACTGACTCTTAAAGAAAATGAGAGATGAGACTCTGATTGGTTTAATGCACGTTATGCTCAAAACACACCCATAACTCATTGAGAGAATAAGCACAATCCTGTTAGACCATGTGCCGGAGTGCAGAGCGTATTTTTCCATCCTTAAAATAGCACAAGTGGATTCAGACATGCCCTTAATGCTTTTGCACCATACGCTTTAGACTTTGCACTTAGATCATTAAAACAGAGCCCTATAACTTCCTATGCTATTTCTATTTTATCTACTTATTTTCTTTCATTTATTTATATAAAAACATAGAACTGTGCACTGTGTTAGACTAACTGCGACTTTTCACAGCACATTTTGTTTGATATAATTGCTTCTATTGTATTAATTTGTAACTATCAACTATATGACATTAGCTAAAAACTTACTATTTAGACATTTTTTTAAGTCAGCAAAACTTAGATAGCTTACGTTACAGTTTTTAAACAGTGTTACAGTGTTTATTTATTTTTGTATAAAAATGGAGCTAAGGAAAGGAAGAGGGTTGAATTACTATAGCTATAGCTACAGCTTCCTCACAAGCCTATGTAATGACGCTTTTCCACTCCATGGTATGACATATTTCGGTTCGATATGGCTCACTTTTACGAGCTTTTCCACTCTGTCTCATACCTAGTACCTGGTACTTTTTTTAGTACCACCTTAGTTAATGTTCCAAGCATGCCGTACCATTACCAAACATGGCATATACAGACTGCTCATCACAGGTTGGTCACAGTCACAGATTAGAATCGTCACTACCAGCATCACCACCAGTCATTGGATTTGTGACCCAAGACAACAAACCTGCTTTATTTAAATACTCAGCAGCCGTCACTAAACCATCACAAGAAAAAGACACCTGAAATGGCAGCATTGTGGTCAGCAGAAGAGGTCCAGGCATTCCTCTAATTGGTAGCTGAAGAACAGATCCACTGAGAGCTTTATGAGACAACCCAGAGTGAAAACGATGATGCCATGATAGTTGAGGTGGTGCAACTAAAGTGACAATCACACCCATTTAAAGCAGTACTAAACTGCAGTGGAAATACAAACTGAGCCAAGCAAAACCGAACCATACCGTACCACACAGTGGAAAAGCTGCTTTTGCATCAAACTCTCACCAGGGGCTTTAAAGTTCCGGAAGTCGATGTTGGCCAAGACAAAATGAATGATGGTGGGGCAGTTCTTGTCTCCTTTAGCAGGTTTGAACACATAGCACTCTTTCAGACCCTCTCGGTCGAATACTTTTGAATCAATCTTCGGGAAGGGCAGCTTATTCATGCGGGCCCATTTTTCAGCCAGCAGTAACTCCTATCACAGACAAACAAGAACAAAATTAGACAAAAAAGCCTACAGAAAACGAAAGAAAATATGTTCTTTGTTCTCTGGTAATAGAATATGATGTTGTCTAGGACTTTTTAGAAACTTTATGATTGAGAAGTTGTATAAAAATCGATGTTACATCTTAACATTAAAACAGAAAACAAATATTTAAAATTTTCATAATATTTTATAACACTATGAATCATTGTACTGTTTTTAAATCAAATAAATGCAGTTTCTGTGAGGCACTTTGTAAAAAAATACATTGAAAAAATCATATCAACCTTAAAGTTTTGCATAGTTTATGATTAATTCACAAATCTGTCATGCTCATTCAACTAAACACAGAAACAACAGAAACTATAAAACCAACAAAAGCCAAATTCTCTGCTAAAACTCTGTAAAACTGCATTGTACATTTGAATTTTTCTGCTGTGAATCCACTTTTAAATACACACAGTACGTGCTTCAGATGTCAGACACTCACTTTAAATGGTGGGCTGGAGTCACTGGGTCGGGCTGAGAAGTCGAATGAAATGATGAGGTCGACTCCTCTCTGAGACCGCAGAATGAGAGGATAGGGCAGATTAAAGGTCAAGCCGCTGTCCACCACATGGATTTTCTTGCTCTTCACGTCCAGAGGCTCATAGATTCGCTCAAACTCATCAGGATCTGCAGAAAAGATTGATTTCTGTTACCGCTGTATCCAATTAACATGTGAGTTTAACATGTTGCAAAGTATATGTTTGAAAAAAAAAAGCCTATAAAAAGAGAATGTTCACCCCAAAATTAAAATTGAATAACTTTCTGCTCACCCTCAAGTCGTTATAAACCTTTAGAAATGTAGTTCTTCTGTTGAACAGAAAATATTTTGAAGAAAGCTAAAAGCTGGTAAAGGGCGCCACAGTGGCCGAGTGGTTAGCACGTTCGCCTCACAGCAAGAAGGTCGCTGGTTCGATCCCCGGCTGGGCCAGTTGGCATTTCTGTGTGGAGTTTGCATGTTCTCCCCCCATGGTTGCGTGGGTTTCCTCCGGGTGCTCCGGTTTTCCGGTTTTTGTCCGTAGTGTATGTGTGTGAATGACAATGTGTGGATGTGTTTCCCAGAGATGGGTTGTGGCTGGAAGGGCATCCGCTGTGTAAAACAAATGCTGGATAAGTTGGCGGTTAATTCCGCTGTGGCGACCCCGGATTAATAAAGGGACTAAGCCGAAAAGAAAATGAATGAATGAATGAATAAAAGCCGGTAACCATTGACTTCCATAAAAGGGAAAACAAATACTACGGAAGTCAATGGTTACCGGCTTTTAGCTTTCTTCAAAATATCTTCTTTTGTGTTCAGCAGAAGAAAGGCAAAGAGGTTTGGAGCAAGTAAAGGGTGAGTAAATGATAACAGAATATTCTGTTTTGGGTGAACTATTTAGTTTAGCCTTTTAGCATGATGTGATGTTAACCTAGGTCGCAAAATGCTAATGGTCTAATCCGATACAATGATTTATGCTAAGCTAAGCTAAGCTAAGCTAAAAGTGTCTGCTTGAATTTAAAAATGGTAAAACTCAACTGTAACTGTAGAGGAGTTGTAAAATGAGACTATTTACAAGAAGGTGCAGTGTTACTTTAAAAGGCAGCCTAAAAGTTTAAATAATAAATAATTATTCTCAATTTTTTAAAGTGCCCAAGATAACATAATGCATGTTCATGTTATCAAATATTGGCACTACTAAGAATGACCAACAAATTGCAACAATGCAATAATTTATTCAGCATTTCTGCTTGAATTCTTACAAAAGCTTATCTTATCTTTCATAACCAAGCGTCAACAGGAAGTAGACTTCTGCTGAGTCACAGAGACATGCAGTGGTCTTATTATCAGTAATTATCAAGTGAGACGTTAAACATAGAGTCTTGTTTAACACAATTGCTGATCTTGCATAGACATGCATGCACGAGAGATGTTTCCTGTGTGACGTTTTCAGGTGTTTCTGGGAGGAAAGGTAACCCGCAGTGGGTGTGTTGGTATTTCTTAGATGTCAGAAGTTTTGAGAGCTGACTAACTGACTTCCTCCCACTCGAGCACCGCATAAAGTTTGAAAGGCCATCATCGAGTCCTGTGGCACCTGACCAGATTTAACACCATTGTTCCACCTACAGTCTGTCACACCCTTTTCTTTTAAACTCATACTTCACAAAACGTCCTGGTTAAATAGACATTTCAGGCACTACTATGGACTATAATTCTGGATCTGTTTAAAAGTTCAGAGAAAAACATATAATACTTTTTTATTAAGAGATAAAGAAAAAAGTTACCCAATAAGTGTTTTTATTATTGTTCTTGTTTTAAAAATAAAGATAATTAAATATGATATTACATTTATACTATGAAGCCTAAAAGTATCTCTGGACAAATGACAAAATTAAAAGCTTAAAGAGTAAAAGCTTGCATTAACCAATTTATAAAACATTTAATATAATTACTGCTATTATAAC
>CAIGQQ010035826.1:11836245-11857631 GCA_903798035.1 Danio albolineatus
AATCAATCAATCAATCAATCAATCAATCAATCAATCAATCAATCAATAAATCAGTCAGTCAGTCAATAAATACAATAATTACACTATATAAAAACATAGACAATAAAATTTGGGTCACATTGGTAACAATTAAATGAATGAATGAATGAATGAATGAATAAATAAATAAATAAATAAATAAATAAATAAATAAATAAATAAATGAATAAATGAATAAATGAATAAATGAATGAATATGAATGAATGAATGAATAGATAAATAAATAAATGAATAGATAAATGAATGAATAAATAAATAAATAAATGAATAAATAAAACAAAATAAATAAATGAATAAATAAATAAATAAATAAATGAATGAATGAATGAATGAATGAATGAATGAATGAATAGGTCAAATAGGTTCATTAGTTAATGTTAATTAATGCATTTATTAACATGAACAAATAATGAACAATACATTTACAACAATATTTGTTGATGTAACGTTAATTAATGGAAATACAGTTGTTCATGGTTCATGATTAGTTCATTTTAGTAAATGCATTAACTAATCAACCTTATTATAAAGTGTTACCAATAAATAAATAAATAAATAATAAACAAACAAAAAAAGACATTAGACAGCTAAACAATGACAATACAAAATGTATTCACCACATTCAACCAAATGTTTAAGTTAAAGACACAAAAGCAAACACATGAAGAATGCACACAAATAATAATGATGCAGCACTAACCATCTAACAGGGTAAATGACATTCCTGTCAACCTGAAACCCTTACACACTGACCCCAGAGCCGCAGGGTCATCTTTACTGTTGAGCCCTGAACTGAATTGACTGTGTGCATGAGAGAAAATCTTCTCACCTCTTTGCGTTTCCTCTTCATTATCAGCAGAATCGTCACCCACAATGTGCTCTGGTTTAATTTGCTCTGCCAATCACAAGAAACAAACAGTGTTTAAGATCAGCCGCGTGATAAAATGTCTTTCTTTACCCTGTTCTGTGCAACAAGCTATGAGTAAAACTCACAACAGAAGCGCACCTTATGAGTATAATGATCACTGAGATCCCCTGATAATTACTAGCTTACTGTAAATGAAACTAGTCGCACATCTGTTGACAAAAATGAATTGTGAGTCTACATGCTGGTAGTGTTTACTGCATTTGCTGAATTAATAACTTTGTCAAGGTAAAATAAATGTATGATTAAAATGTAATTAATTCAAAGTGTAACATGAATATATTGAACAAGCTGTAATCTGTAATGTCAATTCATTGAATTTTAGGGCCACTGTTACTACATTCCAATGTGCTTCATCATGCTGGACTCACAAGGTTTTTTCTGATAACATCAACTCACATTTCCTTAAACAACAGTTAGATATAATTCTAGACGATAAGTGTCGCACTCATAGTGTGGCAGTTTGTTCATCTTATCAGTTTTACAGTAAAAAATTGTTCACTCAAGCATGGTTTGTGTCAACTGTACACGTTTGCACTAGAAGAACTTGTCATGGCACATTTTGCAGAACAAACTTAAAGATATCAAAACAACTGATCTTGTGCTACATCAGAGTTCTCTCTAAATTTGACACAATCGTTTGTCTTGATCAAGTTCTTTGCGTCTGATAGACTGTCAATCTGACTCACCCAGCTCCTCCTCCATAGTGCTACTGCTGGTTGTCTCCTTCACACCCAAAACCCGGTTAAATAGGATGGAGAAAGCACTTCCCCACACACCTGCAGGCAAAAAAACATTCAACACTTCATGTATTACTGCAAACATATTCTGATGAACTGAATTATGAAGAACTTGCACACTTTAACAGAGAAATTTCTCAGAAAAGAGTTATGAATCAATGTTCTTGATTTAATGTGAGATGCAAAAAGCAACTATATAGATAAATCTTTGTCTATCAAACCTATTTGGTGATGCAAATCTGAAAATACTAGGCATCACGGAGGCGCAGTGGTTTGCACGATAACCTCACAGCAACAAGGTCGCTGGTTCGAGCCTCAGCAAGGTCAGTTGGTATTTTTGTGTGGAGTTTGCATGTTCTCCCCG
Organism: Danio albolineatus; assembly: GCA_903798035.1. Taxonomy (NCBI): domain Eukaryota; kingdom Metazoa; phylum Chordata; class Actinopteri; order Cypriniformes; family Danionidae; genus Danio; species Danio albolineatus. Next base: position 11,838,315 of record CAIGQQ010035826.1, read on the forward strand.
TGTTCGCGTGGGTTTCCTCCGGGTGCTCCAGTTTCCCCCACAAGTCCAAAGACGTGGTGTAGGTGAATTGGGTTGGCTAAATTGTCCATAGTGTATGTTTGTGAATGAGTGTGTATGGATGTTTCCCAGTGATGCATTGCGGCTGGAAGGGCATCCGCTGCATAAACCATATGCTGGATAAGTTGGTGGTTCATTCCACTGTGGCGACCCTAGATTAATAAAGGGACTAAGCCGAAAAGAAAATTAATGAATGAATTAATCAATCTAAAAGTTCTAAATTAATTTATTTAGTTGAACTTATTTTTTACTTAAATAAAAAATTATAATTTCAACTAAAGATTATTTTGACGTTTTATGTGTGTTACAAAAGTGATGTTACAGTATACACTGTACATAGAAAGCATATTAAGTTTAAAGGGTCACGAAACACCAAAACACATTGTTTTAGCTGTTGACAGTCATATATGTGTCCCGAGCTGCTATAAACTTTATTAGGACACACATATCTCACTAAAGAGTGAAAATTGGTTGTTTTTGCGTTATTTCGAGCAAATTCGTTCTTCCGGTTTGAAACTAATTTTTGAAGCTGCGTCACGCCGATGAGATCCATGCATGTATTTCAGCGTGGAGAGAGGATGTCTGTACCGGCGAGTGCATCAGGACGTCTCTGAGTGTGCGGCATTAATTCATGAGAAAGGCTTGTCCAATCAGTGCGCTCTATTGTGTACGCGGTACAGCTTCATTAATAAGCATGATAGCTTCGAGGATTGTTTGTACCTGTTGCAGTGTTCAGACGGCAGAGAGACGCCACGTTGTGTTGCCAAAGCAAGTGGAAGAAGAAGAATTGTTTGGAGACACAGGTCGCCAGTGGTGTGTTTATGTGCTGCAACGAAGGTTTTGTTTACAATTCCCGCTATGAGAGCGCAGCTGGACTCCCTCATGCGCACAGCAGAAATGCGTCTGTAAGAAACTCTTTCACTCGAGAGCTTTCCACGTCTGGAAATGGTGAAATCAGGATTTGCCGTTCGTCTCCTTTTAAAACACACGCCGCTACAGATATGGTAAGCGATCAGTGCTCTTTGTTTGTTAATTCAGAGGCAAAGTTAGTTCGTATCTTCAGCAGGACTGTGATTACACATAGAACTTAGTCAAAATGATTATAACTGTTACTGAGTTTACAGCACGTATTCTACACTTTCGTGTAGAATTTTCGCCGCATTTTGTGACAGGATAGTGTTTACACACACGGCTTTCTGACGCTGCTTACCGAGTGCATCTGAGTTGCCAAGAATTGCGGAGGTTTTTTATTTCTCCCTTATGCCGTGCGGTATTAAACGCTCAATTAAAATCACCCTCTTAGCAGTTTCTCACATCTGGTTTGTCACGGGGGACATGCAGGAAATGTTCCTGGATAAAAGTATAAGTGTCAAACTGCCGTTAAAGTCGACAAATTAATAATTTGGCAAATAATTGGATGACTGATGTCCATGTAAACAGTCACTGTCTTTCTCCCCCTGCGTCTGTGTTTGTTTTGCCTGTTTGAAAATCAGCGCGTACCCAAATGGAAACTCCCTTTTTTATGCAAAACCTTCCCTCTTTCCCCTTCCCTGACACTCCCACCTAAACCGATCTGGACACACCCACTTTCCTGAGCTTTTCCAGACTGTAGGTGTGAAAACACCCTGCTGAGACAGGGGGGTTTCGGGGCCCTTTAAGTGTCTGCTTTTATGTTTCAAGTAGCTTATATGAAAATAAATCACTATTCAATATAACATGTATACCAATTCTGACCTCTATTTCTTAAAGCATATGAAAGAGCAAGTGATCATGCTAAATGTTATTAATTTTTATTACAGTACATGGCTGTCTAGTATACTAGATATTGATTAGTCAGTTGCGTCAGTATGCTATTCTAAGAAATCAGTCAATGAAACTAATAACACAGGTTCACCCGCGTCATTCGCGTTAGGCTGCTGATAAGCCTGTCAGGTTAATTCTATGGTAACAACTGTCTTGGTGTACTTCATTCCTTACTTAAATGTCCAAAACATCTTAAAAATACAAAAATGGGTAAAATGTAGAAGTTGCAAAGTATGAAGTTTTAAATCAGGGTTGTCCAAACTCAGTCGTGGATATCACTCAGTCCTGGAGTTTAGTTGCAACTTGTCTAAACACACCTACATGGAAGATTCTAGTATGACTAATAAGATGTTGATTATAGCTTTTTATCTGTTTAATTGGAGTTGTAGTGAAACTCTTCAGTTCCTTAAATGGAGAGTGCATTCTAAACGAGATCTACTGTATCGCCCTCCAAATGACACTTAAAAAAATCATGGCCTCCATATTAAAGTGCTGTTCCAAGCCGAAGTGTTAAAAATTGGCCACTTCGTTTTTGAAGGGTACAACAGATGGACACTTTGGGCCACTGTGATCCTTTGTGCAGGGAAGTTGGTTGGTGTTGCACACTGTGTTCCATTCAGAAGGGCTTATCCCTATGCCCTAATCCCTTTGAAGCTGTCACTCCATATTAGGGATGAGGGCATAAGGATGAGCCCTTCTGAATGGAACGCAGTGTGAGTCTTTGATTTTGTTGAATGATTTTGTTATAAATATGCTTGATTATTCGAATATAAATTCGTATAATAAATGACATTTTAGTCTTCTATAAATAATTAGCTAAATGTATAATAATAATTATTTTTTGCTCAGGAATTTAAAATAAAATGTATTGCACTGGAACAGCTTCAGTAAAGAGTATTTGAGCAGATTGAGGTATTAAACCCCACTTTGTAGGCTTAAACCTTCAAGTGATTTAGTGGAGCAGTTAGGGTTCCTGACTACCATGCAGGGATAGTAGGTTTGAATCCATACAGCTATTTTGAAATGGTTTAATATCAATTTGAATTGCTCTGTTCTTGTATCGTTTTGTTTCAACATTGGTCTGACATCCGAATAAACGCTTTTAAATAAATATGTCTTGTTTTGGTCATAAAACAGGGTTGTTGCTAGATTAGACACGGTTGTGGTCGGAAGTTAACAAGAATTATTTGTTTTATTCATTGAGTTTCCCATTTATTGTATTTTATTAATGTCTACACAAAACCTAAACCCAACCATCACAGTACAGTAAAATATAAATTATTGTTATACAGTGTTACAAAAATGATGCTAAATTAATGACGTATTAGCAGCTGTATCATATATAGACTACACCATAAAACAGTAACATGCTTAAAATACATAAAATCATGATTTTGGAGTATTTGTACAAGTCGGGATTCGAACCCAAAAGCCATTTGAAGCACAGTAACAACGTGCATACGCATGGTCCACTAGGCCATATGAGACAGGAGATTTTTCTGACCCTGTCAGTCAAACGCAGATTCGCCAGGTCTGATCGATGCTTTTCAAAACACTTTAGTCACATGACCTGGGTGTTTCGGATCATGCTTCAGTGCAGTGTTTTGAAACACTTGGCTTCGGGATCTAGACACTAGCTGCGTCCCAAATGGCATACTTGTGCACTTTTCTACGCCATTTTGTAGTATAAATAGTGTAATAAGTGCGTTCACACTGAAAACTGTAAAAATAATAAGTGCACTTTAATTACCCGGACGATGCACTCATTCCACCGGTAATATGAAGTGTATAATGATGGACACTTCACACACTCAACGACCGGAGCTTCATGCACGATATATACACATATATCGTGCGCACATGTTGGATAACTTTATTTATTTTGGACTGTGAAAGCAAATTTCTCCAACAAGAGTGATTATAGCGCCTCGCGATGGTGAATGCGGTTATTTTCATGCCAGGTATTATTAGGAATTTTGGTCATTTATTTCTCTAATTTGGCAACCGTCATCAGGGAAACGGTTTGAACTTCCGCTTAGTAAAAAAGCCATTAGTGCTCCATTTGGGACAGCACTACATACATATACTTTGCTGTTGAGTGTGTAAGTGCATAAGTACATAGTGCATAAGTGCATAGTGTATAGTGTGTCATTTGGGACGCAGCTACTGTGTTGAAACATCAGTTTCACGTCAGCCATCCACAACATGCAAACTCCACACAGAAATGGCAACTTGCCCAGCCGGGACTGAAACCAGCGACCTTCTTGCTGTGAGGTGACGGTGCTAACCACTGAGCCACAGTGTCACCTGAAATATAATTTATATATAAAATATAATTTATAGTCAAATAAGTGCAAAGGTCTTGTAATAACCCCTAGTGACACTCCAAGGTATTTCCAATGGGCATTTGCCCTTCAAAGAGTTAGTGCTGACATCTAAAAGACCACACTAAAGTCATATTAAATAACCACAAAAGTCACAATGTTCCTTCAGTTTCTTCATGTTCCTTGAGTCATATAAGTAGCACATTATTTACACACCTCTCAGGAATATTTGATTATCTGCTCATAGGAAGTATGAGCAATTGGCCTTAAATGAGTAACTGCTGCCAGTGTCCATTAAAAACGCATGGAATTATTGACAAAGGGTTATGGAATTATTTGAAGTTTTGAACACGCGGCCATGACGCAAAGAGGAAATCAGAAACAACTGAAATCACTCGTTGTGGTAATGTTGGACAGAATTGCGGTAAATACCTGCCTGGAACTACCTGTGATGTTCCCTGAAAATAACACCACACCTTGTAATGTTTATCACCAATCATAACAAAGCATTCAACACTATTACAAACACACATATATTAAAGGCTATGAATTAATGTTTCAAGTCTTACCCATCAGGAAATGTAAGGGGTTTTCTTCATATTGTTTCACAACACTTCCCATGAAGAATTTGCTGCCAAACAGCCCAGGAGACATGAAGGTGCCATATTTGGCCATGCCAATTTCATACGGGCTGAACTCCACCCAATCTGATTGAGTAAAGACAACAAAATAAATAAATTAAAACCACAACTCCTAATTTCGTAGTCATGTTGACCTAATATTATTATGGTGCTGCCAAAACTCCAACCTAATTAACTCCAACCTGACTATGTGGTGCAACTGTGAGCAAATATGGTGAGTAATGTACAGTAAATGACTCCATTTGGACAGACAAAAACTTCCACTTAACCTTCATCTGCTTAGTCACATTCTTTGATCTCATTCAATAGAAAACAAGCAACCCACACAATGACTAGTCTCTAAAAATAGTGTGTGTCTACATCTGGCATGAGCTGTGGAAGTTCCTACAGAATTCACACTGGGTCAATCATTAGGCCCCATAACACATATTTGCATTTCTTCCAGCATATTAAGCAAATATAAACAAATCGATAGAGTTCACCTTCCACAGAGCTTAGGATAAGCTTGCCATTTACATTTTCGCTATTCTAAATGTAGTTACAAGTTGTCTTTCACATTTTGTTTTTAGTAATGCTATATATGCGTTACACGAGGCAATCTGAGGACAACAGGATAACATATTTGTGGCTTATTTCATGCGGACTGTTATTTTTTACCTGCAAACATGAGCTCAGAGACGTCAGGTTTGACATGCAGACAGGTGAAGAGAGGAAGAGGGCTCTGACCTTCATTTATCTTCCCTTTCAATGAGCTCAGCTTAATGTCCATTCTCTATTGAAAAAGACACACACACACACACACACACACACACACACACGCACACAGACAGTATGCTGTTTAGTGATCAAAGAATTTTTTAATTTCATTGAATCATTCATTCATCCATCCATACATTCATAGCAGCTGATTAATATAGAAAAAAGCAGGTGTTTTCATGAATGAATCGTTGAATCACTGACACAAAATATTTTGTTCAAAAAAGATTTGAACACAAGTGAAACAGTAGTTCAAGAGTTCACACTTAGGGCGTACTCACACTATGCTATCCGAGCCATGCTCAGGCCCGTTTCCCAGATAATTTTCGAAGTGTGAGTGTGCTGAATCGGGCTCAGGCACGGTACAGTTGGCCGGCCCTGGCCCGGTTGGAAGAGGTGTGCCTGAGCGCGGTTCACTTGGGCTTTGGCGCGGTATGCTTGTAGTGTGAGTGCAAAGCGCGCGAAACGGAAGAGGAAACATGACTTTTGGGGAGTGTTTGATATGGATTTATGAATCATTCTTACTGTTTAATGAACGAAACCCCTCACTGCAACACAGCTGCACCTTCAGTAGTCCTTCTCATTCCTGCAGCACAAGGACTTTATAATTGTTTATGAGCGTCAGCAGTGGCTGATCTGTTTGGCGGAATATTTGACTGTGTGTCACTGCATATCAAACGACTAAAACGATATAATGGTATAAAGAAATCTCCACTGAAATCTCAGAGAACGCTTCTCTTACACTGAACAGTGCATCATCGATGACGTAAGCGTGCTCGGGCCCGAATGCAATGTGATTGCGGGCCGTCGGGGGAGACGGAAGGGGTGACAAGCGTGTTTTGGCCCGGTTAAAGGGAACTGTACATAGTGTGAGTACGCCCTTAGCTGATGATTGATTATAAAGCTTGTTTGGCATGCTGTCCCGGGAGAGAGCCCTGAGCTCATAAGATCCTCGAGCACGGGGCTCCCTCCCATTTGCAAGGCGTGAGGAGAGTTTGAGCTCGAGTAGATCTCGAGAACTCCCCTGCGGGTAGCTAATGAAAGGATAGTGATTGCTATGAAAAGATAACTACTTACTAGGAGCATGTCTATGGTGCTGATTTGGATTAGTAAACTAACTTAAGTTGCATGTTTTTGGACGGTGGGAAGAAACAGGGGAACCCGGTGGAAACCCACGTGAGCACAGGGAGAACGTGTAAACGCCACACAGAAACGTCAGCTGGCTTGGTAAGGACTAGAACCAGTGACGTTCTTGCAGTGTGGCAACAGTGCTGACCGCTGGGCCACCATGCCACCCATCTGGGAAAGGAGGAGCAGTAGGGGTGGAAGGGGGGATTCTTCAAAATGAAGATGGCTGTGATATGGAACTTAGGGTATTTATAGTGGCTTAGGAATCGACTGATTGGTAAATCATAAATTGAATAATGCGGGACCAGCTGCAAGTAATCAAAAGCACGTGATCGTCTCGAAATTAGTTTATACATTAACTTCACTTTGTGAAATGCACAAATGTTTGTTCACTTGTGTGGATTAGTCGACTTTATATAAAAAAACTAACAAACAAAAGTTTAATAATCTTGTGTTTACAAAAAGTAAAATGACGTATTTGCATGAGTAGATGACATTGTTTAAATGAGTTTGTATGGGTGTTACCCAATGCTGGGTTGCAGCTGGAAGGGCATCTGCCACGTAAAAAATATACGTCAATAGTTGGCAGTTCATTTTGCTGTAATAATAATCAAGGACTATGTTGAAGGAAAATGAATGAACGAATGAATGAATGAATATTAATTAAGTAATATTAATAAATCAATTGAATTAATTTTAATTAATTGATTGCATGTACTTAGCATATGATCAGGTTTAGAATGTGGGTTAGGTTTAGGGTTAGTTGCATGCACTGTAATTATGCATAATTAACTGTAATTACAATAGTAAGTACATAAAATGTGCAACATTCATTCATTTTCTTTTCGGCTTAGTCCCTTTATTAATCAGGGGTCGCACAGCGGAAGGAACCACCAACTTATCCAGCATATGTTTTACACAGCGGATGCTCCTCCCAATTCACCTACTGTATACCACATGTCTGGACCTTGGGGGAAACCGGAGCACCCGGAGGAAACCCACTCAAACAAGGTGAGAACGTGCAAACACCACACAGAAATGCCAACTGACAAAGCCGGGGCTCGTACCAGCAACCTTCTTGCTGTGAGGTGACAGTGCTACCCACTGCTCCACTGCGTCACTCGAATTGTGCAACAATGACACTTTAAAATGAAGTGTTAATAAATCGATTAAAAATAACTTTAATGTCATTTATTTCTGTCACAGTTAACCTGAATTTCAGCAGCCATTACTCCAGTTTTCACACTATTCTTTACAAATCATTGCAACATTGTAATTATCAATTATACTGAAAACATAAAGCTGCATAATTTTCTTTCAGGATTATCTAATAAATAGAAAGTGAAACAAAAATATCTTTGAAATATGAATCTTTTGCAAAAATATAAGTGCACTTTTAATCATTTTAATGCATCTCTGCTAAATGAAATGATTACACAACAGTAGTGTACATTCCTAAATTTAGGGTCTATTTCCTTCCTGATCCTCTCCAAGAGAAGGGTCAATTTGCATAGGAATGCATAATAGAGAGACAACATACAAAGGAGTCTTTGTGTTTGATTTACAGTGCATAAACAGAGTACAGTGCAGTGCAGTTTATGCCCTTTGATGTCCTCCTCCTGTTAAAAACTCTCAACAAGCAAATTTTCATTTCTGTAAACAGGATCTTACCCCTGGAATAAGCGTCTCTCCTATCAACATCCCGAAGATGTCAGTGAAGGTGACCGGCTGTCCAGCTGATTTCTTCTTCCACAGTGCTTTGACGTAACGGTTGATGTTTTGGGGCAGGAGCAGTTTGAGTGGGTTATTACTGACTCTGTTCATGAGCTCTTTATTAATGTCACCTGGGCCTTTAGCGGGAAACTCAGGGTTGGAGTACAGCGTGGACATATACCTGTGAAAATATAACCAATATAGACGTTTACAAAAAAACAAGACTATTTAAAGTTGTAGGTTGTATCTATACAAATAATACATTTCACCCGTACTGCAAATTATGCAAATTTATACAAATATTTTGGTATTTTGAGAATGTAGAGACTTGATCATGTCTTTTGCGATGGTTTATATGGGAGTGGGTGGAGCTAAAGATTTTTTGCCACATTTTGTCGACTAAAACTCTCAGATTGGTATAATTTCCCATCAAGTACAGCATGGGTGTCCAGACAGGGTGTCCTGCATATTTTAGTTCCAACCCCAATTAAACACAGCTAAACCAGCTAACCAAGCTCTTTCTAGATATACCAGAAACTTCCAGGCAGGTGTGTTGAAGGAAGTTGGAGCTAAACTACACAGGACACCGGCCCTCCAGAACGCTCCTGAAGTACAGCATCATGGGTAATCTACATAGATGTGTAAATTACTTATTTTGTTGTGGATTTGTATACTTGACTCAAGTGTAGGTGGCTTGTACTTGCACTTGTACCTTTTATTCTTAAAGCAATACTTTTTAATCTTCAATATTTACTTAAAATTAAGTAGTCGTTACATTTTAGTTTCTTTCATTCTACGTATATTAAAAATTGTGAAGAACCATTCGACAATGCATGAAGCATCATGCATGTTTTACCATTAAATCTGAACAAGCACAATGAAGTAAAACAGCTTAATCCATCCAAATGTCTCATTAGGTCTGCTTTTATAAATCTGTTAGATACATAAAACACTGATACATATTCTGTTAAATATAACATGTTACCAGGGCTTAACATGAACTTTTTTGATCAACAGCCACTGTGGCTAGTAGTTTTCCAATATTACTACTAGCCACTCACCATTTTCACTAGCCACAATTTTTGTTGTTGGGAAAATATATTTTATATGCATAAAATTAGACTTTGGCATGCTAAAATTACTTGATTTAGATTTTGTGTCATTTCCACATGCCTCATTCATTTAACATTGTTTTGTGTCGTGTATTCAATTCAATTCAATTTAGAAATTGTAGCGCTTTTACAATGTAGATTGTGTCAAAGCAGCTTCACATGCATTATAAAAAATGTAAACAGTGTCAGTCCAGTTTTCAGTGTTGGAGTTCATTTTAGTTCAGTTCAGTGTGGTTTAATATTCACTGCTGAGAGTCCAAACACTGAAGATTAATCCATCGATGCGCAGCCCTGCAAGTCCAGAACCCTGCAAGTGTATGACCTTGCTCAATGAGCATGAGCAAATGGGTTCTGGTTTCATAGTGCAATTAGTTTTTATTTCACATGACTTTCAGGCCACAGCACTAAGGATTTACTAAATCTTTCTCTAGCCACACCAAAAAAACAAAACAAAACAATTCGTACCCCAAAATAACTTTAAGCAAAAGAAAGCAGGTAAAAAACATACTGTCTGTGATAATGAAAGGATGATCATGTGAAAGGTCAAAGTGAAAGCAACCAGCTGCATACAAAAACACCTTTAAAAATCTGGAGCTCTTGAAAGCAGCAGGACTGTGGGTGCACGAGTGTCGCTTTTTGTCTATTTCAAAGAGAACCAATCACACCAGTTACGTTTCCAGGCACGGACGCTTCGCGCAAGAAACCGTTTCTTTTTGAAACTTCTAAACACTTGCGTGCATCACATTAGCTGAAATCAAACTGACGCCCTCGTCACGTTCGCCTGTGTATCACCTTGTGCGTGATCATCCTCATTCGGTATTCATCTGCTTTCTTTTGCTCACGCGAACACATTTATTATTGTCATCTCTTTCATGCTGTCGCCTCATTGGGCAATCCTTATTGTTGAACTCTGCTTTTTTTTTAAATGATCTTCAACCAGCTAAAGTAACTGGTGGGAGTGACTGTCTAACCTGCCACAGCTGAATTCTACCCAATTTTGAAGGTTGGCGGGTGTTAATGTCAACCCCTACATGTTACATATCGGCAAAATGCACAAGAATAAATGCAAATGAAATCAGTGAGGAGAATTAGATTCAGAATTTATATTTTGGTGGCAAACATACAATCAATATCGCATACAATCAATATCGCATTGAAATGTTACAAATTTCAAAAAAGTGTTAAATTAGCATGGTATATTAACACTAGAAAAACAGAGGTCATGTTGACCATTTTGACCAAAGTGATGTATGCATTCAGCGTCTACTATGGTAACCTGTGCACAATAATAGTCTATATAAACAAAAAATTATCTTTTTTTGCGTAATTGAAATGACAGTTATTCAAAGCTTAATTCTAAAACCTCAACAAAAGCTCTGAGTTTAAAATTGGCATGAAAAAAATTAAATACAGTCTTGAAAAACGTCTGAATGGTTATTATGACCATTTGATTACTGTAGCTCCAGTGGTAAATGAATAGTAAATCATGCTTATGGAGCTTTTAAAGAGTGATTAAGTGGTATTATAATATTCAATTAAGTAACAATTATGCCTTGCTCATTAATTATTTTCATTAATTAAATGTTTACTTTGGCCTCTGGATCACATCTTGCTCTTTAATGGGGTACTCCTCCACCCAACAATGAAAATGTACGTATTTTTAGTCCATGTAATGCATAACTGCATCAGAACACTTCAAAAGTGAACTGGATGGTAAAGTTTAATTTATAAGCATTGTTCTGGCTCATTATTTCACTTCAGAAGACAATAATTTATCAATTGTATCATCAATACTGTCACGTTCACTTGAGTAGTTTCTTACTTTTACTCAAGCATGTTTAAGGCCAGACACCTGCACATTTAATACATTTAGTAAAAATGTTCACTAAGGTCCTGTTCACACACAGGTGTAAATGGGGTAGGAATTTAGTGTGTCCACTTTCGACCACATTCAGAGGTGGTCAAAAACACATTTAAATAGATTGCTCTAACAGTGCGAGCACGCGTGGCTGAATGTGTTCAAACAGCTTCTAAACACTTCTTCTAAACACGCCTTCTCTCGCATACTGAGCTCTTTTATAAACAGACCAGGACGAGTGGCTGAAGCACACTGAAGAAAGAGATTTAAACTTTGTCATTAATAATCTTAGGTTTTGCATTGAGATGAAAACATGTATAAAGCAGAATGATACCTTACAGTCCTGATATGTTTATTCTTGTAATATATTTTAAAATAATAACGTATTAGATTTCTGAAATGGGCTGCTTCTCTCTCTTTAAACAGAAACTCAACAATCGATCCACTTGAACTCCTTCAGAGCTCACAGCAGGTTTGCAGGTTCTTTGTAGGTTCATCTGATAAAATGATAAAAAATAAATTTCCCTATGCAAAAAAAATTAGTTTTGACTTGCTGCACTAGATGGTTTGTGGCCAAACAACAAATTTTTTATGATTCTCTGGTCCTCAGATGTGTGTTGCATCAATCGTTCAGTGTAAAGTTTGTATGTCATTTTTGCACATTAAAAAGTAAATTCGACCTCAGGTTGTGTAAATCATATTGACACACTGCCTCCGATACTTTCGTCTGTCTTAAAAACATTTGAATCGGGTTTGATTGTTTTTGTTTTTTTGCATCTATTTTATCATCTATTTTGAGAGGTGTTTTGATAGTTCAGAGCCAACCTACAAGCTAAAAACAGAACACAGAAAGCAGTCACTTGAGCCTTCAGCACAGATCCCTTTATGACAAACTTGGCACATTCATTCATTCATTTTCTTGTCGGCTTAGTGCCTTGATTAATCTGGGAACATTATCCAGCATTTGTTTTACGCAGCGGATGCCCTTCCAGCCGCAACCTATCTCTGGGAAACATCCATGCATTCTCATTCAGACACATACACTACGGACAATTTTGCTTACCCAATTCACCTGTACCGCATATCTTTGGACTGTGGGGAAAACCAGAGCACAACCACGCGAACACGGAGAGAACATGCAAACTCCACACAGAAATACCAACCGACGCAGCTGAGGCTCGAACCAGCGACCTTCATGCTGTGAGGTAACAGCACTACCTACTGCGCCACCATGTCCCCACACAGCACATTATATGAACATAATATAAAGACAGAACGTAGTGGACAGCTGAGTACCCCTATGCTGGATTCAGTGACTGTGTTTGTCCATACCTCTGACATACCGCCAGTCTTTGTTTACGTACGGAAATGTGGGACGTATCACAAGCAATGTATCAAAATTTCACTGATTTCCTGAATAAAACTTTGCATTTGGGGATAATATAGCGCAACTCTTTAATAAGCAGGAGAACTCTCTATCCTTCCTCTCAATGCAGTATTGGATGATCACAAAATTCACAAAAAGCCTATTCCTTTCTATTTTCATTTTAAAGAAGAGAGAGGAGAACAAAGCATCACTGCTAGAATCTGAAATGTTTTGTGTTTTTTTCAGAATGGATTAATTAATATGCTCAGTCTGTGATGAATTTTTCAAATATGAAAATCTCACAAAGACCTTAAGTCTAATGGATCTTTGAACGTCTCAATGCAAATATCAGAACCTTTGACTTTTTACTGACCATGTGGATCCTGAAAGTCCTGCCACGTATGTTGCACAGTCAAACACCCCAGATTCATACAAAGCCTTCATCACACCAGAGAAGCCCACCATTGCACGAAAACCTCCTCCAGACCCCAGAATGGCGATGGTGGGAACCTGAGCAAAAAATAGAGCTGTTATCAGACACGATCTGTAGCAAACCAGCCATATGACTTTTTTTTTTAGTACAGTTCAGTTGGTGCGGTTTCGGTTTTTACCTCTCTTGGTGAGGATGGAAGGAAACGAGGGTTTTCCATTTTGAGAAGCTTCTTGATGCTAAGCATGACCCTGTCTCTGCGCGTCTGCATGAAAAGCTTCTCTTGATCACACAGTGTCATGCTGAAGCGCAGGTCTGTGGACGCGCTGCACAAAAACAACTCACTTTCAGTCTCTCATTCATTTTTATCTGATAAACCAAAGCAAATGTATGTGAATCAATTATTCAAAAATAAATACATACATACTGTACATATATAAATGCACTGTAAAAAAAATGCAGGGTTCCACACAATTCCTTTATATTGTTGCAACACGAAATGATTAAATTAGCTTAATTATTTTAACAAATTGAAGTAAATTGAACATAAAACAATTAAGGCCTCCCTAAAAAACCTAAAGAATTGTGTTGATTCAGCTCATTTTGCATAAGCAGTTTGAACAAGCAACAATAAATAAGTTTTTAAGAGTACAATACATACATAGAATTGTGCATTTTTACCATGACTTACAATAGACAAAAGACAAGATGTATTTAAGTTTAACAATAGGTTCGGTAACACTTTATTTCGATGGTCCGTTTGAGTATTAGTATACTGTCTACTTAATATCTGTTGATACTGACATTTAAAAGACATTTAACTGACTATAAGAAACTTAGCAAGTACATTACACTAACCCCAACCCTAACCCCAACCTAACAGTCTACTTATAATCTAATGAAAATTAGTTGCATTGTAACTTAGATTCAACAAACGGACCATCAAAATAAAGTGTGACCATAGGTTCAATTCCAAAAATATTGTCAATCATATTTAGATCATAAAAGACTTTTACCCATTTACCAGCATGATATTTAAATAATTGAAAATATAATTACGTTTCGTAAGACTACTTATTATTTTACATAATTAAAAACTACGGGTCAGAATGTTTTTTTGCGTTTATATAAATATATGCAACACTGAAAAACGCTTTAAAATTTCACCCATATTTTTGACATTGGTAATATGCCATTTACGCGCATACAATCAGACCATCGGCCACAAAATTGTCTTATATTGCACAGGTATATTTGTGGAATTAGCCAAAAATTGTATAAATGAAAATTAGCGACTTTTTATTTTATAAAAAGAATATTAGACTATTAAGTAAATATCATCCTCCGTTAAAACATTTGGCAAATTTCCTACTTAAAATATATAAAAACTAATTTTGTTGTAATAACATGCATTGCAAAGAACTTGATTTGGACAACTTTTCCGGTAATTTTTTCAATAATTGGATTTTTTAAAACTTCAGATTCCAGATTTTCAAGTTCTCGTTGAATCTAGTTGAATCTCTGAAAAATATTGTCCCATCCTAACCATAAATCAATGGAAAGCTTATTCAGCTAGATATCATTAATATACACTTATGACTTCTGCGAATATACTTTCATGCATAAACAAAAATGGGACATTTAATCACAGACCAATGTATGAAAAATGCAAAATGTGTGGAAATAAACATTACTTTATACATACCACACTTCTAAGAGCAAATCCAGGAACACTTTGGTTGTCTGTCAAGAATAATAATAAAAAAAACACACAAATAAACACACAGAGAATCAGTAACCATGACATTAAAGTATTCTTCTTTTTTAATAAAGAGCTCAGGACATAAACAAAACATTTACTTCAATTTTAACATTTACCTTGCCGATAGAGAGGGTCACATGCTCCATTTGTGCCACTTTGAGTTTTGAGAGGGAATATTTTGCTGTGCCAAGAGTTTCGTCCATGACATAATTAGCATCCATGAGTGTCATCTAAATGAAGAGCATTCAAGCAGCATTATCCTACAGTGCTTACATGTTTTACAATTTAGTTTAATGCAACTACAGCATAAGCACCCTTTTAAAACAAAACATTTCCAAAAAGAAGCTTGCTAGTTTAAAATAATAAAACAACAGATGTATGCTGCCGTTAAAAAGCTTAAGAGTTGGTAAATACTTTAATGTTTTTGAATGAAGTCTCAGTAAGGCTGCATTTATTTAATAAAAAGAAAAAAAATATATATTTGATAAATTGCTGTAAAAAAATTCATCACAGTTAATCATTACCAAAAATAAATGTACATAATATATGCATGTGTAATTTGTAAATGTATTATGCATCTTGAGGTCAGGCTTGTGCTGGATGTGCTGGACAGTCGGGATGCTGCACACTTGGCCATGTTGAAGAGACCTGACTTGGGTGTCACCTTCACCAAACTCCACCGCTGGATTCTTACAGATTTAAATGTACTATGCATTTAAACGCAGGTATAATTTTGATAAAAACTCTATTTACATTTATATATTAAATATTTTGGTCACACCTTATTTTGATGATCCGTTTGTTGAATTTAAGTTACATTGCAACTAATTCTCATTAGATTGTATGTAGAATGTTAGGTTGGGGTTAGTGTAAGTTGACATGTACCTGCAAAGTTTCTTAAAGTTAAATGTCTGTTGAATGTCAGTATCAACAGATATTAAGTAGACAGTCTACTAATACTCAAATGGACCATCGAAAAAAAGTGTTACCAATATTTTTTATAATACAGATTATATAATCATTTAAATCTATATTTTTAATCTTTTTTGTAATTTATGTATGCATGAGCATTTATATATACATAATAAATATATTTATTTTTATTTAATGCGATTTAAAGTCATTATTATTCCACAAAATATTGCTTTCTTAACTCTTCTGAGGTTAAAAATGGTAAAGAATTGTTGTCTAAACATCTAAATGTCTGAAAATGCACCTTGAGACTATTTACAAAAAAAAAAATGCTTTAAAGTACTTTAATTTTATATTTAATTTAGAAGAAACTTTGTCAGCAATGTAGAATAAAACAAAAATAGTTTTATTCAAACAAATGTCTATAAATTCCAGATAGTGTTCCTGCGGTCTCTAGCCATAGGAAAATAACCATTTTCAAGGTATACACGGTTTGGAAAGTCAAGGTTTTAAAACCGGCAAAATGTTCCGCTATACCATTCCTAATGTATGTGTAAGATAAAAAAAATATTTTTAAGACAACAGTATCTCCAGCAGAAAAGATATCCAAAGATTCCCTTTTAAAATGTAAAGAAATCTGTTAAACAATGTAAAGTGTTTTTGAAACAAATGAAGACAGCAGAAGTCAGTGATTCATGTGAATTATTTAGCCTGACATGTTTAGCTACTGTTCCAAAATATACTGAATATTTCTTAACATAAAATATTATTTGTTCAAAGGTGTAAATAGTAGTTGTTTTTTCACCCAGACATTTAAAAAGAACGTATTTTGGAGCAGTATACCGTGAAATAATCTTTTTAAACAAGATTATCATACCCCTCTTATTTCGGCCCATGCCCAGCGGTCTCTTAAGTTTTTCCATTTCTGTACATATACTGTAAATTTGATACATTCTTGTATTTTTATCTTACTTCTTCTAATAGACTAATATATTGAGCATAAGCATGGTACTGACTACAGTATCTTAAAATAGACAATATAAAGCCTTGAAATATGAATTTGACAATATGAATCCTTGAAAAAAAAAATTGAATATATGTAAGATGCTATAAATAAAAAAACACTTCAAAAGTAATTTGAGAAAAAGAAATTCACCTCCAAAACATTGGATTGATTGGGGTCCAATATGAACTCAAAGGTTTCGTTCCACTCGGGGTTGATGTCATTATTGATGTGGCGGGTTCGTTTTCTTGACTCTGGTGTGGTTGGAATTGACAGCTCTACATAAGGGTCCGGGGTGTCCACTGTGTACAAACACACAATCACTGCGTCATTGGAGGCTTTCTTCAAATTGCAAGAAGACAGCTTTAAACATATATACTCACATAAATCCCCAAATGCTCCTTTGGTCACATTTTCAGCTCTCACCACAGTCAGTTTCAGTCTATGAGAATACTGATGCTCAACCTGAACATACAATAAACCATTCGTTCAGAGTGTGGAAAGGCAGTGAGACGTCCATCTCTTCATAAAGGAAGCTCATTTAATTACAGAAGTAGGAAATGAACAACAGGTGTTTCCCAAAGAGAATTATATCTAAACAGGGGACGTGTCTAATGAATACATGCAAATAATTCAGACAGCAGAAAAAGAACAGCAGCTTTACAGTTTCTCATTTCATACATTCATTACGGACTACATTTTAATTCATATTTGTTGCAACCTATGCCTATTAAAAAAAACATATCAATGTAGTGATAAAAATCTTTAAGGAAACAGGGTCCTCGTTTACTTGAATTTTAAAGAGTCACTTACTATGATGTTGGACATTGTGGCAGCAGTTTGGAGGTCAGGGTGGCACCTTATTTCAAGACAGTCTGGAGATCATCTGTCAAATTAAACAAAACAAGAAAAATGAGGAAGAAAAAAAGACTGTCGGCGCACAAGCGGTTGAAACGTGAAATGCAGAGTGCAACGTCTTGAGACCCACAAGTTCGCCCTCAGCTCAGAAGAAAGTAGATACAAAGTGTCGAAGCAGAGTTTAGTTACATAAGTCACACAAACTCGTAGACGCTCACAGTTTGACGACTTTAGAGAAATTAAACATGTACGAGCTCACCACATCTGGTGGTACAGTGATGTTGGACCCTCTCCGACAAGAAAGTCATTTCAGGAAGCCGAGAGGAATGCGCATTTCTGGGCGGACTAAAGAACGAATCGTTCGTTTGAGATGGTTCGGTTGAATGATTCAGTTGAACCGATTCATGAGATGAATCATCAGAGTGTGAGGGAGATGACAAAAATCTGAATAGCATATGTAGCCTACTAGGCTAAGTGTTGAAACCATAAGCATAGTAACATTTTAAATGACATTATTTTCAAACAAGCTGAGTCATTTATATTTAAAATATGTTGAGTCGATATGGTTCTTTTTAAATTTCAAACGCCTAAAGTCAACGCCTGATACAGACGACTCCAACATTCGCTGAAGTGATTCGTTCAAATGAATCGATTCGCAAAAAACAGTCGACTTTTGGGCGTACTCAAACTCTCCACTTCGTTTTTCACAAGTACTCCACTGGGAATTAGTTTAGCGTTATATTGATTTCCCTCCCTATATTTGCCTTGTTCTCAAAGAATATTGTAAATGTGACAGTGGTCGACTTTTCTGAAGTAGTTCGAGTCTTAGTAATAATTAAATTATAGAGTGAAAATGCAGAATTCTTGCAATACTGCGAATGAATGTAAAATTTGCCACAAGGCAGCGCTCACGAGCTAAAATAAGGTGATCTTTGGAATGCCCGTGCTCTACATACCTAGCGGATTGCGTTTGACTATGATTATTAGGATTACGGATCTAAAAAACCAGCCTGTGTATTTGAAACTTGTCAAACTATATATTACATGATAGCTTATTATTCCATATTACATTGTCTTTATTGGTTTTCAAAAATGTCAGCAAGTAATTAAAGACATGTTCTTTTCATAGACTCAGAATAAGTTATTTTGAAGCAATCGCCTACATAAATATTGTAAAAGTGAAAGTAAACGTGGAATATTTTTATTTCACCCATATTTATTTATTTTACTTTATTTTTTACAAAGAAAATCATTTTGGACCTATATCACTTTCATAAGTTTAATATCAAATACACATTTAATCTTGTCTTTTACACATATAGGCTTGTTGCGAAGAAAAGCATTAGCATAACTGAATGTAGTTTATATTATATTATATTATATTATATTATATTATATTATATTATATTATATCCCAGAGATAGGTTGCGGCGGGAAGGGCATCCGCTGTGTAAAACAAATGCTGGATAAGTTGGCGGTTCATTCCGCTGTGGCGACCCCGGATTAATAAAGGGACTAAGCTGAAAAGAAAATGAATGAATGAATGGATATTATATTATATTATATTATATTATATTATATTATATTATATTAT
>CAIGQQ010035826.1:11857641-11920836 GCA_903798035.1 Danio albolineatus
TATATTATATTATATTATATTATATTATATTATATTATATTATATTAGGCTATACTATATTTTACAGGTTTTTATTTTCAGGGTAAACATTTTAAGATTGATTTGATTAATTTATGTACTGCCCACATATCTAAATCATGGTAAAACGAGTGAAAAAACGCGGTCGGGTAATGACGTGCTCAACTTGTCTTGGAAATTGCGTAGGACCTCCTCCTGCAGCAGTTATAAGGCTCCAAATCGCATCCACGCGCTCAGAATACAACGCGCTCGACCAGAGTAACGCGTCTCTGCTTCGACAGCCTCTAGATAATAACACTTCTGGAATGAATAAACTGGTTTGCTTGGTCCTACTTTCAAGCATTTGGATCTTTCCTGGTGAAGGATGTAAGTTAGCACAGATTTACACTGTTAGACTGACCTGCTTCTGTGATTTGTTCTACCCAAATGCTGTCTAATAATGCCTGGGAATAACATTCAATTTTCCTTTATGGCTTTTTTTTTTGCAGACGACCCTTGCTGTGCACAGCCTTGCCAAAACCAGGGCGTGTGTTTATCCAAGGGAGCTGATGCTTATGAATGTGACTGTACCAGGACAGGATATTATGGTGAAAACTGTACTACCCGTAAGTTCAGCCTTGGGTTTCTTTACAATAATGAAAACCTTACACAGCACTCAAAACATTGTTTCTCTTCCCTTACAGCCGAGTTTCTCACACGCATCAAATCAGCTCTGAAACCAAGGCCATTTGTTGTGCATTACATTTTAACACATTATAAATCGATCTGGGATATCATCAACAGCATCTCTTACCTGAGGGATGGCATAATGCGCTATATCCTGTTGTGTAAGTTGAAAGAAATCACTTCTGCATTGTTTTTTTTTTCAACAAAATTGAACATAATTGTTTTTAAAATGCATAAATATCTGCTTAAAATTTAACAGTTTTTTCTTGTTTTACAGCAAGGTCCCATTTGGTTGAAAGTCCACCAACGTACAATGTTGATTATGGCTACAAAAGCTGGGAAGCGTATTCTAATCTGTCCTATTACACCCGCACCCTCGCCCCGTTGCCCAAAAACTGCCCAACGCCTGCTCTACCAAATGCCAAGCAGGTGGTGGAGAAGGTGCTGTTGAGGAAACAGTTCATCCCCGATCCGCAGAGGAGCAGTCTCATGTTTGCTTTCTTTGCTCAGCATTTCTCTCACCAGTTCTTCAAGTCGGACTTTAAGAAGGGACCAGCCTTCACCAAAGCCCTGGGTCATGGAGTAAGTGGCATTCAAACTTCACGTCCGATTCATAGTGTATGCGAGACTGCAGTTCATTTGCTAAAATTTCTGTCGTGTTTTAGGTGGATTTGGGGCATATTTATGGAGAGACGCTGGAGATACAACACAAACTTCGTCTGTTTAAAGATGGAAAGCTTAAATACCAGGTTTGTGCCATAATGAGAATAATGGACGTTAAACAGCACCTAAAGGGATAGTTCAACAAAAAAAATGTAATTCCTACCCCTGTATTGTTTTAAATCTGTGTGACATGGGTATTCAAACCTGTCCCTAAAGGTTTTAGGTCATACCTAGAATAAAAATGTACTTACTATTTACTCACTTTTTTCTGTTGAACACAAAAGAAGGGGTTTTGAAAAATGTTAGAAATTGGTAACTGGAAATTGGTAAGTTAGTCCTGACAGCATATGTTTCATGCTCTAGCGTAATAATATAATATTATAAGTTACGCAAGCTGTAAGTCAGATTCAATGGACTCATAAGGTTAATTTGATTCAGCTTAAAAAATTAAGGCAACCAGGATTTTTTATAGTATATTGATAGTAGGAAACACAAATACTATGGAATTAAATGGTTACCAGATTTTTCTTTTTTGTGTGTGGGTGTGTGTGTGTGAGTGTGTTGAACAAAAATAACAGATTTGTGAAAATTGAACATTGATGACACACTTTTCATTTTTTTTGTGTGTGAACTGTCCCTTTAATTAAACACACCTGAAACCACTAATTGCTAGTTGGGGCTAACATTTGTGGACCTCCAGGAGCAAGACACACCTGCTGTGTGACTGTCTTTCTGCTATAGAGTACAGGGGTGTCCTACTTTGGTCCCTGAGGGCAACTGTTCTGCAGAGTTTAGCTTTAACTTGCTTCAGTCAGCACACCTGGCTGGAGGTTTAAAGGTATGCCTGCTAAGACCTTTATTAGCAGGTTCAGATGTACTAAAATATGCAGAAAAGTTGCCCTACACCAGCAGGACTTGACACGCTTGATTATCTAAAACAGTACCCATATTTTGAAGACCCATATTGCTTTAAAATTGATTTTTTACATTTTTAAATATATTTTTAAAAAAATATTTTACATATTTTTTACATTAATCAAATTTTTTATTGGATGAATGTAAGATTAATGTAATTACACCTAGGTAATCAAAAACATTTTTTTCCTTCAGGTTGTGGATGGTGAGGTGTACCCTCCTCTTGTGAAGGACGTCCAGGTGGAGATGCACTACCCTCCTCATATCCCAGAAGAGCAGAGATTTGCTGTGGGCCATGAAGCCTTTGGTCTGGTTCCAGGCTTGATGATGTATGCTACCATTTGGCTCCGTGAACACAACCGTGTCTGTGACATTATGAAGCAAGAACATCCTGACTGGGATGACGAGAGAATCTTCCAAACTACCCGTCTCATCCTGATTGGTGAGTCATGGTCCCATCTTCAAACACAAGGGTGTCCTGCCCCTGAAGTTCAACTAAACCACACACTTGCCTGAATGTTGCAGTGCAGTGGTTCTCAAACTGTGGTACGCGTACCGCTAGTGGTACACAAGCTTCCTTCTAGTGGTACGCGGAGGAATCGCTGAATAATTAAAGTAAAAAAAGGAACACACTTTTAACACTTTGACGCGTATGATAACACCAATGTGATCAGTAAATGAATTTTAATAGGCTAAACCTTTTATTTAAGTGGCTGACAATAACAAATATTCTTAATTAGAAGAATTCATCTGCCTCATTTTTTAACTGTGCTGTGCTGTAGCTGCTTAATTAGGCCTACTACGCTACTGTACTTTAATACAGGTCATTATGGTGGTACTTGGAGAGACAATTTTTTTTCTGAGGTGGTACTTGGAGAAAAAAGCTTGAGAGCCACTGTTCAGTGAGTCTGAAGATCTTAATGGATTCAGGCTTGTTTAATTACAGTTAGAACAGAATTTCGCTGAACAGTTAAGTTGCGGTCACAGAGTTTGAGCATGGGAAATTCTGTCATACTGCGCTGAGACAAGCGGCGGGATTCGTTGTTAAAAAAGTGAGTGATTGCTCCATATTTAAAATTTTTGTACACAGAGGTCATGTTTTGATCTTCTGTTGGTTTCATGCAGTCACATGATGATATTTCGCAAGTCAGAGTTCACCAAGCTTGAACTTTGCAATGCAGCATGATGCAAAACTTTTTGCACGAGGTTGCAATTCCTGTCTGCAGCATTCGTATGCATATGAATGGAAGTCTATGGGGCAAAAAGTGCTGTGAGACTGTGACTTTACCCTCATGGAACAGGTTTTTAGACACCCTCAACCTTTTGTAGGGATTAAAGTTGTTATTTGAGTTATTATAGGCATAGCTGGGGGCAGTTGTGGCCTAATGGATAGGGGTTTTTGTGGCGGTTGAAGGTGTGGCATTTGAATTCGGGGGAAGTGAATGAAAAGGGCTCTCCCCCACCTTTGATACCCAGTTGAGATACTTGTATGAGTCCATTTCGAGAAACAGTTTTTTAGTATTGACCATACTTTATTCATTAAACATCCATGTTTTTTTCTTCTCCCAGGCGAAACCATCAAAATCGTGATCGAGGACTATGTTCAGCACTTGAGTGGATACAACTTCAAGCTCAAGTTTGACCCAGAGCTCATCTTCAGTGAGCGTTTCCAGTACCAGAACCGCATTGCGGCCGAATTCAATACCCTGTATCACTGGCATCCACTGTTGCCGGACAACTTTCAGATCCAGGATCAGGTCTATGGCTATCACCAGTTTGTGTTTAACAACTCTATCGTTACCAAACATGGCATCCGCAACATGGTGGACTCCTTCACCAAGCAGACTGCAGGAAGGGTGAGTTTCCATCAGAGTTAAGACCAGTTTACACCACACCAAAAGTACATTCAACAGATCAAAATACAACATAACAAGCACAGATTCAACACGATCTAATGGTGAAGACAAGCTCCATCAGATGACAATAGAGCTCAAACCTGATGAAGCATCTGCTGCTATAAGTTGTAACATTGTCAATTGTCCTATAGAAGTTTTTAAGAGACTCCTAATATAATTTCAGTCTTATGTAACTTCTGTGGAACACAAAAGGAGATCTTCTTTGAACTCTTCAGTGTTTTTTGTCCATACTATGAACCTGAGTGAAGTTCAGTATTGCCAATTGGCTTTTGCAATATCCCTTGTGCTTCCAAAAAACATAATATTAAATTAAAAATGAGAAAGTCATACAGGTTTGGAACAACATGAATGTTTGTAAATGTGAATTTTGGGTGAACGTTCCTTTATATTCTGTGTTTGCTGATTTTGACAAATTTTTGTGTGTGAACAGGTGGCTGGTGGACGTAACCTGCCGGCTGCAGTTCAGGGAGTTGCTGTTAAAGTTTTGGAACAAACCAGACAGATGCGCTACCAGTCTTTCAATGCCTACAGGACGCGCTTCAACATGAAGCCCTACTCATCCTTTGAGGAGATGACAGGTAAGACCGGTGTCAATCCCACAGGCCCAATCGCACTAAAAATAATACTTAGCCATTTGAATTAGCTGAAGTGATGTACTGTACAATACACACTAAAATAGTAACAATATTGACACAGAAGAGCAAAATCCATTAAATACTTTTAAAATTTGAAATGATAAACACGACAACCAATGTATACACGGTGGTTTAGTGGTTAGCACTGTTGCCTCACAGCAAGAAGGTTACTGGTTTGAGTCCTGGCTGGGCCGGATGGCATTTCTGTGTGGAGTTTTAATGTTCTCCCCGTGATCGTGAGGGTTTCCCTTGGGTTTTCTGGTTTCCCTAACAGTCCAAAGACATGCGCTATAGGTGAATTGGATGAACTAAATTAGCCGTAGTGTATGAGTGCGTTTTCCAATACGAAGTTGCGGTTGGAAGGGATAGTTCACCCAAAACTGAAATTTCTGCCATCATTTACTCACTCTTCACTTGACACAATCCCGTTTGAGTTTCTTCCTTCTGTTGAACACAAAAGAAGTTATTTTGTAACTATGAAACCTGTATCATTGACTTCCATAGTATTTGTTTTTCATACTATGGATGTCAGAGGTTACAGGTTTTCAGCTATAAACTATATAAACTAACTTTAAATTATATTATTTAATTATATAAATTAAATAATATATGTATTTATTATATAAACTGCCTTTATTATTATTATTATCGTTCTTACACTGTAAAAAATGCTGGGTTCTACACAATCGATCTGTGTTGGGACAATATGATGGAATTAAGTTAGCTCATTAAGTTTTACAGATTTAAATGGACTAAACAATACAATTAAGTTGTCTCATGAATAGCCCCTCAAGAATTATGTTGTTTTAGCTCATTTTAATTAAGTAGTTTGACCAAATAGCAAACATTATGTTTTTGAGGGCATTGTGAATGGGCTTTAACAATAAAATAAGGAATTTCAAAAATGACAAATGTTTGTACAGATTTAGAAGTGAGAATGAAAACCACATCATGTGACCTCTTGTTTAATTAAAATTGTTTTCTCTTTGTCAAAACAGGAGACAAAGAGCTGGCAGCCCAGCTGAAGGAGCTGTACGGTCACGTAGACGAGGTTGAGCTGTATCCTGGCCTTCTTGTGGAGAAGCCCAGATCCAACTCTGTGTTCGGGGAGACCATGGTAGAGATGGGAGCGCCCTACTCTCTCAAAGGCCTCATGGGAAATGCTATTTGTTCTCCTGAATACTGGAAGCCCAGCACATTTGGTGGGAAAGTGGGATTTGACATTGTTAACTCGGCTTCACTGAAGAAGCTGGTGTGCTTGAATGTCAGTGGGCCCTGTCCGATGGTGTCCTTTCAGGTGCCTGATGTGAAGTTTCAGAGTTCAGAAAACGTGAATTCAAGTTTGGCGCACTCCACAGCAAATAACATAAATCCAACAGTTGTTCTCAATGAGCGGAGTTCAGAGCTCTGAAAGATATTAAAGGTCTCCAGATCTTCAAAATCCCAGATACTTGATGTTGTTTTAAAATGTATTTATTTTTTATATATATATATTTATTTTATGTATTTATTGATAATTTTTTTGTATTGTTTTTGACATGAAACATGGAGTGTACTATCCTTTTTGACTATCTCAGTTGTTATAATAATTGGACATCCCCATTTCAAATGCCCATGAACTGCATTTCATAATAAAACAATAAATGAAAAGAAAGTGATTTAAAATATGTTTTCTGTCGTTTTGTTGCCAGTATTCCAATCTAACGGCAATTCACAACTAATATATATATCAACTCCCAATGATGGTATTGTTTAGGGGTGGGGTTTGGGTGGATGTATGTATGGTTTTGTACAAATAAAATTGTATGAATAAGTATTAATTAGCTACCTTTTTGCCAATTCGTAGAATTCGTAGCTGTTTTCTTGTGAGATCAGGATAGATATTCTAAGTCACATGATTACACAGCTACACAGCAAAGTGTTCAAACATTCAGCTTAAAAAACACACACAAAAAGAGAAAAAAGCAAAAACAAACTTAAAACATGTACAATTTTAATATGTATATAAGTACACACAATGTCATTTTAATTATAGCTTAGCCAAAATATAATAAAATCAAATCTTAAAGACGTGCACCTTTTCTTGATATATTATATTAGGGGACATGTTTTTTAACAGAAATTAATACTTATAATCACTGACGACATATTAACATTATAAAAAGATACATTTATTAATCAAATAAATTCTGAAAATGTTTCCACAAAAAAAAAAAAAAATCTGATCCCAGACAGACCCAAATGCTTAAAAAAAGAAAATGATTTTACATTTAGATGCTATTTCTAGGTATCCCTAACGCAAATCTTTTTGCATTTTTGACATTTTAGGAAGTTTTTAGGCAAGTATTGCTATATTGGGACTCTTTTAATAGGTTAATTATACATGGGCAAGTTATTGGATAGTAGTAATTTGTTGGTTTGCTCTGTAGCCAGCTTAAAAAATCAAACAGATTGTATTCCAGCCAAATAAAACATATAAGACTTTCTCTTGAAGAAAAAAATTGTTACAGGAAACACTGTGAACATTTCCTTGCTCCATTAAAAACATGTGGGAAATATTTAAATATTTCATTTTAAGCGGCAGATACCCTTCCAGCCACAACCCAATACTGGAAAATCCCCCTACTTTCACATTCACACACACTCATACACTACAGCCAATTTTGTTTTACCCAATTCATGCATAGCACATGTCTTTGGACTCTGGGGGAAAACGGTGCACCCAGAGGAAACCCACGCAAACCCTGGGAGAACATGCAAACTCCACACGGAAATGCCAACTGGCCAAGCCGAGACTCGAATCAGTGACCTTCTTGCTGTGAGGTGACAGTGCCAACCACAGGGCCATCGTGATGCCCATGGTTGGTGCTTTATAAATTAAAAATAACATAAATATATATTCATATTTCGATATAATTTTCTTAGAAATATTTTATATAGAAGTAAGAATTGTTTATATCTGTACACACATACATGGACATGTGTATTTACAGTACATATTAATGCACAGTGCGTGCACAATTATGTGCACACAAATTAGTGCAGATTATTTGTTTAACAGCACTAGATAGATCATGTAGTATGAAGACAGGTAAAACATAATGATTCTATGACTGTGCGGTTCTCCATTCAGTTGCCATTTGTCAATTGGAACTGTTGTATTTTTTTTCCCTAAAAGTCTTTCTAACATAACTGCTGAACTTGCTGAACCTTGCAAAACAATGCCAAAAAATGAGGCTGCATAAAAGCCATAAATCAATGAAAGTCTTGAGCCAAAAGTGACTCAGTAGATCCAGCTTCTTCACTGATTTAACATGATGTAATGTAAAACGACTGAACCCAGACAAAATAACAGCACCGGCCTGAGCTGAGTTAACATACACTGCCAAGCTCCATAATAATCGAGCTGGAAAAATAAACAGCAGACTGCGCATGGTGATGTGCAGGAATGTGTGTCTTTTGTAGAGGGGCAGGAAAATGTAGCCATTCAAACTGTTCTGGGAAGCGATGTATTGCCTGGCTGACTGGAAGACGAAATTAGGGAGAAAAGTTTGCTTTTCCCAGACAGTATTGCAAAGCTTATACGCACAAGACTGCAGCTTCCCCTCTGAGGAGGAGGAAAGATTTATTTTTAAACCATAGATTTAAGGAAGTATGCACATATAGTTGTCAGCTTAAGGTCTTGACTTCTCATTTATGGGAAGTAAACTGAATTTAGAGCATGGAAAGGATATAATGTTGATATTATCGTGCTTAAGAAGGCTCTGGTGGAAGATTTGCAATAAAAGGTTGCTTTATCTACAGCTGCATTGCACTGATGGCGGATCACTATGAACTAAAAAGAACAAAATGTTCTAAATTAAAAGACTTTAATTGGAGAAACTGCACAGACAAACATCATGTTACTGGGAACTTGCAGGAAAGACTGTACAAGCACGAGCACGCCAAACAAAACATGCTGAGAAACGCTCTCATTCTCAGGTGTGGTGAGCCAAATTACTCAAGTGACAATGGAAATTGAGATGGATGTTTAGTCTAGAGGAAGGAAAGAGCAGAAGTCACAAAGGCCTGCATTTAAACAGCTCATCATCACTCACAAAGGTCAACAGGGGTTACGGATCGTTGATGAAATGGAGGTTTTAAATGTAAACCCACATGTTTGCAGCACGTGTGTGGTACAAGGAACAGGAAAGAGCTAGAAACGGGTTAAGAAAACATATTTGGACAAGGACTGTGTATTATTTCCTGCTCTGAAAACAGTCAGAGTCAGCGGAGTTGTTTCCAATCTCTTTGACTGAATTATAAGGCAACTCAAGGTTTACATCATCACAAACTGAAAAGTATATCAAGTATCAAGTATATAATATGTACAGTATATATAGTGCTCAGCATATATAAGTACACCCCCCACAAATCTATCTTTTAAATTCATATTTTAATAGGAAACCACCCAAGTTTGTATGTTAAAGAATAAAATTAATAAATTTTTTATAAAGGAAAAATGAAAAGCAAAAACAAAAAAGCACTAACGGTGGCGTAGTGAGTAGCACGTTCGCGTCACAGCAAGAAGGTCGCTGGTTTGAGCCTCGGCTGGATCAGTTGGCATTTCTGTGTGGAGTTTGCATGTTCTCCCCGTGGTTGCGTGGGTTTCCTCCGGGTGCTCCGGTTTTCCCCATAAGTCTAAAGACATGCGGTACAGGTGAATTGGGTAAGCTAAATTGTCCGTGTATGTGTGTGAATGAGAATGTATGGATGTTTTCCAGAGATGGGTTGTGGCGGGAAGGGCATCCGCTGCGTAAAACATATGCTGGATAAGTTGGTGGTTCATTCCACTGTGGTGACCCCGGATTAATAAAGGGACTAAGCCGAAAAGAAAATAAATGAATGAATGAATTTATGGGTTATAGGTTGTAATAATTTTTTTTGCAATATTTTACTTGAATTTAATTGTATTATCTTTCAATTTCTAAATATATTTGGTGACTAAAATATTATTTTAATAAACATATCTGTTTAATATTCTGTTTTGTTTACATGCACAAAAATACATTGCATACATTCGCTGAGAAATGGATAAAAACCTTCATTTTTTAAAATGGGGTGTACTCAATTATGCTGAGCACTGTATATTTCATTTTCTGAACACAGAGATGTTTTTAATGAAATTAAAGAAGACGAACGAAAGTCTGTGTCTGGGATGAAAGTGACTAAATGATGACAAACTTGAAATCTGTCACATCCGCAGCTCGTTCCTGCTGCTTCACCTACCACTCTCTCTCAGCAGCACGTTCCCTTTGCACCAATCATCGTTACCCATCTCCAGCTACCTCTCATCAAGCCCGATCACCAGAGTACTAATATTACACACCTGGTTCCCCTCATCAGCACTCCCCATATAACCCCTGAGATTCCAGTCATTTGTTGGCTAGAACTGAAGTCTGATGGTTCAACCAACCTTCTCCTTGACTTGTCTTCTCCTGTGGATGTTTCCCCCTCTCCTGTGATCGTTTAACCTGTGGATGTTCCTTTAAAACATGTGGATAAACACAGTTATCCTTAAGGGAAGAGACTTTACACTCTATGTCTGCTTGATGTTATCCGTTTACAACGTAAACAACTATTCCCCTGCTCCAAAGCAAAGACTTTCACTTACTTGCTTATCCTGCTAATTTATGCACTACTTGTTTAAATAAATTGATGAAGAGAGATAACCCTCCTTGTGTGACCATGACACTAGCTACTACGTCAAAGCATCTATATTTCTGTAGCACTTTTACAATGTAGAAAGTCAAAATTAAGTTAAATAAAATTATTTCAGATGGAAAATCCCAGCTGGCAGAGGAGTAATGGTAGAATGCTGGTGTAAATAAAGTCAACAACAACAAACAGATTCAGTTCAATTAGATACAAGTGACACTGAGAATGATGAGCAACTGCCGTGGAAGAAATGCAGCTACAAATAGGTCACCAATATTTCTTAGATTTTTAATAATTTTTATTAATTATTCATTCATTATCTTGTCGGCTTAGTCCCTTTATTAATCCGGGGTCGCCACAGCGGAATCAACCACCACCTAATCCAGCATATTTTTTACGCAGCGGATGCCCTTTCAGCCGCAACCCATCTCTGGGAAACATCCATACACACACTTTCACACTCATATGCTACGGACAATTTAGCCTACCCAATTCACCTGTACCACATGTCTTTGGACTTGTGGGGGAAACCAGAGCACCCGGAGGAAACCCAGGCAACTGACCCAGCCGGGGCTCGAACCAGCGACCTTCTTGCTGTGAGGCGAACTTGCTACTCACTACGCCACCGTGGCGCCCATTTGATTTTTTTTTCTCTTTTATTTTTCAAGTTTACAAAGCTTATTAAATTGTGTGTGTGTGTGTGAGGGACTCTTATTTTGAAAAATTGACTTGCATTAGCGCTGGGATTAGTTAAAGGTGCCATGAAATTTAAACAAACTTTTTTTAGATCTTAGTATCAGTATTGTTAGTTTTAAGGATATCTAGAAGCCAGTGTGCTACAAAACAGTGACAAAATTAGCAATTAGAAAATATAAACCTGTAATGAACATCCAATGCCTGAAGTTTATCACTTCCGATAAAAATTACTTAATGATTTTTTTCCCCATGTCAACACTTCAGTTGACAGAATACTTCCGTTTCTCATCAAATATTGACCAATCAAATTCTCTGTAGTATCTGACATGCCTTGGCCCCTTCAAGAGTTCAAGTACTCTCACTGGCAGAGCTGTGAGAAAAACAGAAGTCTACTGGCTGTTTTTTTTAAAAGGGAGGAGCTTCTATATGTCCCCTCTCTCTGCATGTTTCAGTTGCAGCATTGAATAAAAAAAATGCACATTTCAAAGCACTTCAAGGGACCTTTAATGCAATTAAGAGTATATACTGAAGTGGCATAATGTTTGCTTGATATTTTGTATTTATTGTGAAATGTAAATTTTTAATTAGGCAACAAGCATATGTACATTTCTAACAAGGCAACAGACACACATAAACTGTTAATTAAGTATTTAATGCATGTCATATCACTCATCTCTATCTGTAATTTTTCTGGAGGGAAACGAGAACAATAAACTTCATAAAACTCATCTGTTTATGTGGAAGTTGATATTAATTCCTTCCCGTGTTTGCATATATACTAAATCAACAAAGTACAACTCTAAATATATCTCTGTCAGTGTATATCAGATTACATCTTGCTGTGAGAGCATCAGAGACACGTGAGCCAGAGAGCATGAGAGTGGAGCTCATAAATATTCATGACCCTTCCAAATAAGGTAAAACAGAGCTTTTTCAGTAGATTCTAGGTTTCTAAATAAGCTTGTAAAACCATTTCAGGATAATCTTTGCACTTTCCCGAGCCACCTGCCTACAGTTTATACATCAGTGAACAATTAAAACAATGTATAAATGCATTCCATGGCACCTTTAGTGGAGCTACAATCTGGAAACCCCTGTTGTTAGTGACACATGGTGACCATTCACCTTTATCCACACTTAGCGTAGAAGAGACTGTAATCAAATAAAAGGCATCGACTCACTTTCAAAGTATATTAAGGATCGTGCACTGTATTTAACTGTCTATGTGAGACAGACTAAACTTTCTTTGCATGACACACTGACCTCACTGAGTTACTGTTTCTGAGTTACTTTTCTCTACTCCAAGTTATGTCATCAAAGAATGAAATAAGAGAGCTCTTTGGAGAGTATATAATCATTCAAGTTTTCCAAAGACATTGTCAGGTTTTGTGTTCATCATGTGACTTTCACCATGTGTTTCTTTGTTCTGTTTTCCCGCCACCAGTCAGTCTCATGAGTTTCACCTGTGTCCATCCCCTGTGTTTTTATTATTGTCAATTATTGTCATCATGTCCCTGTGTATTTTATTAGTTTCATTCAGTCTTCATCCGGTATTCTTGTTTGATGCTTGTTTTCACCCCATGTCCTTCCGGTGTTCATCCATGTAAGCGTTTAACAACAAATCTACGTATTTGATAATCCTGTGATCCTGTACCTTCCTGAAGTGAACCCAGGTGTTACAGACATATATCTACGGTAGATATATTTTTCTTTCACAGAAAATCGGGTTTTTAAGTTTCAGTCCTATACACTCATTTACAGTATAAATGATTTACACATATAATTTCTTACATCTAGCGCCTTTATTATTAAAGAATTAAGCTCAGTCTTTTAAAACAATTTAAAAATGCTAATAAAACATTCATTCATTCATTCATTCATTCATTTTCTTCTGCTTTTCCGGGGCCGGGTTGCAGGGGCAGCAGTCTTAGGAGAGAATCCCAGAATTCCCTCTCCCCAGACACTTCCTCCAGCTCCTCCGGGGGGATCCTGAGGCGTTCCAAGGCCAGCCGAGAGACATAGTCCCTCCAGCGTGTCCTGGGTCTTCCCTGAGGCCTCCTGCCGGTGGGACATGCCTGGAACACCTCCCTAGGTAGGCATCCAAGAGGCATCCGAAACAGATACCCGAGCCACCTCAGCTGACTTCTCTCGATGTGAACGAGCAGCGGCTCTATTTCAAGCTCCTCCCGGGTGACAGAGCTCCTCACCCTATCCCTAAGGGTGCACCCTGCCACCCTGCGAAGGAAACTCATTTCGGCCGCTTGTATCCGAGATCTTGTGCTTTCGGTTATGACCCAGAGTTCATGACCATAGGTGAGAGTAGGAACGTAGATTGACCAGTAGATCGAAAGCTTTGCCTTTCGGCTCAGCTCCTTCTTTACCACAACGGACCGGTATATCGACCGCATTACTGCTGCCGCTGCACCAATCCGCCTGTCAATCTCACGTTCCATCCTTCCCTCACTCGTGAACAAAACCCGGGCACAGAAACTGGCTAATAAAACAGCAAGATAAAAATCTTTGGGGCATCTAAGGTAGCTTACAAAAAAGTTGAGAAAAAGGTAATACAGCCGCAGACATGGTTACGCTGTGATTTACACCGTTATTCTGACTGGCATTACATGATCTTAGCGACAAACACAACAAACAAGTACCCGCTTCTAGACTATTCCACCTGAAACCTACTCGATACACTGCAAATACCTCACGCAAATAATACAGATTGTGCAAAGTACATATTGTTCATCACTGAGTTTTGCGTTGATACACTGATAAGAGACCACAACAGCCATGACAACCTGATGATTAATGTACCAATATGACATGACAGAGCGTTAATTATTGCATACACTCATCACACCGCTGTGACTGCATTAAGTGTGACAGGTGAATATGTCAACATTGTTTACGTTTGTTTTGGCAGTGCAGGACCACAACTTTGACAAAACCATGAATAATGTGATATAAAAATGCCAGTTCTGCCGTAAAAGTTGTGGGACGACATGAATAATTTCACACATATTTTTAAAAAAATCGACTTTATGTATGCTAGTGAAAACAAACAGATGAGGTAAGCTCATCAGGTTTCATCTGATAACGAGAGGAGTTTCACCTACTGTATGACGACAGTAGATGACACATCATGACACTGTACACTGTCAAAAATGCTGGGTTTCACACAATTCCTTCATTTTGTCCTAATACAAATCGATTAGCTTAACTTAATGGTTTTTACAAATGTGATTGGATTGAACACAAAACAATTAAGTTGCCCTAAAAAAAAAAAAATTGAACTCATTTTAAATAAGTAGTTTGAACAAGCAGCTAAAGTCATTTTTTTTGAGTGTAGGAATTCCTATACCTTGAACAACATAATTTAGTCACACAATGTTCAAGTTCAAAAATACTTTGGGTTTCAACTTATTTCAATAATTTTATTTTATTATAAGAACAGAGTAAATATTGGGGATTTTTATCTGGTTACAATTTAAACTAAATACTTGTACTTCACTCAAATGACTTTGTTCAAAGTACTTATTTAAAATGAGTTGAATCTACTCAATTCCTACGTCTTTGGGGGGTCAACTTAATTGTTTTATGTTCAATATGCTTACATTTGTAAAAACAATTTACTTAGCTTTAATGATTTGTGTTGAAACATCATGAAGGAATTTTGTGAAACCCATTTTTTACAGCGTTGAATACATTTCTGGAGAAAAAAACAGTACTTTTCTCAAAAACAATGCTTTGAGATCTTACAGTCTTTTTCAACTAAAAAAAATTGTTACAGATTATTGTCGTATTCATAATTAATCGGATTCAATTGAAATATGGCATCTGGCATGAGTTGAAATTTTCACAGTTAAAGATTTCAGTAAGCATATTATCAGAAAGAGCTTTATTGCCAGGTATGTTCACACAAACGAGGAATTTTTTCGAGG
The DNA here is from genome assembly GCA_903798035.1 of Danio albolineatus. Lineage (NCBI taxonomy): Eukaryota > Metazoa > Chordata > Actinopteri > Cypriniformes > Danionidae > Danio > Danio albolineatus. The sequence continues at coordinate 11,872,789 of CAIGQQ010035826.1, forward strand.
AGTTTTCGTGACAGAGCATCTACAGTGCAACAGAATTACAGACACAGGACTAAAAACAGATAATAAATTTTCAAAAAAAAGTCTTAAATGCAAATATACAAAGGGACAAGTGTGTGTACAGGCATATTACTATATACAACGTTATATGTGCAGCTGTTATGTGCAAATTGGCATGTAAAGTGTGTTGTTAAATAAGTGTATGTGTGTGTAAAAAGGAAGGAAGAATTATGTTTCAATTAAAAAATAAAAAAGGCATGGAAATACAACAGTATTTACATTTGAATGTTTTTTTTGTTTGTTTATTTCTATTAAATGTAACAAATCTCTAAAATAGTTTTCAGTCCCTGTGAAATCAAAATGAAAGGCTTTTTTCCCTGTTAGTTTCAATATGTTAGATTTAAGGTTATCTAAAAGCTAGTTTGCTCTGAAAAAGTGGTTTAAATTTGTTTGTTTTTTGACCCTGTATGAACACAATGCCTTCTTTATATGTCCAGAGGGAAGGGGGAAACCTAACATATTTAGTTTTTTTTAAAACTAACTTAGACCTGTCATAGAATGTATATATTGCTACTCTCGGATGATTGAAGGGCTTCTTTTATCCTCACTTGTAAATGGCTTCAGATAAACTTTTTTTTTTTTTTAAATCTGATAAATGAATAAATGTCTTCATGTTTCATTTGAAATCACATCAAATATCGAACAAAATAGAGAATTTCAAAGCACTTCACAGGAGCTTTAACTGAAATTGTATGTTTACATTATCATCGGTCAATTAGATGCGGAAAAGAAGTGATGATTTACAACTGTTTTCACTCGGTGCTGGCATTACCGCATATCATTCAGAATGCCAGAATAGCATATTTACATTATAAAGCTTCTAAAAACAGCCACACAATCAATTCTTATTTCAGAAAACGATACTGATTTCAAAAAATTCACTGCAAGGTTTTGGAAAATATATGACATTTATAAATGAGCTGAAAGAGCTCAGGAAATTTACATTAGTGTCACTACTGTTTACAAGCCAAATAAACAGTGACGCAAAACAAAGTGAAGTGGTCTAAAAATCTCTGCACCTGTATACACATCTCATATCTGTTTATATACATCCTCTTAATGGACTGATAACAGTTGCACGTCATTTACTATGTAATAGTGACCACAATAAAGCAGTGGATGACATAGATGACATTTTAGATTAACATGTTGAGCTTAAGTTAGCTTATTTAAGTGGTTTGAACATGAAAGCTCAAGAAATGGCTTGTTTCAGCTCATTTAAATATGTAGTTTGTACAAAGAGCAAACACCATTTTTTGAGTGTAAGTTACTTTGTCACTAATTAACAGTATATCGCATTTCTGATATGTCTCCATGTGTGTGTTTCAAATATGAGTAATGTAAAGCAAACGTAATGTAGGGCGACAAATGAGTGGGTGTGTTTTGACCGGACGTGATGGACCTTTAGGGGTAAATATACTTCAGGCTGACTCCTTCGGCTCACAATGGCTCGTTTTTCAAATCTCTTTAGGTTAGGCCTGTTACTAAGGATACAGGTCTGTTTATATGTTTTGAGTATGGTGTAAAACTCAGGATGATATCAGCTCACGCTACATGTACCACTACTCAACTGATGTCATAGACACTGACAAATATTCAAGCAGAAAACCGGTTCTTGCCTTTGCTCTGTTTTGAAAAGCATGAATGGGGTGTCTGGGAATGTCACTTTCTTTACTACACTGGCTGCTTTTTCTGTAAAGGAAATATGAAGGAATTGCCCAAAACGCTTTCCTCCCACTGACTCATGGTGTGCTGTAAACCCGTTGTATCGGCATTGATAACTGTACTCGTCAGTTTTTAAAACCATATACAAGAAAAGCTGGAGAAGACCGAATGATTCACTAAACTTGGTTGTCTGTGTGTGTGGAGCAGGAATTTCTGATTTGGTTGATTTGCAGGGTTGCTGCTTTGCTTGGATGCGTAGCAGGCATCTGGCACAAAACTGAGAATGAAAACATCTGTGGAAGAGCAAAAATGTAAGAGTCAAGACCACCTGAATAGACACGATAAACACACACAGCCTTCATTTGACAAGCAAAGTCTAATCAGCAAACAAAATGGATCAGCATTTCTATTGTAACGTGATATTAAATTGAATTTCCTTTTTCTGATCAATGAGGCCGTTAGTGAAAGAAACACACAATGGCTGTTTCTCAATTCCAAGAACGCAGAGAACAGACTCGTGTTCTTGTGGAGACTTATTGGCAGGGGTGCAATTCCCGGGGGGGACAGGGGGGACATGTCCCTCTCACCTTTTTTTTTTAGATATGAAAACCACTTCATTAATGCTATAATTTCCCCTCGAGAGTCAAAAAAATCCCAAACATTTTTCAACTCAAGATATGTATGCAAAATTAAGTTCGCCATCACGTCACTCGTATAGGTCTAAACTTTCTTTGAACACTGAATGGACACCAATTGACCCTTTGCTAAGCCGCACACAAAAACCGACATCCACCAATCGTGGCTTAGCAACCGTAACTACGCGCAGGAGCTATCAAGCTTTCGAGCAAGGGAAACAGGCCAAAGCATTGTGCATATCGATTGTGCAAATCTGACACCAGGTATCCTAAAGGTTTGGACGAGATGGTGGGATTTTCTTTAGATATTTAGCCTTTTTTAAATATATATATATATTTTTTACACTTTCTTATGTAAAATCCAAAATTGTTCTTTTAATCTTAAAAACAATGAAATAAATTCTTTAAGTTATTTCCTAAAAATTATATTTTTTCATTTGTTTTCATTTTAATAATACACTGTATATGTTATGATAAAATGTCAGATAAAATTTAAATACAACCATCACCAACACTCAGATTTGGTCCCACCCACCTCTCAGACCAGAATTGCACCCTTGCTTATTTGACTCCATAGTCTTGCCAGGTCACATCGGAAGAATGAACGCGGGAGACCGCGACAGAGAACGCGTCCTGTGAGGAATGAGATGCTGCGTTCTTCCTGATGGTCACTTGACCCTCGCGCGTCTTTAACCAAAATTTACTTAAACATTACAGCATTTATACAGCAATTTATTGTTTTCCCCCGTTTCACAATATATGTTATGCATAAAGACTTCAGAAATATACGCTGCACATCACAAATAAAACAGATCTTAATACGAATTTCAACAAATAAACACCCTTAATGTATGTATGGCTTTATTAAGATTTTTATGGTAATGCTTACTGTCGCCGTCTCATTTAGGAAAACTGAGGTGATTAAGTCTTATCTCTGAACTTTAATAATAAATCTATAAAAAAATGCTGCACTTCCCACCTCCAGTCGCAATGACTTCTGGGACTTCTAGAGCGAGTTTGGTGCTCAAGTCTGCATCGGTGCGTCCTCGATATCAAGAACACATCCGGGAACTTTCACGCGTCCTCCGTTCTTGCGGTCTTGAGTATTCGAACTGAACTTCGGCGGATGATATGACGTTACACGAGAACACGAGGACAAAAGACCGCTGAAGAACGCATATTAAGAAACAGCTTCCACTACTCTTTAAACTGCAAATTTAAATGTCATGAGTCCATTGATTCGATATGTTAAATTATTCTCTGATAACTAGTAGCCTAGGTATGTGGCTTAGCAAAAATTGTGGCTTCAAAAATTCTCCAGAATATGTAAAGTTTATAAATTGTCCGTAGTGTATGTGTGTGAATGAGAATGTATGGATGTGTTTCCCAGAGATGGGTTGTGGCTGGAAGGGCATCCGCTGCGTAAAACAAATGCTGGATAAGTTGTCGGTTCATTCCGCTGTGGCGACCCCGGATCAAAGGGACTAAACCGACAAGAAAATGAATGAATGAATGAATGAATGAATGTGAAGTTTATTTCTAAACTAATTTCGAGAGGATCATGTGCTTGCATTAGATATGATTTACCAAACTGTCGAATCCCAACGCATAAATCCCACCCCACATAAATAACCAGATATTCTTTCCTTTGTCATCTTCGCCTTGAAGAATCCCCCATCCACCACTACTCCTCCCCCTCTTTCGTTAACTAATACAGTGGCTCAGTGGCTCAGTGGTTAGCACTGTTGCCTCACAGCAAGAAGGTCGCTGGTTTGAGTCCCGGCTGGGTCAGTTGCCGTTTCTGTGTGGAGTTTGCATATTCTTCCCGTGCCCTCACGGGTCTCTTACCACAGTTCAAAGACATGCAATATAAGTGAACTGAATAAACCAAATTGGCTGTAGTGTATGAGCATTTTAGTACTGGGCATTCACTGCATAACCATACGCTGGTGTAGTTGGCGTATGGCAACCCGATGAAATGGGAGGGAGCCTCGGGCTCAAGGATCTTCTGAGCTCAGGGCTCTCTCCCGGGAACTGATGCCAAACACGATTTATTATCAAACATCTGCAAGTGTGAACTCTTGAAATGGTTGTTCAAAATCACAGGAATCGCGCGTTGAATGAAAAGCTCAGTTTTGACCATGTTTGGAAGTCATAAATCTTAATCATACTTACTGAAGTGATACTGAAGAGGTTGAGAGGGTTATTTTAGCTAGAAAGAGTGAATGAGCTATCTTTACGCCACCAGAGTAACCTATTTTATTCTTGAGTTGTTTTTTGGATGAAACGTCAGCTAAATTATAATAAATTATTATTTCACTCAAGTAAAATCCCAGTAAGAGCTTAGTGATATGACACAATCCATAAACATGGATTAAACACTTACATTTAGCAGTTTGTCTGTTGCCTCATTACAAACATTAATCCCTCTTTTTTTCTTTAGCTTAGTCCCTTAGTTATTGGAGGATGTCACAGCGGAATGAACCGCCAAGTATTCCGGCATATATGTTTTACACAGCGGATGCACTTCCAGCCACAATCCAGTACTGGGAAACACCCATACACTACGGCCAATTTAGTTTATTCAATTCACCTAGCGCATGTCATTGGACTGAGGGGGAAACCAGAGCACCTGAAGGAAACTCACCCATGCAAACTCCACGTTAACTCCAAATTCTAACTGACCCAGCAGCGAGGCGACAGTGCTAACCCCTGAGCCACCACACTGCCGATTAAAAACATACATGGCAAATTTCACAATATACACATTAAACTAACAAAAGGTACATTTAAACAGACTGATTCTTCAGGGTGACGCTGAATAAATGTTTAATCTGTATATCCTGCATTTTGCATTCTGACGAGCTGTAATAAGATGAGGTATGACTGTTTTTTTTACCTGACAACTCTATAATGCCAATCTCGTTTTTAAAATAAGAGTCCCACATACCTATTAAGTTTCATACAAGTTAAAATAAACTTTAAAATAAGGGGAAAGGATCAATGTTTCAATCTCGGAAGCACTGTGCCCAATCAAACTCATATAAATGATCCTGTGTGGATCTTCAGAGTCTGTGATTTGTTTCGATTGGACTTTTATTTTTTTTACCATTATTTTACACTTACAGTATTTATACAAAAACTGGGAAACAATGGTGTTTAAGGCTCACAGTATGTGATTTCCATGTATTGAACACTTATTTATCAGCTATGCTTCAGTAAATCCAAATTTTCATTCCATGGCACCTTGGAATAAATGCAGCTATGTAAAGACATCTGAAATATGATTTTCCAAATAAATCCATAACATGACTGCACTTTACGACAATTATTAAAAAGAATCAAACTTTTAAGATCATAGATGCTGATTTCAACATGTCAAGATGGATACTCACTTGCAGTTTGCATCTTTACCGTCCAGTTTGAATCTTAATTTTTTTTAAACATTTAAAAAACAGTTTAAAATGTTAAAAACACTGATGTAAATGTAACAAGTGAGCAGGTAGTCAGTGTGGTTAATTGTGTGTGTCACTAACACAAAGGTATAAGCATTCCAGAACGGTGACGACAACTCGAAAAAGCCAGCACAATCCAGCAGTGCGCTTGAGTTTGGAGACTCATTTCCGCTGCAGATTATGATAAAACCATATGAGGTCAGTATAGGAAGTGTGCTGTTGCTTCTGTGCTGAAGAAAAAAAAAAATCTGGTACCAGTTATCCTGATGGTCTGTTGTAAGAGTGGAGATTCAGGTTTCATTCAAACTCTCATTTCTTACGCAACAGTCTACGTGTTGTGGTGGCGCTGTGCCAGGCTCCGACACACTGCTGAGGAGGAGTGTAAAGGGTTTACCTTACGAAAGGTCAGATTTAATGACAATTATCTGACTCATCTATAATTTCTGGAAAATCTGAACTTCAGCTGAACCTGTAGCTATAATTGAAAGGTTTTGAGTCACCAAGACTTTATGTTGTAGAAAGAAGTCTCTCATGCTCTACAAGGCTATAAAATACAGCATAAAAGGAGTAAGCCTGTGAAACATTATTAAAATTAAACGTAACTTTTTCTATTTTAATACATTTTAAAACGCGACATTCCTATTATTATTATGTCAAAGCAACAGTAAGTTTACAAAATTATAGCATTATAGTATATAATTCAGAAAATATTCTAATATGACAATTTTTAATTATTATTAGTTGAGCTGTTAACGTTATTTTTCTGGAAATTGAGATTTCAGTATCATATATATACTGTATATGATATATTATACATTAAAAAAAAATTTAATGACATTAAATTGAGCATTTATTAATTCATTCATTTTCTTTTCGGCTTAGTTCCTTTATTAATCCGGGGTCACCACAGCGGAATGAACCGCCAACTTATCCAGCATTTGTTTTACGCAGCGGATGCTCTTCCAGCCGCAACCCATCTCTGGAAAACATCCACACATTCTCATTCACACACATACACTACTGACAATTTAGCTCACCCAATTCACCTGTATTGCATATCTTTGGACTGTGGGGGAAACCAGAGCACCCGGAGGAAACCCACGTAAACACGGGGAGAACATGCAAACTCCACACAGAAATGCCAACTGACCCAGCCGAGGCTCGAACCAGCGACCTTCTTGCTGTGAGGCGAACGTGCAACTCACTACGCCACTGTGGCGCCGCTATTCAAACTTGATCAACTATAGTCCCAACTCAACATTGCATATCCTGCAGTGAAACCATTGCGAACACACATTTTGCGATATCGATACTAAAACGATTGTATTGTGCTGCTACACTGCACCCCAGTAACTGACTGTAAACCGTGTCACCCTAAATTGAGCATGTGTTGGATAAAAGTATCTGTTTGTTGAAAAAAATCTTACAGATTTTTTAATAGCATACATGCAGTATAATTAACACGATCAATGAGTCTTACAACAACATCAATAATATAAATAAAAAAATATATAAATAATATTTATTCTGTAATTTAATATGACAATAAATTAATCAGAAAAATATGCAAAAATGTCACTGTAGACACTGTTAACTGCATGATATCTTGTTACATATAAAGAATGAATACTTCAAATAAATTTAATATGTGAAATACATTTATTATGTGAAATAAATAAAATAAATAAAAATTATAATTTTATTGTGAAATATGCAGCAAGTTTGAACAAACGTTATATGGTTAAAAATCAAGACAACAACATTAGTAGTTATAACATTAAAAAAATGTGTTGCTGATTTGTTAAAAGTGTTAAGTTAACTTCATTTTGTGTTGGGACACAAAACGCCACTGGCTTGCATGGTTCAGGACCTGTAGAGCTGCGCATCGATGGATTTGCTCTTCAGTGTTTGGACTTTCAGCAGTGAAAATGAAACCACATGCAGTGAACTGAACTAGACTGAACTTCAACTCTGAAAACTGGAGTGACACAGTTTCAATTTACTATAATCTTCTATGTTAAGCTGCTTTGACACAATCATAAAAGCGCTAGAGAAATAAAGATGAATTGAATTGAAAAACAATTTGATGAATTGTTTGGAACCCTGCATTTTTTTTGTGTATACAATTTTAAGTTGAATTAAATTTTATGTCAACCACAATTTTAATCTTGTATAATTTAAAAAGAAATTATTTGAAACAAGATTAACTTCAGTTAAAGTAACATCCTTTTAATTTTTTACAGTGATATTTTTAAGGCACAAAATGGATTTTTATTGATAAAAGTTAGTTATTTTTTTAAGGTTGTATTATTTTATTATTACTTTTTATATTTTTCAAAACACGAAGCTACATTTTATGTTTATATTTCAGTCATTGAATTTATGCTCATCACAGCTGGCAGATTTATTCATTTGACATAATTAGTGAATATGAACCCATAACATAACTCGTATACATGCTAGATCAAGGTTTGGACACATTTTCCAAGGTTTCTCTTCGTCTGATAAACAATTTGATGTAATTGTGGTCTAAATTAAATTAAATTAAATTAAATTAAATAATTTATTTAATAAATAAGGTATTTTTTAAATGAATAAGCGCATCTGTGACCACATAGGGAAGGCAAAAAAATCAAACACTGTTAATCCGCTTCAGTTTGAGAGGGAATAAAGTACATGCAGAGCTGTGATTGATATACATCATACAAGAGGCTGCTATTTGTTTAGTGAATAACTGTAGACTTATCAAAACACCTGAAAGAAAAGTAAAGCAATGCGTAACGCTTTACACTTCCCACCCCTCAACTGCGTGTTGTCAAAGGGTGTAATGGCTTGGAAATACGCCAAAGAAATGGCTGTGCAAATATGGGGTTGGCAGATTGCCTTGCTCAGATAAAGCACAACCCTGGTGATATAACATCATCATAACACCATTGAGGTCTCTCTGCCCCCTCTTTATGGAAGTTTTCTAACCTTTAAAACTTTTCAGTGGATTTTACCACCATCTAGTGATAGAAGAAAATCTAGTTTTACCCTTTCTTGATAAATTCACTCCGTTTTGTGTTCAAATCAAGAATGTGAGACAACTTTGGTAGAATTGAGGTGAGATGAGAAAGCAAAGCCAAGGACATGAATCAACATGCCAGATTTGCTTCATGTGCAGACAAGAAAGCATATCAGTCAGTACATCAAGTCTTTTTAGGCCGACATTGTACCTAACCCAGGTGTTTAAACACTCATGTGTCAGGCAACTAACAAGCTATTCAAATAAATAATAAAGCTATTAGAGATCGACTATAGAGTAATCGACTATTTTCCCATTGTTCATAATGGCGTTGCTTATTTATATTCAATATAAATGTCTATTAACTATACACTTTAAAAAAGTTGGTTCTTTAAAGCATTTCCCCCATAGTAATAATTCAATTAAGTATTGTATTGCCCTGCAGAGCGCTTTTTATATGCTGAAATGGTTCTTTATATAAGCTTAGGGCTCTTTATTTCCCGCCTTTTTGTTTTTCAAATCTGTAACTGACAAAGTACCTGCAGCTCGTTATTGGGTTTGTGGAGCTCAATCGTCATCTACACAGACTATCAAACACTCTCTTTACAGGTAGATTCACTCTTTGAAATAATACTGTGAACTTGTCATGTGTTTTAACTTTTAAAATGTAATTTGTTTCCTGAAAACTTTTATTTTATTTCTGTTTCAAGTTAAAGTGATCCGACTTGGCGTTGATAAAACACAACTGTTTGTACCTAAACAAATCTAAGAATGGAAGCCTGTGAGACGTACCAATAAAAGACAGACAACTCATAATAATTTTATTAATATAAATAAAGAAATACTTAAACATGATTCTTCATGGAACTTCATAAAAAAGGGTTCTATTTAGCACCAAAAAGGGTGTCTGCTATTGTTACAAACCAAAGAAGATAGATAATTCAATTCAATTCATCTTCATTTGTATAGCGCTTTTACAATGTAGATTGTGTCAAAGCAGCTTCACATGTGTTCTAGAAAATTGAAACAGTGTCAGTCCATTTTCCAGTGTTGAAGTTCAGTTTAGTTCAATTCAGCGTGGTTTAATATTCACTGCTGAGAGTCCAAACACTGAAGAGTAATCCATCGGTACGCAGCCCTACAAGTCCCGAACCATGCAAGCCAGAGGCGACAGCGGCGAGGAAAAAACTTCACCAATTGGTGAAAGTGAAGAATTAAAAAACCTGGAGAGAAACCAGGCTCGGTTGGGCACGACCATTTCTCCTATGGCCAGACGTCTTGTGCAGAGCTGCAGTCTAGGCGGCAGAGGCTGGAGAACGCTGCATGTCCATCACGGAGAAACCGCAGGTGGGTCACCGGCTGGTGAACAGGCTGGCCCTTCAGGAACAATGCGAGGACTCGTATGTCACTGAGGTCTTACAGGGATCGGTCTCATGCTCTTCACTCCTCCGAGACCACCACAGCAGCTGCTCAGGATACGGCCTGGTCTAGGATTATGGAAACCTCGGAAATAATAAAAAACAGACTAACATAAGCGCAGATGCCATTCAAATTATAATGTCTTTTGGGAAGTGTTCCCGGCTCCGGTTGCCCTAAATAATGCAGACTAAAAATCCTTGAGAGGATTTGGATTCCATGAGCATTTGTGTTTTATGTGTATGCTAATTCTAAGAGATGTATCTTTAATCTAGTTTTAAACTGACTTTGGGATAAGAACCCAAAGAACGCCATTTTGGTGTTGGTCACCATTTTGTTTTTTTCCAAATATATGACTATGATCTTCTAAGGATTTTCTACATCTGAAATAGAAATGAGCATGAATTTAATAGATCATAATTATGACATACTATTTGCTGGATGCAAAGACATGCAGTTTTATTCGTTGTTATTTTCTCGACTGTATTATGGTGGCGGAGAGTTTAAACATGCTGTGAGTTAAGAAAACACAAGCAAGTAGAACAACACTAACACGTTGAGATTACATTTTAACAGTCAGCGGTGTTGTCGGAGATCTGAGAGGTGAGTTTTATGTTTATTTGAATGTCCTGGTCATACAGTTTCTTGTTGTTTGTATATTTTTAACCCTAATATTCGGACAAACTACACAATTAACATTAAATTAACCACTGACTCTAAACAGGAAGCAGACGGGTTTGTTACTTCCACCCAGACACATTTCCATTTTTGTCTTTACCACAATTTGCACCATTTGAAATGTGTTTCTGTATTTGCATGTGTTATCAATAATTTTTGAAGATGTTTTGTCAGTTTGTTAGTGTTTTTCTATATGCATGTTATCAGAGCTCTCTCAGCAACCATATTTATTACTATATCCAATTAAACAGTAAACACATTGTTAAAACTTTTGGTAGAGGATTAAACAAACTACTTATTTAATTATCGCTAGAACTCCCAGAGATGGGTTGCAGCTGGAAGGGCATGCGCTGCGTAAAACAAATGCTGGATAAGTTGGCGGTTAATTCTGCTGTGGTGACCCCAGATTAATAAAGGGACTAAGCCGAAAAGAAAATAAATGAATGAATAATAATTAATTATTAATTAAAGTAATTATTAGGGTGCAAGGAATGATGGGCTTTTTGGCACTGTCAAAACACTAGCCTCTAACAGTTTAAAGTTTCTGCAGCTTTATAAAAAATACACACTTAAGATGTAAAGTTTAGCAGGATGTGTCTGACAAAATAGATTTTTTTTTTAAGTGTTGGGCTTATTGCAATAATGTGGGCCTGTGTATTGTCTGTTCATCTCTCTCTGCGACAAGCTGGTTTAATTCCTCTGCTGTAATCCTATTACATCACATCAAATTATTACTGAGATGTAACCATGATGTGTTTGCAGACAGAGGCATTATTATCTGAGACAGTACACAGCAAAGACAGCTAATCACAGCAAACGCTCAGGTAAGAATGGCTATTTTTTTCTTTAGTATGCAGATTAAAAATATTAATATGGTCAACAACGCAACACTGCAAGCCCTTTACTTCAGGCATTACTGAATTCAGTATATGCAGGATGCACCAACAATAAGCGAAAAAACTCATTTTGAATCCATGCATTTTTAAATTGTAAAAAAAAAGTTGACTCAGCTTAAAATTGTAAGGCAACTTGCAGCACAGTTTTTTTGAGTCGCCTTTTTAAGTTAAGTTAACTTTTTTTTACATTGTAGACAGGACAAGTAACATTAAATATCATGGTAAGCAATGTATTTTACCAAATGTATTTTTATCATATGCTAAATAAAATGAAATATTTTGATGTTACATTCTATAACGCATTAACAACATTTATAAAACCTGCTTAAAATGCATTGCCATTATAGTCTGTAGACCTTGTTCATGCTAACTTGCACTTGAATTTGTTTATGGAAGTGAAAACTTGAGGCGGTAAAGCAATCTGCAATAGCCGGATTGGGTAACACTTTATTTCGATGGTCCATTTGAGTACAGTCTACTTAATATCTGTTTATACTGACATTCATCAGACATTTAACTGGCTATAAGAAACTTTGCAAGTACACGTCAACTTACACTAACCCTACCCCTAACCCCAACCTAACAGTCTACTTATAATCTAATGAGAAATAGTTGCAATGTAACTTAAATTCAACAAACGGACCATCAAAATATAGTGTGACCCCGGATTGGACAAGATTACTTCTGACGCATTTCTGAGTGTGTCTTGTTTGTGGCATCCAGAGAAAAAGCTCATCTGGACATTCTTCGGCAGGCCAGCTGCTTACATGTACATTGACGAAGCCTTAAAAATAAAGGTGGCTTATTGAGATTGAGATGCTATAAATTTTTAAGTTCTCAGATGAATATGTGTAATGTCACTCACATTATGCAGAAATAAAGGAACACTGTGGGTGTCAACAGAAACAAAGCCATTACTCATAGCAATATAATCTGATTGTAGTGCAATCCATTACTTGTAAGAGAGTAATCTGCTAATTCCACCTCAACCTTGACAACTGTAACAGACTCTGACAGGCCTCATGCGACAGTAATAAAGTTAACTTTGTCATAATTACGCACTTAATTACGCAATTAAGGTAACAGCAAAAACAGACATTGGGTACTTGTTGATTTTTCAATAAATGGATAAATAAATGTCTAGTCTGAGCATAAATTACCACAACAATGTTGTTCTCTTCAGCAGCACTCTTCAAAGTTTTTCCAAAACTGATGAACACCTAACCATCAGGAAGAACAATCATGGTAAAGGACAATTGTAACAAACTCGAATGGTGTGAATATCTCATGCAACAGAAATCTGCAGGGCTGCGTGATATTGGAAAAATCGGACATTGCGATGTTTAGTTTCTCTGCAATATGAATACAATCTCACCAGATAGCTTTAATAGCTCTATTTGGGAAAAAAAATCACTATAATTTAGTTTGACTGGGTTGAATTTATAAGGGGATGAATCGTGTATAAAAAAACAAACTGCAACTAAGGATCATTACAATAGAACAAAGAAAAAATTTAAATAAACAGTCCTTCTAGGTTTTCCATACAATTATTCAGGCACAGAAACTAAATAATGTCAAATGTTTCTTAATTAATCACATTGAAAAGATAAAGTTTTACTCTGTCATGGTTATATTTTGCAATGACTCCACAAATCTCATGTACAGGTATTCTCATCTATTCAAACTTCATTCGTTTTCATTTCGGCTTAGTCCCTTTATTAAGGGTCGCCACAGTGGAATGAACCGCCAACTTATCCGGCATTTGTTTCACGCAGCGGATGCCCTTCCAGCTGCAACTCTGGGAAACATCCATACAGACTCATTCACACTCTTACACTACGGACAATTTTAGCTAACCCAATTCACCTATACCACATGTCTTTGGACTTGTGGGGGAAACCAGAGCACCCGGAGGAAACCTACGTAACCATGGGGAGAACATGCAAACTCCACACAGAAATGCCAACTGACTCAGCTGAGGCTCAAACCAGCGACCTTCTTGCTGTGAGGTGAACGTGCTACTCACTACGCCACCGTGGCGCCCCTATTCAAACTTGATCAACTATAATCCCAACTCAACATTGCATATCCTGCAAATTTTGCGATATCGATACTAAAACGATGTATTGTGCAGCCCTAAACTGCACCCCAGTAACTGACTGTAAACATACTGTAAAACATTTTTATATGGTCTGGCAATATTTAAATGAGTAATGGACATGTCCAAATGCAGAGGATATTGCACATAATGGGCATATTCAGATGGAGCAACAACTTCCTATTATTATCCAATCCCTAGTTGAAACCAGCTGAACTGGAAGTTGCTGAGATTATTAGACCTTGTTCACATCTGGTATTAGATGCATTTTTGTTGAATCGATCACAAATGGACAGCGCTAAGTTGTCAACTTTTTAAACTTGTCCACTTTTGACCACTTCTAGAGGTGGTTGAAAACCCATTCGACCAGATTGATCTAACAGCACACATGATTGAAAGTGTTCAAACAGATGGTAAACACCACCTTCTGTCTACTGCTGAGCTCAATCTTACCTATAATATTATATATGTATAAGGGATCGATCCTTTTGATACATTGCCAGTATCGAAAGTATCAATACTTTAAGATCGATCCACCCACCCCTAGTGTCTAGGCCTAATATTTGATTGGATATATTCATTCATTCATTCATTTTCTTTTCGGCTTAGTCCCTTTATTAATCCGGGGTCGCCACAGCGGAATGAACCGCCAACTTATCCGGCATTTGTTTTACGCAGTGGATGCCCTTCCAGCCACAACCCATCTCTGGGAATGATTGGATATATATATATATAATAATTATTATTATTATTAGTCAGTGCATAAAGTAACCTATTAACACATTTTAATTTATAGATTTTTAAATGTTCTGGTACTTTTAATTTGATTTGTATTTTTTGGAAAATCATGAAAATTGCACAATAGGTAAGTTAGATATTGAAGATCAGAGTCAAACTGACCTCTTCAGAGAAGTACTGCTACTCCAAACACAGAAGCAAATGCTCAGACTTTGATTAAAGATTACCAAAACCAATTAGTTTTTTTGTTTTTTACAGTGGATTAACTTGCACAAATTAATTATTCACCTAAAGAATGACAATGCTGCTAAATAAACATTGTCAATTTTGATTTCACTTTGACTTTAAGGAACGCCTGTAATTTTTATAATTCCTCTAATCAGGTCTCCATAGAGAATTCATCATGTCAGAGTCACCTGAGATTGAGGAACTACCAGCAACCCAAACAGGTAAAAAAAAAAAAAAAACTTATCGTTTCATAGTGATTTCAGAACCCATTTTACAAACATCATTATTTACTGTAATCATGAGGTAATAGTGGATATTTCCCTCATGTTGTGATATGGCCAAGATTGCTTTAATTAAAGGTTGTGTTCTGTCTCTGTAAACTTTTTTCCCCATTAATAAACACATTGATTACAATGTGGCAAAACATCTTTGTAGGGCCCAAAGGTGTCATCCATGATTGGAGGAAGTTTAAACTTGAGAGTGAAGACCACGAAAGTATCCCTTCCAACAAGAGAGAGCTCCTCAGACAGATGTCCAACCCTAAATCCAGTGATGACCCTCGTGAAAAAGTGAACCGCAAGGTAATCACAGAAAAATATTGTTAATCTTATTTATCCCAATACACTAAAGTTGAAAAGTTTGGGATTGGTACATTTTTTTTGAAAATAAATACTCACCACGTCTGCATTCGTTTGTTAGAAAATAAAGCAGCGAAATATTATTACAATTTCACAATTTTCAAGAATCTTGTCATCATAAAGCTGAACTTTCAGCAGCCAACGCTCAAAAGACTACAGCAACATTATTAGCAGGTTTTCAATGAAGGGGAAAAAATGTAAATGTGAAAAATGAAGGGTGCCAAAATTGATTCCTGAGGAACACCTAGAGAAACTTTGGACATCCAGCAAAGAAAACAGCCTACAACGTGACCCAGTTTAATGGATTTATATTAAAAAAAAAGGTCAAAATGAGCAAGTAAAAGCAATCTGTGATGCTTAAGATTTATTTTTTTTAAATATGAATGTTTTTGTCAAGATTCCTTGATGAATACAAAGCTCAAAAAACAGGATTTGTATCAGACAGAAATCTTTTGAAATGCTTTAATGCATTTTTTTCCTAAATAAAAGTACTTTCTTTCTTATAAAACATTTTTACTGAGCCCAAAATTTTGCACATACAGTAGTACTGCCTTATGAACAAGCTCACAGCTTTATAATTAATTCCTTATTATTACAAACAGTAGGCCAAATGTATAATTTAGATCAACTGAAAATTAAGATAAAATTACTAACATCTTTAAAAAATATCAGCTTAATCATTTCAGAATCAATTCACTCAAGTGAGACTAGATTTGTGTGTATATTTATTAAAGCATTCCTGTGTTCGACCACCCGCAGATGAGCATTCAAGAATACGAGATGATCCAAGAAGAGGACGAACAGTGTCTCCGTAAGTATCGCAAGCAGTGCATGCAGGAGATGCACGAGCGCCTGAGTTTCGGGCCCAAGTTTGATTCTGTGATTGACCTGGAGAGCGGAGAGGCCTTCCTGGATGTCATTGAGAATGAGCATCGCCTGACCCTAGTGGTGGTGCACATCTATGAGGACGGGATCGGAGGTTGCGATGCTCTCAACAACTGCTTGACTTGCCTGGCAGCGGAATATTCCACCGTCAAATTCTGCCGAATCCGAGCCTCAGCCACAGGAGCGGGTGAGCGTTTTTCAGAGGACGTTCTGCCCACTCTGCTGGTCTACAAGGCTGGAGAGATGCTGGGCAACTTCCTATGTGTTACAAAGCACCTGAACGAGGAGTTCTTCGCCACAGACGTGGAGAACTTCCTAAACGAGTACGGTCTGCTGCCAGAGAAAGAGTTTGCAGCAAGTCCCGATGAGGAGGAGACCGCCGATGTGGAATAATCTAAAGTTAATTACATTAGTCAACCTGTCAGACTTATTTCAGTGATAGACTGAGTAATGACGCTGGATCTGCTGGGCCACGATTTCCACAAACACGCACACCTCAAGTCATTTACTAACAGCGGAATTTACAGCAGTTAAATACTTCATAGTGTTATCGATGGCGCACAGTCATGCTCGTTTCATTAGCCAGAGCTCCCACAAGTCTTTCAATGACTTTTCCATGACTGCTCCAGTAGTTTGTGATAAGGATTTTAAAGCCCATTCAAATTCAGTTTCCAATTTGTGAAGCAGCTGAGTGGAAAAAACCCTGATTCATTTAATTATTACAGTTGTAAGTCAGTTCTTTGCTCTTCACGCTACAAAGCTTTGAAAAACCCAAAACCCATATATATATATATATATATATATATATATATATATACACACACACATGTGTGTGAATTGAAAACTTTGTCAACTCAAACAATTTAGGGCAAAATGAAAAGAATTTCAGGAATTTGATACATCTTTCAGACAAGTTTACATCACATGGTAAACCTCTTTTAAACTAGAGTTGGTTTCCAGTGAAGATGTCATGGGTAGGTGTGGATATGAGGCCCTTTATTTTAAACTGCCGATTTCTAACCCCATTATTAATATCACTACCTTTACTGCCTAAACCAGTGGTTCTCAAGCTTTTTTCACCAAGTACCAAGTAACTCATTGGATGAACTCAAATTAATTGAGGGCAGGATTTCCATCCAATAAATTTGTTTAGAACCAACTAAAAAATATATATATTTACACAATTAAATGCAATTGAGTTGGTCCAACATGATTTTATCAAATAAAAGTTTAAATACATTTGTATTTTTATCTAACTTAAACTCAAAGGTCTGATAGTATCATGTATGTTTATTATGTGTCGCACATTTTGAAGTCTCCTAGTTTTATTTGAAGTTATCCTAAATGAAGCCAAATTAAGCATATTTCATGAGTTACATCTACAGTTGATTGACACTGATCTCAAAACTCATTTTAGGACAGTTATTGCTCAACGAGCAAAGCAACAAACTTCATTGTTGCTAATGTGAACACCCAAAGCATGAGTGCTTCTGCAAGGCGGTATAACCTCAAAACTCAAAACATTATATTAAAATCTTCTAAAGCTTCAAACTAAAGTAAATATTAAACTATAACAAGTCTTTCTATTAATGTAAAGCATCTAAGATTCCTTTTATTGTCAATATTTTAATTTGCTTAATTCAATCCCACGCAAAGCATGCTAGGAACTACAAATCCCTTAACCAGGTAGTTGGACTAACACAATTTCGTCATGTTATCCCAAAAGAAAACACTTAAGTTAACTTAATGGTTTACAAATTTAAGTAGACGGTACATAAAACAAATAAATGACAAGAATTGTGGTGTTTCAGCTCATTTTATACAGGTAATTTGAACAAGCAGCAGTAATCATCTTTTTGAGTGTAGCAATATTTATTATTGTCAGCCCCTTAAATAAAAGGTTTTGACTATTAAAATCATTTTACTGATCACATCGGTGTTATCGTACGCGTCAAAGGGTTAAAAGCGTGTTCATTTTTTTACTTTAATGACTCAGCGATTCCTCCGAGTACCACTAGAAGGAAGCTTGTGTACCACTAGTGGTACGTGTACCACAGTTTGAGAACCACTGGCCTAAACCAAAACCTCACCCCTACTCCTAACACCTTATCATAAACTTACCAAAACAAATGGGCTAATAATTTGGCGGGGTCAGAAATTGGCACAACGTCTCTTCACATCCTTCAATCCGTTGATGTCAGATGTTCACAAGTTAAAATATAAACACTGAAGAGTAGCTTAATACTAAATATTAAACACCATTATGTTTTGTGAAAGATTTAAATAGGTTAAGTTAGAAAAAAAATTAAAAGAAAAACAATTCTTGCACAGTATTTTAAATAAACAATGTTTTTTTGCACACAATCAAAACAATTCTTAAAAAATGAGACACACTTTAAATTGTTTAAATAGTTTAGAATTAATTGTTTAAATTCCCTGGTTTTATTTTCATTTATTTACATTTTTATGCCTTTATTTGTTTATTTATTTGTTTATTTATTTGCAGCCTTGCTAAGCATAAGACTTTTTACTGTTTATATAATCATATAAAGACATTAAAATGAACTATTTCATAAATTTCTGACTATTCCAAGTCTATAAAAAATCCTTTAAAAAAAAATCTACATTTGCTGCTTTTTCCTTTTTTTTTTTGCTGGTCATGAACACAAACTGTCAAACAGTGACACTGGAGTTGTCATTTACCTTGAATGGAGCTGCTGTCTGCTTAATAAATAAATGATATCACAAAAAAGTGTGACTTCATTTGTTGTCATGCTACACTGCATAAAATCAGAATGACCTTATTCATTATGAACTAACCCAAAAACGGTCTGAGGGCACTCCTTGCTCTTTTGTTTTCATCCCCATACAAATGCTGTAAATGTTATTCCAGGTCAAACACGTTCAGACAAGTACCAAGCAAACTCTAACATCACATATTCACAGGATTACTGTGTCTTAGAAAAAGAGTATGTGCAAGTACCTACAGGTTCAAATGGATTCACATCTAGATGAGACTACTATACTTTAGAGCAGGGGTCTCTAAAGGGGGTCAATTATTGTTTGTAATGGCAATTTTTTGACTTTATTTTTAAAAAGTGAACAAATCCATTGCTTGTAAAGCAATTACCTGACTTTACTAAAACAATAAATATACCCACACAGTAAAAAAAATGCTGGGTTCCACATTATATGTATTGGCACAACATAAAAAAATTAAGTGACCTTGTACAATTTAACAAATTTTAGTGGATTGAACATAAAACAATTAAGTTGTCTCCAAAAAACTCAAGAATTGTGTTGTTTCAGCTTAATTTAAACAAGTAGTTTAAACAAACAGCAATTTTTTTTGAGTGCTTTACTTTTAAAGCAATTAGTTGATTCTCTTCAAATAAGTATTTTCATTCCTGTTTAAAAAGTGAGTAAACCCGTTGCTTTAAGCAGTTAGTTGATTTTACTTAAAAAGTGAGTAAAATCACTGTTGCCTTAAAATTAGGTAAATGAACTATGTGCAAAATTATGAATATTAACTTAAAAGTTCTGAGTTACAACAAAAAATAGCTTTTTAGTGTACTTGGTGTGCTATATGTTGATTTACAATCGTGGAGTGCCATTAAATGACATCAGCACCCACACAAAATTTTTCTACACCTATTATATTTCATGCCTAGGGCATTTTCCGTTCAGTTGTTTTCAATACATCAGTTCCTGTATGACATTTTGAGTGGTAACAGAAGCCAGACAAAGCTGGTTTGATCGTGAAACGTATAAGACAAAGGCAGCATTTGAAGCAAACCACAGACATTCACTAAACATACATAAGATGACAACTGTTTTTGTTTTCTATTGATTTGTTATGAACACATCTGTTATTGAAGATTACTAAATGACTACATGCCGGGTGAGAATCGCACATCAAAGAAAACAAAAAGGAAAAAGACAAGACATATGATTGCGCAAGTTGCATTTTAGGTATCTGGTGTGTTATTAACCAAATAACACCTTGAGATATATTTTCTAACTTAGAGTCAACTGTTCAAAGACACAACAATGTCCATCAACAAACCATTTTCGTTAAAAGAATGCTTTGACAGGCAACACCAGACCTGACCTGGATGCTTTAATTTCAAATCACGTCAAAAGAATGAAGCAATCAGTAAAGTGAGAAGGTAGATGTTATGTGATGTTAATGACTGTCAAATATTTGGATGTTTATGTTTTATATTATAATGGCTCTATTTAACAATTATAACTGAAACATTTTTTAAGACCACACTGTATATTACACATACTCACTCACTTGTACACTCATGCTAACATATTTGCTATTTCCATTTTCATTCACTCAGATACAGCAGAGATACGGCCGTGGCGAGGAGAGCAATGGCTGCTGATACTGCAACACCTGAGAGAGACAGAGAGAGAGAGGGAATTTGAATTTTTTAACACACCTTTAATACAATTTTCAAAACTATTTTACAATCAAATCAATCACTACATTTTGCACACAAAATGACTAACTACAAGCTTAAAAATAACTCATTTTAAAAACCTTTAGAACACCAAATCGCTTCAAAACACTTAAAATTTAAGTTTGTACAACCAAAAATCAATCAACATCCTGGATTTCACTAAATAATAACAATAATAATAATAAAATAATAATAGATATGAAAGATTTATGGAAATATGCCTGATTTAGAGAAAGAGACACAAGACTGAGAAGCACCACACCCAGCTGAGAAAGGACAATAGGACCTTCGTTTCAGCCAAATTCTTCACACCCTTCTGTTCCCTTCATTTACATGTGAAGCATCTCACCCTCTTTTACCTGAACTCACACAAAATGATCATCTCAAAGTATGAAGTGTTCTATATCCATGCAAGTGACTATATCTATCACGTTTTATATCATTTGAAATGTCTCAGTGCGACTGGTACAATGGTCTCATTCCCTCAGAAATAGCCATAACCAAATAATAAATTGATGACTTCAGGTATTTTTTTACACCACTGCTAAGGGTGTGACCGGGGGTTCAGGAACCCTCACTAAATATAAATGCCCTCTGTTATTCAACACACACCCCTTCTATCTCTTGGTTTTTGACTACTTAAGGGACAGCTTCCAGCTGGTCAGCGCGCTTTTTGTAACCAAATTGGCCCGTAGCGTGAAGCTCTCTAGAGCTTCACACTATGTATATGCAGAGTCAGGTAATGCATCTTCTAAATCTTGGATTTATCTTTGAGAATTTGATGTTTTGTATTGATCGTTTATGAATTGACTGAATGAATTGGCATAATACACATTTACCTGACTAATAAATTGTTATATTTGAACGTTCTTGTTACTCTGAAATTATTTACTCAGATAAGTTAAGAATGTGCTAGACTTCATGATAGACTAAACATAACACATGTTAGATGGAGATCCTAGAAATTCCAACTTATCGTCTGATTTTAATTATGTTGTTCGTCGCAAATCTCTATGGTGAGTCAGAGTAATTTCACTAAGATGAAATGTAATAGAGTTAGAATAATTTCATTAAAGATAACTACAAGGTTCTCTTTAAAAGGTACTAACGGACTATTAAATCTTGGATGGTACTGATTTTTACCTCTGGTTAAATATTTCATTCATAATTAAGTTGTACGTGATTATTTTAATCATGGAAAATTAGGGCTATAGGCTACTGATTTAACCCCTGATTATCGTTTGAGTTTTAACTAAGTGTACGTAGATGATTGTAAGAATCAAATGATTACTATTTAAATAATGACATCGTCTGTCTGTCTATTAAATAGTACTAATCACTAACCGCTAATTATTAATCAGGCTAATGAATCTATGATGCATTACTGCCGGCGTAAGGTAGCATAGATTCACAAAAAATGAGTAAATAAGAGCAAAAGTACTAATGGAGCTAGATTAATTTCATTAAAGAATTTCTATAAGGTTCTTTAAACTGGTGCAGGCTAACTAACCGCTGATTAATATTTCAATCATAACTAAGTTGTACGTGATTATCTTAATCATGGAAACTGGAGCTATAGAATATTGGTCTAACCCCTGGTTAATGTTTCAGCATTAATTAAGTTGTACGTGATTATTTCAATCATGGAAAACCAGAACTATAGATTACCTAGTTAAACCCCTGGTTATTGTTTGAAAATTAATTAAGTTGTACATGGGAAAATTCTGTAAGAGTTACAAGATTATTCAAATATATACCAAAATATCCCACAAACTGCTAAATTAATGAAGTAATATTAAACTATAAAAAGGAGTCAGATAAAACGAGGATAAACGTATTAACATTCTAAATCATCTTTTACTAAAATTGGAGTCAGATACGAGTTAAACTTGAAGTAAATCAACATTGTGCCCTGGAAAGAAAGAACACGCAATTGAGCCTTCATCCAGCAGTAGACACCGCCGTTGGACTATTGGCTGGACCTTACAGATAGATAAATAAATAATAAAACAGTTTGTAAGCAGCCACTTTTGTTCAATTTTTTACGTTTCTTGTGTTGTAAATCGCAAATGCTCCTTGACCCAAAAAGACTTTTTGTGTCTGAGACTTTTCAGAGTTTCAGAGCATACAGTGGGGAAAAAAGTATTGAACACATCATGTTGTTTCCTGGGAATAATATTTCTAAAGGAGCTGTACAATAAAAACATAAAAATAAAACAAAACAAAAAATCAGAAAAATTAGATATGTAACATATAATAACTCAAAGAAGAAAGTACTGAACTACTGAAATGTATTTATACTTTATATACATGACAGCTTAAAGACACCGCTTACATGGAGAATGAAGTTCCATGAATTGCTCAGGTGTGAGTTTATCAACAGAGTGTAAAAATCGTTATTGTTCTGTGGGTCTCGTCTATCAAATCTGACCTTTATTTCTTATTCTCTATTGGATTCAAGTTAGGTGATTGGCTGTACCGTTCTACAGCTTGATTTTCTTTTTCTGAAAGCATTTGAAAGTTTCCTTGGCTGTGTTTTGGATCATTGTCTTGCTGAAATGCATACGTTTCATCTTCATCATCCTGATAATGCAGATGTAGGACTGAAGCAGCTAATATTAATTTACAATGACAAAGGTCAGAGGGTTGCTGAATAACTACTGAGAGATTTCAGCTGCTGTCTGGGCTTTCACTGCCTTTCTGCACCTCCCTTCCTTCATGTGTTCGATACATTTTCCAGTGTCATTTCATTTTATTACACATAAATCTCTAATCTTTAACTAATTAGATTTGTTTTCTTTGCATGTATCGATTTCTTTGGTTATTACCAACATTCGGTGATAATTTCAAGTCACCGGCACCTTTAAAATATGTTTTCTGAGAAAAAATGTTTAATATTTAATTTCCCCCTCTGTATATACACAACCACAAATAAAAACTTCCAAAGACAAATTGACATAACGATTTATCAAACTAACAAAACAGCAGAGGGGATGGAAATTAACTTTGGGTTACAATGGTTCAAAACCCCCCCTTTTTACCCTAGATAGGGTAATGTGTCATACTGGTAATACTGAGGAGGTTATCATTGTTTCTACTTCTATTAAAGCCATTTAAATGCCCCATTTAAAAAGATGCAGCTTTATGTACAGCAAGATTCTTATTATTCAGATGCTGTGGATTGTCATGGAAACCCTGTGTGTTGTATAAACAGTAGTTTCTGCATTTAGGCAGAAGTAAATGTGACGTGGGGTAAGGAGGAGAGTGATTTATTACGGGCTGTTCAATGCTTTCATCCTGTGGGGGAAATCTGTGAGAATGTGGCAAAAGAGACTATTGTCAAAGTTCTGCCTCTTTCTAAATTGCCACCAATGTATCATCATATAGCAGTTCAAAGTAACTTAAACAATACAAAACAATAAAACAATTACAATTAAACAATTACCAAAAAAATACAAAAATGTATTTAATGACATAAGTGTTTTTTCGGCAGTGCAGTTCAAATTAGCACACTTTTAAGACTGTAAAAAAATTTTTTCAAAAGGGTGTTTTTACAGTGATGCCACAAAGAAACTTTGTGAAATTTTTTTTTTCTTTTACCACTATAAAAAATTACTTGTGCAATGTAAAGGTACTTAAATGAAACCACTGACGGAAATAAAAAAAAATATATTTTTTTAAAAGTTTACATATGTAGGTAACTTCTTGACAAACAAAAATCAAATCATAATTATTAACAAGTACAACTGGCATTATCTACCCAGAGGTTTAGATATTGGTCTTGAAAAGGCATTCATTGGCCATAGAGATCAGTTGATGTTTCTCAATTACAATTTACAATCACAGCAAAAAGTAAATATATATAATAATCTGTTATTTAATAATAAACTAACAAAGTTCAAATATTAAACATAAGTAAACATCCAATAATGAAATAAGTTATTTCTTTATATTTTTTTTACAAGTAACAGCATAAATAAATAGAGTAGATTTTGACTTTGCTTCAGTATTTTGAGGGATGGACAGGAGTGATCAAGGATATTCTGGCAACTAACGTTCTGTCCAACTCATGTCATCAGAAAAAAAACAAAACAAATGTTTAGTTACTTTATTTATAGAAGTAAGTAAACCTGTTGTAACTTGGAATAGTTAAGTTTACTAATAAAAAATAACTCTGCACACAGTTCGTTTACTTCATTTTAGAACAACTGGATTACTCTCCTTTTAAGTAGTTAACTAACCACTTTAAAATACGACTGGTTTACTTTTTTTGTTATTTATTGAATCAACTAATTACTTTGAACACCATTTTAGAGCGGATATGTTTTGGATATGCATTTTCACATTCTGCTTCCAATGCCTGATCATTAAATGATTAAAATGACTAAATTAAATTAAATTAAATTAAATATTCTTAAGAACAAAATATTATGTGTCCTTTTGAAGAGTGTTCTTGCGTTGTGATACTATTATATTGCCATTCTGGCATTATATAATGAGTGGCCTAAAGTGGTCTTAAAATGACAATAATATCATTTATCACAATATATTTTGGTGCAATATATCGTACAACAAAAAATAGATATCGTGACAGGCCAAACATATTTGAGTTTCTTTCACTTGAGTAGCACTCATAAGAAAATATTTAGTTTGTACTCACACATTTTTTTACTAGAAGTCAATGGCTACAAGGGGCGAAACAGTGGCTCAGTGGTTATTACGTCACCTCACAGCAAGAAGGTCCCTGGTTTGAGCCTGTTTTTTTTGCGCGAGTTTCCTCCGGGTGTATGAGTGTGAATGTGAGAGTGTATGGTTGTTTCCTAGTACTGTGTTGCAGCTGGAAGGGCATCCGCTGTGTAAAACATATGCTGATAAGTTGGTGGTTCATTCTGCTGTGGCAACCCCTGATGAATAAAGGGACTAAGCCAAAGGAAAATGAATGAATGAATCAATGGCTACATGTTACCGCCTTTCTTCAAAATATCGTTTTTTGTGTTCAAGAGAAAAGAAGGAGTAAATTGTGAGTAAATTTTTATTTTGAGTGAACTATTACTTTAATTTATTGGTGAGCATGAACTATTTTAACTATTTTAAGTTGCAACTCTCAATGATTTTAGCCACTTACCAGCATAGTATTGAGGGGCTTTCTGAATTCTGAGATTTTCATCTTGGACTTCTGAGTTGATATGTTCATTGGAATCCTCACTGTGGCTGTCATTTATCACAGGTCCAGCGGAAAACACTGAAAAAAACCCAAACATTTACAAACATGAAAAACTGTAATCAATGGGCATTGTAGGTTTGTAACAGTTACAAAACGAAACTAGAAGGTGCAGGTTGAGTTGTGTTGCCATAGAGATGATAATCCTAAACTCCCCAAGGCACTGTTATTACAAGGGATCGGATATTCTACAGCCTGCGGCTGGTCACATTACGACGGTTTTCCTTTTAACCATACATGGAAAACCATTTGTGGCCTTCAACTGGTTTGAACAAGAGACGAGGTGTAGCTGGCTATTATTTTGAAGGGGTAATGAGGCAGGGTGTGTCTTTGAAAAGGTTTATCCCTTGGTATTCCCCAAACCACACACCTATAAGCATTCTTGTCTGTTTAACCATAACTATTCTCTTGGATTGTTGTGTTCAGTCATCCCTGAGTCCCATTGAGGACTGCAAGGACTTGCTCTACATTGCACAATACTCTTAGAGATGACACAAACAAACACAACAATGCAATTCCACTATTTCGCTATTCAAATAAGCTGTTATACCATTATAGATAATATTTTAATGAATCCCTAAAGTCTCATATTGAAATATAGAAAGCATACACTGGTTGCTCTCCAGACTTATGTCTATGTCCTCTACTGGTGTTTCACAGTCCAGCATCTCTTTCAGACGTTCTGCCACATCAGCTGTGTTTTCATCTGGGAACATGTAGTCACACACAGACAGGCTGGAGAAGGGCATTGGGGCAAACACACGGCGGGGAAGAGGCTGCTGGCCAGTGGAAAGACCTAAAAAACAACATCTGATGTCACGTATTGAACTATGAATACATTTACTTCGAAGCAATGTACAAAATTCCTTCACTCAATGAAGGAAAAAAAGGCATCCTACCGCCACCTGGCGGCCATTTTGCAAAGATTTCTAAAAACTTTAAGCGTTTGTTTACCTATTTTTTTTAAAGGCATCTTTTATTCACCCTCACGTTGTTCCACATTTGAAGACTTTGCATGTACTGTGGAAAACTTTTGGTTCCTACTTACTTCTACTACATGACAAAAAATTTTACCTCTTGATTACCAGCTTTCTTCAAATCATTTTTCATTTAACATTAACAAATGTCTTGATTTGAAATGACATGATGAGGATAAGCAAATGAAGACATAATTTTTATTTCTGGATGCACTTTTTTCAACATCACATGTAGAAGATGTGCTTAACTGTACCTTTGTGACTCCCTTCACTCATTAAAAGATCTTCTAGAAACATCTCCACTCTGGAGGACACTGTGTTTATGAGGTCTCTCTTAATAGCCTACCAAAGAAAAATAGGAAAGAAATAAAATTAATATCATAAAAAACAGGAGGCAGTGTAGTCATAAGCAAATAAATCGCTTTAAATGCTTCAAGTGAATTCATATCTCAATGTTATTACAATGCACAGAATTAAAAAAAAGATATTTATTTGATATTTGTGTTTTTAAAGTAATATTTTAATCAAATGGCAAATGACTGCAAAGGTAACTCAAAATAAAACAGATGAAATAAGCATAAACCACAAATATATCAAATATCAAAATAGTCAATACAGGCAGTTTAATATTTTTGAAGTTTTTTCTGCTCACCAAGACTGCATTTAATTGACCAAAATGATAATAAAATGTAAAGTTATTTATAATTTAAAAAAATAGTCAGAATAATGTCAATTATTCTTGTGATTCAGAGCAGAATTTTAAGCATCATTACTCCAGTTTTCAGTTTCACAATATTTTAGAAATCTTAATCATTTTTTCGTTTAATATTCCCAAGTTGGTAGGGCAAATATCAGATCTACAATACAATACTGAAATTGCACATCTCTAAGCTTAAGGTTTTGATAATAGGCTTTAATGACCTGCGCTGCATGTCTGGCTTTGGGTTTGTTGTTGTGTATATAAGCCCTGCAGTGAACCACTCCTCGAACCCTCATGGAGCCACTGCACACTTGAACCATAGCACTGCACCGCTCATCCACCTCTGGGTTGCCCTGAGACATTGAGATTCTTATTACACCACTGTCTATACACACATGTATGGCCCATTCATAAATTAATGTCAATGAGAAGATTAAGATAAGCTCACATCTGAGACAAGAATCCGCACAGGGAGAGTCTGACGGTGGCTTGTCTTTGGGTTCTTTTTCTGGAGGGGAAAAAAAAGTCAATTTTATCTTAAATATATCATTAATATGACAGAGGAATGATTGAATTAGTTTTTACCTGTCCTAGGAAAAGTTCAGCGTCATCTAATGCCTGTCTGCCACTTATGAGACAGTAACCAGTCTCAATCTGTTTTGCCCACCTCATTAGACCATCCTAGACAAGAGGACAAAAAGATGATAAGATGCACAACCACTCAGCCTATTTTAATTGCTTTACTGTCTTGTTTATACACTTTTAAAAGCGTTTAAACACTGGCCACTTTATTAGGTACAACAGTTATCCTAATCATCCAATCAAACAGCAGCGACTGTATGTGGTAAAGCAAATCTGATAAGGTTCAAACTGATCTTCAGAATGAGAAAGATTGACGGGATAGTTTACCTAAGAACGAAAAATCAGCCATCGTTTACATTGATCCCCTACTTGTTCTAAACATAATTGAGTTTCTTTCCTCTGATGAACAGAGGCAGATGGACGTTGACTACCATTATTTAAATTGCTATTACTTTTTTTTTTTTGCATCCAATAAAAAAAAAGAAACTCATAAGGGTTGGAACCACAAATGATGAGCAAATTTAGATTTTTGGGTGAACTATCCCTTTAAGTGACTTTGAAGAGTTGAATCTGCTGATCCATTGGGGTTCTCAGGCATAACCATTTCTAGGCTTTACAGCAAATGGTCTGGAAGTTAAGAAAATATGAAAGGTAAAAATGTCTTGATGCCAAAGGTCATAAATGGGCATGGGAACAACCTGTTTTCATGGTTAACTGCGGTTTGGAAAAGTCAAGATTTGAATACCCATTCCCAAGGTATAAGTAAGGTTTTTAAACATTTTTTAAATGTATGTGTTGTAAAGAAATCTGTGTTTTTGAAACTAATGAAGATAGCAAAAGTCAATGGTTCATTTAAACTATTTAGCCTGACATGTTTACTGCTCCAAAATAGTTTAAATGTTTCTTAAAATAGAATAATAATAATAATAATTAATAATAATAATAATTCCTTACATTTATATAGCGCTTTTCTGGGCACTCAAAGCGCTTTACACAATGGGGGGGGATCTCCTCCTCCACCACCAGTGTGCAGCATCCACCTGGATGACGCGACGGCAGCGATTTTGCGCCAGACCGCACACCACACACCAGCTGATTGGTGGAGAGGAGACAGAGTGATTAAGCCAATCATGATATGGGGATGGTTAGGAGGCCATGATGGACAGAGGCCAGTGGGCAGATCTGGCCAGGATGCCGGGGTAAACCCCTAGTCTTTTTTGAAGAACATCCTGGGATTTTTAATGACCACAGAGAGTCGGTTTAACGTCTCATCCGAAAGACGGGTATAAATAAATTGTGTACAATGGGGGAAAAAGTTTTTTTTGTTTTGTTTTGTTTACCCAGACATTTAAAAATAACATTTAAATTGACATTAACAAAAAATGACATTTAAAATATTTTAGCGCAGTAATCACAATACCGTGAAACTTATTTTTATCCAAGGTTATCATACGGTTAGAAACTTACACCAGTCCAAGCCTAGACATAGCAGAAGACCAGACTGGCTTGAGCTAATTTAAAAAAAAAGCAAGAGTAACTCAATTAATAAACTCAAATAACTCAATTTTTTGCATATTTGCACTAGACACATTTTTACTATCACTCCATGCTTAAAAAAAACATTGCACTAAAAAACATTGTGCGTTTAGGAAGTGCTCCATACAGCTTGACAAATCACCTGTAGAAAAACTCTCTCTCTCTCTCTCTCTCTCTCTAAAAAAAACCCTTCCCCCACCCCTTAGACTTAATTATCTGAGCACAAACAGCTCCGTTGTATAATTAGCACTTCTTGTGTGTATATTGCTTCTTCTTGTTGAATCGCTGAATTCCTCCTCAATTGTAAGTCGCTTTGGATAAAAGCGTCTGGTAAATGACTACATGTAAATGTAAACAACCTTACATCACAGCCGAGGTCTGCAGTAGAGCATCTCTGAACACCCAATTAGTTAAATATTGAAGTAGAAAGTCTACAATAGCAGAAGAAGAGCTGTGAGTTGTCAGCATAGCAATGTAAGAAAAGCCATGTTCTCAAATGATGCGACCCAGCAAAGTGGTGTAAATGAAGAAGAGAAGGGGTCCAAGAACTGATTCCTGAGGAACTCTGTTTAAAAGCTGGGGCCTTTACCATGAAGCTGGATTAGCTGGCTATAGTGGGCTTATCCTCTTTAGAAGTGCCCACTTTCAGCATTTGGAGAAAGAAAAGACTCACATCATGAATGTGCAGTTGACAAATCGGCAGCAACTCTGTGATGATCCCATATCAAAATGAGGTGCAACCCAGAGCTGGTGAGTGTATACCATGTCTTCTGTCTCACCTTCATGCACTTTTCTGTGTTATCAGAGGAAGATCCTGTGAGAGGGATCTGCAGATCCACCTCAACAGAGCAGGTTAGCATGGGCCAGGATGAAGAGACTCCTGTCTGATACTTCCAGTCTGCTGGCTTGGCCGAACTCTATAAATCAATGAACATGAGAAATAAAACACAGCAAAATACAAATTATCACACAATTTTTTAAATGAGAAAAATTAGCCTCTAACCTTTGGATCTTTTACATCAAATGTTTTGCAGACAGCTCTGTACAGTTTAAGTCAAGGATCATTCAAGGTTTTGAGGTTCTTCTTAAAGGATGATGCTTTTAGTTCATGAGAGAAATATTATTGGAGGCCATGTGAAGGATACTTCTTCGTTTTGGAGCAGATGTGCAGGGTGACTCGCTCAGTCACGTCCTCCTCTGACAGGTCCCACAGTCTTCCCTTAGTTATGTACTTATCCATGGCAAATATAAGCTACATAAAGAGATCAAAATTCGTTAAAAATGTCCTTAAGAGAGTTCATTTCATAAAAAAGTCTTCTGGAGTCATTAAAAGCAGGACAGTCTAGTAAAAAAAATTTTTATAGATAGCGGAATTGTGCAGTACAAACACTGCGTAGGGTTTTCTGCATTGAAAGATAAATTCTGGGCCAAAAACAAGAAGTCTATAACCTACATTTTATACTGCTTTAAAAAAAAACTACCTTTTTAGGTTAATTCTTATATATACTCATATAACAATACTCAACAGCAATATTGTACATTACATATATTCCCGCTATTTTGAAGTAGCCCTAAAAAACAGACAAATGTATTAATGTTATACCCTTTTTAAAGTGCTGTTGGCATCTTTGGAGAGTTCAGGTGGAGTTACTATAAACAGGCCAAGAATACAAAGACCTCCTGGCAGCATGCGGGACACCTTGAACAGAGAAATATGTATTTGAATACAGACAGTCATGAAATGGCCTCCACAGAGTCCAGACCTGAATATTGTAGAGACTGTATGACATAACCCAGACTGAAAAATCAAGATGACACTCTAATGGTAAAGAAGTACTCTGGAAAGGGCTAATAAAAAGCCTGATATTACCCAGCACAATATTTAGGACACGTACGGCTCGTTTCCACTGAGTGGTACAGTACGATATGGGTTACCTTTATCAAGCTTGCGTTTCCTCTGCTTAAGGGTACTCTTTTGGTGGGCGTGGTGTATGACAGAAAGTGTTAGTCGACGTCATTCTCGCTCGAGGAAATGTTTACATAGTAAAGCTGTACAGGTCGTTCACATATCATATGAGAAGCACTTCTCACAAAACAGAGGCTTTATTATACACATACTGTAAATACTGGTGTACAAATGTTAATTACTAACCTTTCTATAAACATGATCTGATTATAACTGCAGATCAATGATGCGAAATAAAATAAATAAATGCAGCATATATGAACACATACAGCCCCTTACAGTCTCCGATATGTTACCAATTACCATCACCTTTTGGACTATTATGAACTCTGAATGACGGAATTACTTTCTAACAAGAGGTTACGTACTGGTGAAGATTAAAGATACAGATGAGAGGTTTGCACTGACTGTGGCCTATATTTCGTGTTGTTTTTGAACCTAAAAAAGGACTAAATGTCTGCTGTGTGTAGTTTGTCTGTAATTGGTAACATATCGGAGACTGTAATGGATCATGTTCATAGAAAGGTTAGTAATTAACAATTATACACCAGTATTTATGTGTATAATTATAAGCATCTGTTATGTGAGAAGTGCTTCTCATATGATATGTGAACGACCCGTACAGCTTTACTGTGTAGACATTTCCTCGAGCGAGAATGACGTCGACTGAAACTTTCTGTCGTACACCATGCCCACCAAAAGAGTGCCCTTTAGCAGTGGAAATGCAAGCCTGATAAAGGTGACCCATACCGACCCGTACTGTACCACTCAGTGGAAACGGGCCATTAGAACAAAACAGTTTAATTTGTGCTTTTGCTTGTAGAGGAAATGTTGTGCAGTTGTTGTTTTATTATACATATTTCTTGTTTTCCAACTCTTGGTGCATTTTTCCTCTTTAAGTTGAACTGTGATTCCCACCACTAATATATAGGATACGAATCACAGGTAAACTCATGGTACAATATCATCACAATATTTTGTCCCCAATAACGTTATATCACAATATCATGGATACAAGCATGTACTGTATGTAGGCATGGGCTGGTATAAGATTCTGACGGTATGATAACCTTGGATAAAAATATCGCGGTTTCACGGTATGATGGTATTGTGTTTACTGCTCTAAAATGTATATTTTTTAAATGTCTGGGTAAAAAACTAAAAAGTTTTTTCCCCATTAACACAGTATATTGTATTTTGAGAAACATTTAAAATATTTTGGGGCAGTAAACTTGTCAGGCTAAATAATTCAAGTGAATCATTGACTTCTGCGGTCTTCGTTTGTTTAAAATACACAGATGTCTTTACAATTTAAACAATAAAAAAAATGAAAATAAAAAAAAGTAAATAAAATATCTTACCCATAACGGTATAGCAGAAAATTTTGGCAGTATGAAAACCTTGACTTTTCCATACCACGGTATACCTTAAAAACGGTTTTCATTCCATGCCTAACTGTATGCATGTACGTACGTATATGTATGAATGTATATATGCTGTACATATGTATAGATATATAATTACTTATTTCATTATTATTCTTGCTTGCTGCCTTCCTTGTTATTTCTGTACTTTTATTATAACCATTCTTATTATCATTACTAATGTTGTAAATATTACCAGTGCTCCTAATCTCTTTCTTCTTCTTTCTATCTTTCTTTCTTATTTGTTAATTTTTCTTCTAATATTTCTCAAAATCCTATGAGTCCAATCTGTTTGCTTACACCTATACACCTCCACGCATTATCAAACACACCCCGACACATAGAGTACACAAACACACAAATAAACTTTTTTTTATATGGGTTGAATGTCAGCAGTAAGTTTATGTTATATGTTTGGTTGTACATACACTATTGGTGGTTTATGTAAATACTGTCATATCCCCTGTCAGCACAATAAAAAGAAATAAATATATAAAAATACCACCCACTTGCTTGGCATGTTCTGTCAGCCACGCCACATCAATGTCATCAAGTACACTTCCTCCACCCAAAGCTTTCGTCTGCCCCTCGGTCTCCCTGTGAGGAGTCTGCACTGCTAACACCACAAAATCC
Organism: Danio albolineatus; assembly: GCA_903798035.1. Lineage (NCBI taxonomy): Eukaryota > Metazoa > Chordata > Actinopteri > Cypriniformes > Danionidae > Danio > Danio albolineatus. The sequence continues at coordinate 11,906,693 of CAIGQQ010035826.1, forward strand.
CTCTGAGGAGATGACTGTGAAAGGAAACGGTCAAGTTCTATTATCAAGTTCTGTGACATGACATGTTTAATCACAGGTTAGGTTCACTTCCTTACGTGACCAGCCAGGAGTCCTGTGACATATGATCCAGGAGCTGCCTGAAGACCACTAAGATATTCTTCCACAGCTTCATCTACAAAATAACTCCTTCCCATTCTGCCTGTTAAAGTAATCAAAATAGTAAATGTTAATATTATATCAACCAGCTCTGTAATGTGCGTTGAGGCAGATGTGGCCTAACAGTTCGGGGGCTGGACTTGTAATCAAAATGCACAGTTTACAATACTCACTTTACGTAGCTGCAAAATAAAATAAACGTGTACATATACATATTTTTTCATATATTTTTTTTCACACAGTTACTGCAGTTATGAAGATGAATGTTATTAACATTATCTCTAATCATACCAGTACAAATAAGAAATTGAATTAGGGTAAATTTTCTCACTTAAATGTTTTTTTTAACTAACTTTTGGTCATGACAAATATTCTGTGAAATCATTGTCATGACGTGGCTAATTATCGCTAAAGAGCGAGTATTAAAGTCTTACATTTTTTTTTTGTCTAAATCAGGGGTTGAGCATTTATACATATCTGAACCCCAAAATGTGATCATACTCTTGCAAGGGACACCCCGACTTGATATGTTAAAGGCATCTGAATAGTTTCTTGTATTAAAAAAATACATAAACTGTGAAAATACACATTATAAACACGTTTCATATTTAGTTTTTGTTTAGTTCCTAATCATTACTTCTTATTACTCATTCTACCACTATATTGATTCTTCAATTCACACTAGGCATGGGATGATAACCGTTTCAAAGGTATACCGTGGTATGGAAAAGTCAAGGTTTTCATACCGCCAAAATTTTCTGCTATACCGTTCCTAAGGTCTGTGTAAGGTTTTTTTATTTACATTTTTTTTGTTTGTTTTTTAGGTGCAAATTGTAAAGACATCTGTGTTTTTGAAACAAATGAAGACCGCAGAAGTCAATGATTCACTTGAGTTATTTAGCCTGACATGTTTACTGCCCCAAAATATATTAAATGTTTCTTAAAAATAAAATATATTGTGTTAAAAGGGGGAAAAGGTTTTGTTTTTTAACCAGACATTTAAAAAAGAATATATTTTAGAGCAGTAAACACAATACCGTGATACCGAAGTTTTTATCCAAGGTTATCAAACCGTCAGAATCTTATACCAGCCCATGCCTAATTTACACACAATCAACTTATTTTAACAAACTTTTAATGAGTCACTGTTTGATTAATCTGATTTAGATTTACTTATTATATTTAACATTTTTTTGTTATTATTGTCATCATTACAATACATTTGATTTAATTTTGTAATTTCAACTTTTATTTTTAAAACTAAGATGTATTCTTTTGAATGGTATTATTGGCTTCAAAAATTACAAACTTACAGTAGGAAAAATAAGTCATATTTTCATATTTCTACAGCCTAGTTCCAAACTATAGATGCACAAAACAGTTGAACGTCTTACTATAAAACAGTAAGTCATACACATAAAAGATATTTAACCATATTGAGAATAACGATATCTTAGCAAATACAACATAGCGACATTATTTTAGAAACATAAAGCAAAGAAAAACCTTCAGATCTTTCACACTTCTCCAAACAGCTGATGAGTTCTCACACAGTAAATGGACTCGATACGTGTGACATGTCGTCGCATCAAAGAGACGCACCTCGATTCAAGAGACCCGATTGGACGATACGCTTGCAGGTCCATGCTGCTTTGCGGCTTGAGTTTACATCGCTCAAGTATGACGTATGGACTGCTAGCTTGCTGCTAATGCTAGCTGTTGCAGTGTGCCAGAGAGATGGCGGCACTTCTTCAGCAAACGCTGGAGAGAACCGAGATCAACAAACTGCCGAAAGCCATTCAGAACAAGCTCGAGAAGGTCCTGGCCGAGCAGCAGACGGAAATCGACTCGTTGAAATCACAGCAGGAGCGGTATAAAGCAGACTGCGGTGAGTAGCTGCACCAGGCGGGACAGAGAGCCATTCAACAGCTTAGAAAGTAGAAACGTTATCTACCCTCGTTAGACAGCATGCTTAGGCTTCATACACACGTTCATACTGGTCCAGCGTTATGAAGAGCAAGTTATATGATTAATTGCTCACATAAGGCACTAAAATGTCTCTTCTGCAAAGTCCTTGGTTTAAGTTTAACTAGTAACTAGTCTAACTTGGTTGACTATAGATATTGTGAATAGCTGAGGATTTTGGCTTTGTAGTTAATCTGTTACGTAAAAGAATAAACTTTCAACTGTGGCTATCCATTTTTTTTATGTCTTAAAGGGATATTTTACGCATTGTCAAGTGGTTATAGAGCTTTGAGTTTCATTCTTCTATTAAACACAAAAGAAGATGTTTTGAAGAAGGCTGAAAACCATTGACTCACAGTAGGAAAGAACATGTTAAAGTCAGTGGTTACATGTTGTCAGCTTTCTTCAAAATGTAATCTTTTTTGTTCAGCAGAAGAAAGAAACTCACATAAGTATGTGACAAGTGAAGGGAGAGTAAATGATGACAATTTTCATTTTAGGGTGAACTATCCCTTTAAGTAATTAAGTTGAATGAACTTGCCTTAAAAGTCATTTTAACTCATGTTACATTGTGTTGACTTAAAACGGCTCTTATGACTTCGTTTAACCACTGTAAAGATACGTATGTTGCATAACTGGGCATGGGACGATAACTTTTCAAGGTATACCACGGTTTGGAAAAGTCCAGGTTTTCATACCGCCAAAATTTTCTGCTATACCGTTCTTAAGGTATGTGTAAGATTTAAATTGTATAGGTGTAAATTGTTAAGACATCATTTTTTTTCAAAAACACAGAAGACCGCAGAAGTCAATGATTCACTTGAGTTATTTGGCCTGACATGTTTACTGCCCCAAAATACTTTAAATGTTTTTCAAAATAAAATATATTGTGTTCAAAGGGGGAAAAGGTTTTGTTCTTTTAACCAGACATTTAAAAAAAGAATATATTTTAGAGCAGTAAACACAATACCGTGAAACCGTGATATTTTTATCCAAGGTTAAGCCGTCAGAATTTTATACCGGCCCATGCCTTATCATTACTTATTAATCATGTAGTTTTTAAACCTCACATTGATTCATAAATGTTTTCTCATAAAATGTCAAAGGAACTGTTGTTAAAGCATCATATTACATGTATTTGGATCTACAGAGCAACAGTACTTCAATCTTGAGAAGAAGCTTGCTGAGAGTCAGGAGCAGTTTTTGTCCCAAAGTAAGGACTATCACAGTATTAAGGAGGAAAATGGCCGTCTTGGTAAGTTAAGTGCCTATTTTGTTTTTTTTTTTTTTCATTTATTTTGGATTGTATTGACAGATTCTGTATAACACAAGTGCTTGTGTTTTGTTTTTTCTTAAGTGGAAGAGCTTAAGAAGTTAAAAGAGATAGAAGAAGTGCAGGGGACAACACAAGAGGTAATAACTGTTTGAGTTTCTTAACTCGTATTCTTATTATGTATCTCAATATTTAAGTGGTTGAAGATAACAAAGATACCCAAATGTGTATGCATTTCAGAGTAAGCCTCCTAGAGCCAAATATGAAATCGAGGCAGAAAACCGAGAGTTGTCACGATTGCTTGAGAAGAGATCTCAAGAGGTGGAAAACCTCAGTGGTATGACTTATTTATGGCACTGTAATATGAATTTGTGGTCAAAGTTGTCATTACTTGATCAATTTGACTTTAGTTGCAAATATATTGTGGTGGTTATACTAAAATCTGTACAAATAATAAAAAGGGCGAGATTTTGACTTTAAATGTAATGTTAAATGTAAAAATTAAATGCAAGTGTAATTTAATCTTTGAAAAAAAGCTTGGTCAAAATGGTTTGTTAGTTAACTTATTTTTTTCTGACTGAAGCACCAGTGCTTTTGACATCTGTAATCGCTAACATGTCACTTTTGTTCAATATGCAGAGGATCTCAAACGCCTCAATGACAAACTTGTGGAGACCAACACAATCAAGATGGAGCTCCAGCTTAAACTAGATGAACTTCAGTCTTCTGAGGTTTCTATTCAGGTAAGCAGGGACTCTCATTCAGCTGTCCCTACAACAAATTAAATTATGCTTTTTACACTTTCCGTTCATAAAGGGACAGTTCACCCAATTATGAAAATGTGCTCCCCCTTTACTCTACCTCAAATGCTTTCAAATCCTTTCAAAGTTTCTTCTGTTGAACACAAAAGAAGATATTTTGAAGAATGTGAGTAGCCAGTAGGCATTGACATCCTTAGTAGAAAATAAATTACTGTGGTAGTCAGTGGCTACCAGTTTCCAACATTCTTCAAAATGTCTTCTTTTGTGTTTAACAGAACAAAGTGGAGGGTGAGTTAATGATGACGCAATGTTTTTTTTTTTAGTAGACTGCTCTTTAAATATGTCTCTTTGAACATAAAAAGTGACCAATTCCACTCCAAAGAACTATTCTAAATCAATTAGCATTGTTTCTGAACATAAATGCACTGCATTTACTCATTCACAGTTTTTCTCTTGTCCAGTCACAAAGTTTTAGCAGGATCTTTGCAGTTGGCTACGTAACAATATAGATACTGACATTCCTTCCCTACATTTGATGAAGGGTTTGGTTTATGCAGATGGTTTTCCCAAGAAAATTTCATTGATGTTAAACATTATTATCATTATAGGTAAATATTACATACACAAAAGTAAATGGAATAACAGTAACCCCTTGATTAATTGCTTTAAAAATTAATGTAAAACATATTTAGAGTCTTTAAAAGTAATATCCCAAAAAAATAAGGCTACAGAGGAACTATACAAAACTATGGCTGAGTCTCTTTCCTTTTAAAAATGTTAAAATTAAAATTTTTAATTAATAAAAAAAAAAAATTGTGTGTAACCCCCCCTAACAGTTTTTTTCCCTTTCTTTTAATGTTACACATTAAAATGGTTGTATGCACTATATAATGTAAATGGGATTGAAAAGTGTGTATATATTGTTATATGCCGTGTTTGTTCCCGTTTGAGTTTTGTAAATTGAAAATTAAAAAATAAATAAATAAATAAAAATTAACTCATTTACAGATATGATATTTTGTGTATCTTTGAGATTTTGTTTGGTCATGCTGTAGTATTCAAGGCACAAAATGTTGAGGAGCTTTAACTTTACATTTAATGAGAGACTCATACTAAAAAAAAACATAAAATATTTTTGCTTTGCGGAGATTTAAAATAGAATATTTACAGCATTTACAGCATTAATGACTCCTAGGGTATTTTGAGCTGAAATTTCACAGACACATTCTGGGGACACATGAGACTTATACAATTTCCAAAAAAGTATAATATGACCCCTTTGATACATTGAATCATTGAGTCCATACTTGAATAGTATACTTCACTTTGTTTCAGTATCGTGAGAAGCGGATGGAACAAGAAAAAGAGCTTCTCCAGAACCAGAACACATGGCTGAACACAGAGCTAAAGAGTAAGACGGATGAGCTGTACACCGTATCCAGAGACAAGGGGAAAGAGAACCTGGAGCTCAGGTGCTCTTTAGAGAGCAAGAAGGAAGAGGTGCGAGGAAGTTTTGAGACTCATTTATGTTGCGCTGTATTCTTAGTTGATCTGCTATCAGTAACAATCATGTGTTTGCTTTAATCAGGTGACCAGACTTCAGGATCAAGTAAACGCTCTCAAGAAAGCAAATGAAAGCATGCAGAAGAGTACCGAGGATCTGATGAACAAGCTCAAAGAGGTTGCTTATTATCAGTTTATTATTATTTGGGTCACTACTTTGCATAGAATAGAAATAAATAGATTTTTTTGTTATATTTTTAGGCTAAAGAACAACGGGCCTCCATGGAAGAGAAGTACCGCAATGAGCTCAATGCCAACCTCAAACTATGTAATTTGTACAAGGTCTGTAAATATTTATTTTTACTTTATTGATTTGTTGGTTTATTTTAATGGCAAGTGTCTGTTATTGTTATTGTATAATATAATATTTTTGTTGACAGGGTGCAGCAGCAGACTCTGAAGCCAAGAACACTGAACTGAACAGAGCCGTGGAAGAGCTCAATAAATTGCTGAAGGATGCCATGGAAGGTTTGAGCAAATCCTTGATCTTTGTTTCGAATAGATGGCCTCAGCTGAAAAAATATTTTTCAAGCTGATTTTTTAAAAATGCTTAAGTTAATAATAATTGATTTTAAAGTAGTGACTTAATAATACTTCAATACATTACAGTTGCTATGCTTATTTTCTATATTTTTGCATCTATTTTAAACAAAAATAACACATTTTATGACAATATTAAAGATCTATTTTGTCAGAAAATAGTTGTTAAATTGTAGCAGGTAATATTTCTTGTTCAGTCGTCAAAACTAAACCAAGAAGGAAGGCTAAACACACTGCGTTGTTTTGAAATGTTGAAAGACATAATACAAGCATGAAATCTGTGCATGCGTGCACATTCTATACTGAAAATATGGTAGTAGTATTAATAAAAGTATTAAAAAAAATCCATTATCTTATTTTTGATGTAGAGAATGTACAAATGTTCTCTCATTGCCTTTAATGTGGTCCAGAGCTGCATGTTAATTGATGTTGAACTGACATTCTGCCTCCTTAATTAACAGCCAATAAAGGAACCGAGAAGAAGCTGTCAGAGCTGCAGAGTGTAAGGGAGAAAGCAGAGTCAGATCTACGCGAGAAGGTCAGGCATCTGGAGAAGGAGCTGGAGAACTCCAACACACGACTCACAGACTTTAAGAGGAGAGGTAATGCACACACAGACACTGGGCCAGTTATTCCTTTAGGCCAAGTTAATGCTTCTGTGTACTTGGGCTACATTTTGTTTTGAGTTTATACAACAGATATATATATATATATATATATATATATATATATATATAGGTTAAATCGTGAAGATTCTTTTTTTCAACACTTCATTTGTTTACTTCATCAGGTGTTCCAGCTCTCACAGAAGAGGAGCTGACAAACCTGTCTCCAACTGCAGCGGCAGTGGCCAAGATTGTGAAGCCAGGCATGAAGTTAATGGAGGTATAAAATATGCTGATCACAGACTAAGGCATTTCAGTCCATTTTTTTTTTTATGTTCTTCACTAAATTTCCACTCGTTCCCTTTCGTCTTTTCACTCCCTTGGGTGCATGTCAATAGGCGCTTTTCCACTATCGTGCTGAACCGTTCTGTTCCGTGCCAAACCGGGCAATACAGCACGCATACGGTTTCATTTTGTACTGTCGTGCTGCAACAAAGTTCTTTGAAACATTACACAAAACACATCAGTAGTTGCCATGGTAACGCAACGTAAACCACTCCATTTGTTCAATTAAATTTAAATATTAACCTAAACTATTTTTTTCATGTTCATAAAAGCGAAAGCAACCATGAGACTAAGCACTGTTGTGCCGCTCTCTCATACGGGCTGCTAAAAATAGCTACATGTCACAGCACCCGTATTTATATAGAGGTCATATGTTGCGCAGCTCTGGGTAAATTCAAATGTAACGTGATGGTTGAAAGTGATTGGAGGTGGAATAAATAATATATTTCAAATCTCCGTACACAACAGAAATATAAACAATAAAGATAATGCAACAATAATAGTGCATTTGTATTATAGTGGCAGAAATATATTTTTGGACAGGCCTTGTCAAAAGTGAGCGTGCACTTTCACTCATAAAAAATATAGCACTTAAATGCTTTCATTTTAACAATAAATTAAATAACAGCGGTTTTATATCAGAAGTTAAGGAAATATACACTTTGATGGTAAAAAATAACCTTTTAAGCGGTGGCTGTTGTTTGTTTCAGTATTCAAACATTAAAAACGAATGCATCAGGTTAATTAAAAAAACAAATATGAAACAACACATCAGGATATAAAGGATATTATATTTAGCAAAATGCTGCTCTTTTATCTTGTAGTTTTATCATTTTATTTTTGCTATTTTATTTATTTGTTTGTCTTAACTAACAAGCTATAGAAAAAGTCTTGCTTGACGTTTTAGAAAATATTTTGCATATGCGTATATATCTTTATATATTTTTAAGATCACCGAGAACAAAAAACAAAAACACAGAAACATGTTATTCCCCATAAATGTCAAACTTGTGTATAACTGAATCATATAATGACTTATAGCTGAAATAGTGAAAATTGCTCATTTTATTTTTATAAAACATGTCAAAACTTATCAATTTTTTAATTTTTGTAATTTTTTTAAGTAAAAGCAATGCCGACATTTAAGAATCCATATTTATTTAAATTTATTAATTCATTTGACTTGTTTATTGGTGCATATAAAGGCCATTATTTAAATCATATAACAGTACCTTGGACAGCTACAGTGCCCCTTTCAAGCAAAGTTCCAAAATAAAAGAAAGAGTTGACTTTCCTGTGGACGGCCGACATTACAGCTAGCTGGTATTAAATTAACAAGCCGTCTGAGATTTGAATAAAAAGTGCAATTATTTCCTCATTGTTCAATGATATATCGATGTTGTTGTGGATTGTGGGCATCAATGATGCTAAGAGTGTCTTACTCGCAGCAGAAAAAAAAGTTCTCACCTGGATCAGAGCGAGTTTTTGTGCTGCCGAATCAGCAATGCATGCAATAAACTCACGCTTAGTCAGGCGAAGTAAAGGTCGCTTTACCTAGGATGTCAATCAAATGAATCAAGCTCTAGCCACAAATAAAATGACCAATGATGAAAGTGCTATTCAAGTCAATGAAATAACTTTACTAAATAAAATATTTCCTAAGAATGTGGTGATTGTTTTTTCTGCCAGAGACTGCTCTATGGTTTTAAAACCCTTTTCAAAACCATCGTTTAGACCTGTATGGTTTTTTATATTAAATGCAGTGTAGTTTGCTTGTGGATGTCTGATGACTAGCACGCTTCCGCTGAGCCTGCTGTGGTAGCTTGGCAATAGAGCCGCGACGTCAACACACAGAATCTGTCGGCACAGTTCAGCACGGTTGTCTAACCGTGCAGAGAATTCTGGGCCGAGAACGATTTGTAATCGTGCTGCGCCGTTCCAGGCTCAGTGGAGAAACAACCGTAACCGTTTCCGAAGTGTTCTGAGAACGGTTCGGCACGATAGTGGAAAAGCAGCTATCGATTACACAAGTGTCTAATACTTGCGGAAAATCTGAATGGGATTAAATGGATTTTTCGAAACACTTGAGCACTTAGGAACTACACTGTTGTGATTAAGGTTGTGCGATTTTGGGGGAAAATATCTAATTGTGTGTGGTTTTTTTTTTTTTTTTTTTTTTAGACAGATATTTCGATTTGATCCACGACTTAATTTTGTAGTCAAGCTTCAGCTCGATTTGTATTGTAGCTTCTTACTCCAAAATGCAGTGAGTGTTAAAAAGATATTAACTTAAGCAAACATCTCTGAAATTGTACTCTGCTGTTGCTTGCTTCTAGATTTAGTGTCACTGGCAGTACTTTTAGTTGACTTTTTAGCAAGACGCTCCTCATATGTCACCTGTGTTGCATTTTTAGTTACTGGTTGTTGTAGTTCCTTGTGCTGTGGCAACAATTCTGCGACGACTCTTACAAATTTTGTTTGGTGTCTGACTTTAAAACCAAAATATTCTCATATTACCGACATGCTGTTTATCTTTGATAATAATTGGTCTATTAATACTTCTGAAGTGGCAGATGCCATCATCCCACTCGTTTGTGCTTTCCTGTTTGTTTTTTATTGTGGGTGTTCCGCATAGTTCACATGTGCAATTCTGATTGGGCAGAGCGAAAATGTACTCGCTCAGTTGGCTAGTAAGATGGCAGTCACACATTTGCTGTGGGTGGGAGAAAATAATATACATTTCATATCGCAGCCTCTTGCGATTTAGCTAGTCGCAACATTTCAAATCGCGATTCGATTTCGACTAATCGCACAGCCTTAGTTGTGATGTCACAATTGCATTGCGTTCTGGGACTTATAGGTGCTTCATAGCTACATATAGAAGTTTCTAAAGGTGGAGTGGAACGCAGCATCGTTCTTAAACTTGTGGCCTTTTGCTTTTAATTAACATAATTGGATTTTAGACAGAATCTTCATAATTTAACATAACATGCTAGATTTTAATAGTGTTTTTAAGGCTTGTAAAGTGCTTACATTTTTGCTTAAACTGCTTGAAAATTTAGCTTAAACTGCTTGAATTTTTTTTACCCATTTAAATACAATAGAATTAGAATTGAACTTAGAAAGTGCTTAAATTTGACTCTGAAAAAGGCGTAAGAACCCTGTATTGATCTGTGCTGTTTTTGCTCTCAGCTGTATAATGCCTTTGTGGAGGCTCAAGACCAGCTGCACCTTGAGAAGTTGGAGAACAAGCGTGTGAACAAGGTCCTTGATGAGATCGTGCTAGAAGTGGAAAACAAAGCTCCCATCCTGAAACGCCAGAGAGAGGAATATGAGAACATGCAGAAGTCTATGTCCAGCCTCTGTTACAAATTAGAGCAAGCTATGAAGGTTTGCATGTTAGAGAGCGAATGCATAAGGAAAGAAAAGGATGATGGTGATTTTAGTTGATGTTAATCCATTTTTCTCTTATAGGAGGTCCATCGGCTGCAGAAGGAAACAGATGAAGCCAATAAGAGAGCTTTAGCGCTTGAAAAAGAAAATCAGAAATCGGAGAGACAGCTAGCAGACATGTCTGAGCAGGTAACGCTACAGTCAACACTGAGATAAAGCACATTCTTTCTGATCCCAAAATCTGATATGTATATCTACAATTTTGGTTGTTGATGATTCAGGTGCGTGTGCTTCTGGTGGAGGTGGAGGAGGCACGTGGTAATCAGGTGGTGCGTGAGGATGTGAGTTCTGCTGTGAGCAGCAGCTCTGAGATCCAGGGCTCACGACAGGTGGCCTTCCGCAGCGTCCAAGAGCTTCAGCAGCAGAACCAGAACTTTCTGACCAAGATCAGAGACCTGGAGGAGCAGAGAGAAAAAGACCGGAACCAGGCAAAGAGTGCCAAGTACTGATCAATATTTTTATTTTAAAAGTATTAATTGCTATCAGCAGGCCATGTCTCAAAGTCTTTTAGGAGCAGTAATACAATAAAAAATACTGTCAAGTATATTTAAAGAAAACGCTCACCCAAAAATTCCTTGCCATATACTTTCACTAAAGTGGTTCTAAAAAAGTCAAATGTTTTTTTTTTTCTTCTGTTCAACACAAAACATGATATTCTGAAGTATCTTCGGAGGGTGGGGAAGGGAAATTGACATCCATAGTAGAAAAAAAGCAAAAAAGCATTGAAGTTAATGGCTGTTTTGTTTCAACATTCTTCAGTAAATCTTCCTTTGTCTACAACAACAGAAAGAAACTCCCAAAAAAATTGTAACAAGTGGAGGATGAGTAAATAATGACAGCATTTTCATTTTTGGGTGAACTATCCCTTAAAATGCATTTTTCAGATTGACATATTAGAAAAATGCACAACCGTATTAACTAATTTCAGTTAATTGTTTCAGTCATTCTGATTTGAAGTTCTCTAAACTTGAAACACCACCAATAATTTTAAGACAATTTTAGAAAAAGGAGGGGAAAATGAACGAAATTCTATTAAAACGGAGTACAGAAGACATATAGAACAATTCCATGTCCTCCTATACTTTATTAACTATTTAAAGGTAATTAAAAAATCACCTCTGTTCTCTCAGGCAAACAGAGTTGGAACAAAGTCTAGAAAAGGTTCAGAAGGAGTTGGAGCAGATCAAGGAACAGCAAAACCACCAGAAGCTGCTGGCTGACTCTGCCCTTCGCCAGAGAGACATGTACCGTATCCTTCTGCAGACAGCCGGAGTCGAGCTTCCACCACAGGGTGAGAAATCACAGCTTCTCTTTTATTTTCCTGGTCTATAATCCAGGTGTAAACTGAAGTGTAACTCATTTGTTGGTGGTTGTCTTAAGGTTCAGATGGTGGAACACAGTCCACTACTCCCATCAGACCAGGGCCCATGGCCACCAGATCCACACCACTGAGGGCTGCAGCCGCAGAATCTGTCCAGGCGACTCAGTCTAAAGCAGCGCTTAAACAGGTTAAAAACATTGACTCTTCTAAGTTCTCCACTGTAAATGAAAAAATGAAGCTCACCCATCATAAAGGATAGTTCTCCCAAAAAAGGAACATTTACTCACCCTCAAGTGGTTTAAAAGCTGAGTTCTTCATTCTGTTGAACACGAATTAAGATATTTTGACAAAAGCTTAAAATCTGTAAGAATTCACTTTCATAGTAGAGTAAAAAACAAATACTATGAAAGTCAACGATTACAGGTTTCCAGCTTTCTTCAAAATATAATTTTTTTGTGTTCAATAGAAGAAATTCAGACAGGTTTGGAACAAGGAAGAGTAAGGCCCAATTCCAATTCTATTTTTGTACCCCTACCCCTTCCCCTTGGCCCTTACAATCGAGGGTTAAGGGGAAGGGCTTCAAAACTTACCCCTAAGAATTGGGACAGCACTTCAACACCTGCACACGTCATCATATGTCATCGCGATCTCATGCTTCATATGAGATCAGACGATCACGACTGCTGTAGTTACTCCAGTTGTGTTATTTTTTGGTGTTTATCTTAAGGAAGTCACTGAAGGCATATATTATGTTATCATAACGATCTAATGTGGCAATAAGATTGTAACTGTACTGTGCTACACCATGGCCATAATCATCTATGTAACAAACGAAAACAACATTAACATTATAGCAGACACTGTAAAAAGCTCATTCTCAGACACTAGACATTACTGACAGGGTATTCCAGTGTCATCGTGTGTCAGATTGTTGTGGGACTGCTGTACATGAGTTATGATTATGGATTATAGATCGCGAAATTTAGCGGGGGTTTTTTTGCGTTTTTTTTTTTCTTTTTTTTTAAAGCATGATAGTAAAACACAAACGAGGTTATGAATATATTATAACGTGTTTGTTTGTCGTAAAAATTCATAATAATGTCAAAAAATAAAATTTTTTTTGGATCTCCTTACTTCCGGGTTCAGTTGTGGCAGGTGTATTCTGGGAAATTTTCTTACCCCTCCGTTTTAAGTGTGGTCCTGAAAAATTTTAGTTTGAAGGGGTGTACCCCTTGCCCTTAGCCCTACGCCTTCAAGCTAAAGAGAATTGGAACACCACTAACCCTTGACGTGAACGCGCAAAACGAGGGGTAGGGGTAAGGGCTAAGGGGGAGAATTGGGATTGGGCCTAAATAATGATGGGATGTTTTGGGTAAATTGTCTCTTTAAATGTGTTGTCATTATGTTCTTAACACATTTTACTGTCCTGCTTTTAATGACTCCAGAAGACTTTTATGAAATGAACTCTCTTAAGGACATTTTTAACAAAGTGACACCAGAAAAGATTTTTGAATTTTTTTTATTTTTATCATTAACACAATAAATCTTATTTAATTTATGTATTCATTTGGTTGTTGATTTTTAATTGTATATCTATTATTGAAATGTTTATGCCATGAAAATAGCCTTGGTTGCTGACATGGCATTAAATAAAATGAATGAACATTATGTTCTTAACATCTATGCAAAATATTTCTGTGTTTTGTTTAATGTAAATTGTATGTTTGGATTCAGGATGAACAAGCTTTCCTTTTAATAATGACTCTGAAGCACAAAGCTCATTTGGATATTCTATATTAATGGTTCAATTAATCTTTTCTCCTTATAGCTGAATGATGCCTTTACAACATACAAAAAGGAGAAGGCTGAAAATGACAAACTTCTAAATGAGCAGATTGAGAGGCTTCGTGGTCAAGTGTCTGACCTGCTTTCACAAAAGGCCAGGCTGTCCTCTCAGCTGGAGTTTGCGTCTAAACGGTGAGAACATCATGCCTGAAATGGTAATTTAGCCACAGCTACATATTTGCAGTTTGCTGCCAATGGTACGTTTTATACATTTAGATTTTGGTAACATTTAAAAATATTTGTAAACAATGCACAACTTTTGTAGTGATTATACAATGCCAATTATATTGTGTGTGTGTATATATGTATATATGTAT
>CAIGQQ010035826.1:11930836-11956312 GCA_903798035.1 Danio albolineatus
ATTTTGCTTCTCTGATGATCAAGTCTAGTGATGTTTTTTTTTACATTTATTTATGTATTTTTATTATTATTATTATTATTTATTTTTTATTTTATAAAACGGTAAGCCTCTATTAGTGCTAGGTGGAATTTGTTCTTTACCTACAAGTACATGAACATAACAGTGTATATCTTTCCAAACTCTTAAAGCTGTATTTAGGCTTTTGTCTGGCTCTGCAGAACAAGCCTCCACTGACTGTGCATGTACATCAACAAAGATGAAGATGAAGCCTTTTATGCTTTTTATAAGTAAATAAAGTATAAAAAGGCCAAATGTCATGATAAAATTGTGGTAAAGGATAAACTAAAGCATAGAGTTGCTGAGAGAATTAATTTAATATGATTAGATTGTAGATAAATTTGGAGGACACATGAAAATTACTCAAAAACAAAGGACTTCACATCAGGCAGTTGTTTTCTAAATGCATATTAATTCACCGAGGCCACACTCGATTCCAAATCCTGCATCTTCAGATGCAAAGCCATGAGCGCAGCTACATACATTGCAGTGCACACCACCAAGCAAATGTCCTATTGTTGTCCTATTTGTCACACACACACACCAAAATCTGCAGATGTATCAAGTATAAATCAGCTTTAAAGGAATACTATTTTTTTTTTTTTGATTTAGGCTCATTTTGCAAGTACCCTTATCCATTTAGCAGGGTCTGAATTCATCTCTGGGTCTGGCCAGAGCACTTTTCAGCTTAGCTTGGCATAAATCATTGCATTGGATTAGACCATTAGCATCATGCTCAGAGTTTTGATAACTTCCTTAATAAAAGCTTGACTCCTCTGTAGTTACATTGTGTTCTAAGATCGATGAAAAATGAAAAGTTGCTATTTTCTATGTTTGCATTGCTAGGAACGATACCATCCACCGTGGCTGCAGCAGGTGCAATGATATAATGCAGTGCTGCCTAATACAGCAGCAAAGTTCATTAATCATTACGTTAGAATGAAGTATAGGCGCTAGCCATATCAACCTAGAAAATAGCAACTTTTCATTTTCTTGTCAGGCTTGGTGTACACCACTGATAATCAACTGGCGGCCCGCTGAGCCATTCAATCCGGCCCGCAACTGGATTCCAAAATTGTGAGGATCAAAAAGAAAATAGTGGTCCACACTATTAAAGCAAATAAATATAACAACAACGGAGTATCTTGTCAGAATAACCACCATTACACAACTTGAAATAGCATGGTAAATAAATAACCTGGTTCCAGAACAAAACAGGTCACAAATAATGTTCGCACATCAAATGTAACGTTAAGTGGGCTTGAATTTAAATCACAATGCTAAAACGGGCCACTCACAGTGCTGAATCTATAGCTGCATCCCAAATGACACACTATACACTATGCACTTATGCACTATGTACTTACACACTGAACAGCATAGTATATATATGTAGTGTTGTCCCAAATGGAACACTAATGGCTTTTTTACTAAGCGGAAGTTCAACCGTTTCCCCGATGACGTTTGACAGTTGCTTGGTGAAATAAAAGCCCAAAGTACCAAATAATACCTAACATGAGAATAACCACATTCACCATCGGGAGGCGGTATAATCACTCTCATAGGAGAATACTGTTTTCACAGTCCAAAAGAAATAAAGTTATCCAACATGTGCACCCTATAGCTCCGCCCCTTCTGTTACATGCGCAAAGCTGCGGTCGTTGAGTGTGTGAAGTGTCCATCATTACACACTTTATATTACCGTTGGAATGAGTGCATCATCTGGGTATTTAAAGTGTACTTATTATTTTTTGAGTTTTCTGTGTGAACGCACTACTTACACTATTTATACTTAAAAATTGCGTAGAATAGTGCATAAGTATGCGATTTTGGGACGCACCTAATGGCTAAAGTTACATTTTCCCTTGTTGACTTAGCCTAATTGAGGTGAGGCAAAATATCTATCACTCCTAGTGGTTGACTGTGGTATAGGTGATGGGAGCCTGAATCAAATCCCTTCAGTTTTGTAATGAAATGGAAAAAGTATAAACATTAAACATAATGTTTAGCCAAAATTAGATTTTATTTGATTTTCTTATTGGGGGTCCAGCCCCCAAGGAGACTGTCCGGTAGAACTCTGGCCCTCTGACAAATATAGTTGATGACCCCTGGTGTACACACAACGTAACTAAAGAAAAGTCAAGCTTAATTAGGAAAAAAAAAATGTTATCGTAATTTTAGTTATTTATATTTTGGGAGTGATGCTAATGGTCAAATATGATTCAATGATCTATGTTAAGCTAAGCTAAAAGTGCTCCTGCCAGACCTAGAGGTTGGCTGCATGAAGTCACATCTGTAAAACTCTGAGTTGTAACAAAGTGGAGTGTTCCTTTAATACTTCCATTTTTATCTTTGAAGAACAAATGAAAATATCAGAGAATTTCTGTCATTTTGTTCAAAAGGACCATAAATACTTTATTTTTAAAATATTTATTGTATTGTTAAAGTAGTCCACATTAATTTAAAAGTTTAATTCAAGGCTGAAAAGTCACAGTCACTTGAAATAATCTAATAAATGGCAGCTCAACCATGCTTTAAACCCAAGAACAAATCAGACTTTTTCTGTGATCTAACAAACACATACTGTAAGGTTAAGCTCCAATATACCACATGCAGTGTTGTCTTTTTATGCACGTAATCAGTATTTATGCTTGCTTAAACTGCTAAATTAAACACTTAATGTATTTATGAACAAACCCTTTACCGTCTCATTTAAAGAAATAAACCTTATGGAATCTCTCCAACATAGAAGTCAAACAATTCAATTGCTTGCCATGATTACTTGTACAGAGCCACATCTGTTTAATCCCTCAGAGTGCTGGCACATCCGGTCCTCTGTTGTAAAATACAGTACACAATCACAAACACTGCCAATGTGGGTTTCACTGGTTTAGTTCACATTATATAATGGTAATAAAAAGTCTTTAATCCAGGAAGCAGGAGAGTAATTGAGTATTGTTTGTTCATTTGCTTTTGAGACTTTTGTGAAGTTATTTTGATGGAGTGAGACCAGTGTTTTTGTTTAGCTTTATTAGGCTTTATGGAAAAAGAGTAGTTGTAAGGTTCTTCGTTGTTGTTGATCAGCAGATTAAAAACATGTGTTGGTGTTGGTGTGTGCAGACGGTGCAGGAGCGTGAAGCAGAGGTGAAGAGCTTACAGGAACAGCTGACGCAAGTGCAGCCTGAGCTCAGCCGTCTAAAAGCAGAACTGCAAGAGAAGGGCAACCTGGAAGAGCAGCTCCGACAGCAGATCGCTGATAAAGAGGAGAAGACCAAGAAAGCCTTCATGGGGGCCAAACAGAAACTCAACCAGCTCAACAGTTAGTAAATGAGAACGTTTGACAAGTGCATTAATCCTGCAAATGTTTTGACCCGGTGGGCCAAAGCAGTTTAGGCTTTCTCTCAAATTATGACGCTTATTTAAAGGTGCCAAAGAATGCATGGATACAATGTTATATTGTTTTCTGATACGTGTATGAAAACACAGGCAAGGAATTAATATCAACCTCTGCATACACGAATATGTTTTTGAGGTTTATTGTGTTCTTACATATGTTTGTTGCCTCATTACAAATATATGTCAGAAGTCACATTGTTAAGCTAACAAGAGATATAGTTAAACAGACCTTATGCCTCTTTGGTGTAGCATTAAAAATATGTATAGTCTGTATATCCCACATTTTTGCATTCAGATGAGTAGGGGTGTCAAAATTAATTCTTTCTTCGGTGCACTACGATGCAGACGTGGACAATTCATTACTGGTTCAATAATGGATGCAAACCAGTTATTATGTATAGGCTATTGAAGCCATTTATCTGATTTGCACTATATCGCGGTAGAATGCTATGGCTAGGTAGGCGAGTGGGAGTAATTAAAACGCAGAAACTGTGCACAATTTACTGCGTGTATTTGCTGGACAGTCATTCACGGACACTGTTATAGCAGAAGCCCCCATTTCACTCCCATGGAGAAAATGAAAGTAAACTCCATTTCTCACTCTCTCTCATACTCTCACACCCACTCACCTGCTGGCGTGACGTTTCCTCTCTTCTTGGCTGTATAGCGATACTTGTGGATCCAGACAGGAGCTTGTCTTCAGAAGAGTTTTCTACTCTGCGTCTAACATGGGTCAGCCCTGATCGCTGCTGCCGTTTATCAGTGTCACTCATCGGTAGGGCCACACGGAATCTGCGCGCGCAGCATTCCGCAGATTTTAGCCCATCATTGATTCTGTTTATTTACTCGTGTAAATGTGTTTAAATGTATATTTAATCAGTTTTCAAATTAAATTTCAGTAATATTATTGACTAATATGAAAATATTCATATGATTTATATACAATACCGTTTGTAAAGTACTATTTTCAGTGTTTTAGTAGATATTTTATATGATAGACTTGCTTTGTTTACCAAATACAGTGGATCTAATTAGATTCGCATTGTAGACATTAAATAAATGTTAAAAAGGTATTACTTTATTTCATATATTAAGATTTTAGTTATGATACTCCCAAAATCCTTCCGCATAAATCTGCAGATTTTTAACAAAATACTCTGCAGAAATAGCAAAAAAGATCCGCAGATTCCGTGTGGCCCTACTCATCGGTGAACAGCAACAGAGTGTTTGAGCCAATCAAAGCTCAATTATAAGCTTTAACAACTCACTCGACAATGCTCAAAAAGCAAGCAGGATTAATATTTCCTTTAGTTTATTTGCTATAAATGCTTGTGTTGTTCTGTGCATGTATTTGAGTTTTGTTTGATGCATAAAAAAAAGGTAAAATTAAAGATACAGTTCATATATCTGACTGCTTGTACAATACAAAATTTATTTTTTAAAGTTATACATTTTAATACAAGAATTCTTGTGATGTGAAGTAAAATATAAAATTGTGTATGGAAAGTAACGTAAATGCACCTTGATGCATGAGATATATAATTGAACCGAATCCATGGCATGATAATCGTAACCGAACCGAGAGACCAGTGTAGGTTTACACCTCTAAAGTTGAGTTGTAAACATGAAGCTCGGTGGTCAGGCATGACTATCTGCTTTATAGAACTGCTTATTATTCTTTTAAACGTTTCCTATTTTCAATATGACATTAGGACATAATGCATAAACAATTCATGAGTTTACATGTGTTTGTTGCCTCATTACAAATATATGTCAAAAGTCACAATATGTTAAGCTAAATTGTAAATGTAAAGCTATTTTCAAAAAAGTTACACAGACATATGTACTGTATAATGCAAGCTTAGATAACCTTTAAAATAAAGAGGGAACTATTATTGTTGTAATCCTTAATTTGAAGCAATGAGTACATTTACATGGTCACCAATATTCTGATTTTAGTACGATTAAGGTAATAATTTGAATACTGATGTCCATGTAAACGTAGTCAGTGAGACCAAATCAAACTCCTCCTGGAGAGGGCATATTAACAATCTATGTGAATTGTCAGAGACTCTTTTGTTCAGAATGGCCTGTCTTTGTACAATGATTTTAGACTCTGAATTTACACGAGAGTGAGAAAATGATTGTGTTTAAGGCTTATGGTATGCCATTTCCATGTACCAAACTCTAATTCAATTTTGCCTACACATATCCATATTTTCATTTTCTGGCACCTTTTAAAAATATATTATTTAAATACTCAATTTTGTAGTATTGATTTGATCGATTTATTTAGCTATAGCTGGGCAATTACATTTTAAATTAGTTTTTTTTTGTGGAAAAGCAAAAACATTTAAAAAGAGTATTTCCTGAACACAAAGTCAGCATATTATAATGATTTCCGAATGAAGTCTTTGGCACTGAACTCTAAAGTAATGGCTGCAGTGAAAGTCATGGCAATGTAAATGCTTATACCTGTGTGTTTTAGGTGCGAAGGAGCAGCTGGCGAAAGAGAATGAGGAGCTAAAGCTGCAGAGAGAGGAGCTGGAGGTGAGGATGAGTGCGCTGAAGTCCCAGTATGAAGGCCGACTTAGCCGACAAGAACGAGAGCTGAGAGAACTCCGTGAACAACAGGAGAGACATGGAGAGCAGAGAGATGAAGCTCAGGAGCCTGGTCAGAGCAAGGTATCGGACCCCAAGCAGCACTCTCTGCTATTTGTATAAATATTTAATCGTTATTGAATAATGATGCAGCAGCAACATGTAATTACTGTCAAACTGCTCCAACAATCAAACATATTTTATGAGAATGTTACAGTTTAAGTACCATTAGACAAGAAGGGCTTCATAAAAGGTATCACTGGGAAGAATTTTAAGTTATTTAAAACTTAAAAAAATCTAAATTAAAAGTTAAATATGAGTTTTTTTATTTTATTTATTTCTATATTTCTTTTATATATCTTATTGAAATATGAAATTTTTCTTATCTGGTAATGTTTTAGGTGTAATGATCTTGCCATGAAATAGCCAAAAGTTGCTGATGTGGCAATAAATAAATATTCACATTCCAGTATTTGTCCTTTTAATATTGATAAGTTATTTTTCTCCAGGTTCAAGAGGCACCAAGGTCATCAGATGCTCGTCAAATCACACTGAAGCCTACGCCTGCTGCTGACAGAGGAAGGTAATTTGCCATATTATTTTGCAAAATCATTGTGCGCAAAGTATATAGAACCAGGGCTTTACATTAACACCCCCCAAATGTGGTAGATTTCCGCTGTGGCGGGTTAGACCGACACCCCCACTAGCCACTCTGGTCGGTTGAAAATGGTAGTTTTCTTACAAGCAGGGTTCAACAATAAGGATGGCCCATTATTCATCCAAATATGATCTTAGAATCGAGAAGCAGCATGACTGACAAAAATAACTGTTCGCGCGAGCAAAAGAAGCTGAATACTGAATAAGAAATCACTCATGCGCACAGGTGAGGAGATCTGCGCAACTGTTAAAAAGCACACACGCTTCTGTGTACTTGCGCGAAGCAACCGTGCCTAGAGAAAACACAACTGATGCGATCGGATCTCTTTGAAATAGACTGGACAAAAAGCGATAATCGTGCACCCAAAGTCCTGCTGCTTTCAGAGAAATATATATATCCTTTAAGCAGCAGCGGTCACTGCATGCTTTCGTTTTAATTATTCTTTGAACAGATTGTTAACAGGTCTAACATTAACAGTGTGCACCTGATCATTATTTCATTATCACTCACAGTATGGTTTCTTTACATGCTTTCTTTTGCTCACAGTTATTTTTGTAATTATAGTTTAATTATCTTTTAATTTTTTATTTTTTTTAATTTATGAGATTAACTCCCCATTTATGTGTATTGTGTACCGGAACCTTTAGCCAGGACAGATTACTGTGCATATTATAGATACATGGCCATAAATATTTTTAAATGTCCAATTTTTTTTAAAGAAATTTTGTTGAATTAAAAAGAGCATGCATACAGCTATATTTAGCTTGTTTGACACATTTAAAATTTGTGGCGAAGAAATAATCATGTATTTTTGGTCTGGTCAGAGATAAATTTGGTAAATCCTTAATTTTGAACCCTAATACAGTCGTGTGAAATAAAAACAAATTGCAATGCAACACAACCCATTTGCTCATGCACATTGAGCAAGTTCATACACAATGCACAGAACAGTGAAATGAATGAGGCGGCGTCTGGACATAACACAAAATTGAAATCAAGTAATTTTTGCATGTCAAAGTCAAATTTAGGCATATAAAATATATTTTCCCAACAACAAAAATGTGGCTAGTGAAAATGGCGAGTGGCTAATAATGTTGGAAATCTACTAGCCACAGTGGCTGGTGATCAAAAAAGTTAAAGAGCCCCTATTAAAAAGGATCATATTTTGGTTTTGGGGGTCTCCAACACTAGGTTGATATGCATGCATGGTCAAAAAACACTTTCATTGTCTGATAATATGCGTTTATTTTTACCTAATTATCCCAGCGACTCCTATATGAATCGTTCAGTGATTCATTTGTTCCAAAACCAAAATGTGCAAAAATTTGTTCTTGTAAATTGCGCTGATTGGACCGATGACCCAGTCTGTTGCGATTGGTTGACCTCATTCAGCGGGAGAGAATGCCCACCACGGCTTATCGATATTGAATTAGTCAGAGTGTGTGCGCGAGCATATCTGCCAACACTCGTTTTTATCGGGAGTCGTCCGTATTTCAGACACCTCACCCCTAAAACTGACCCCCCGGTCTCCCAGCATATCACTCTATTCTTAACCAGAAGTAAAAACAGCGACACACATTCAGTATTAGTGCACACAGGAGCAACCGCTAAACTATTATGAAACAGGACCGCTGCACGTGTGTAGGAGAGCTGATGAAGCCATAGCAACGACAAACAGCAGTGAAACACAAGCTCACAAGCGCATTTTAATCCGTAAACAAAGCGATACGCGTCGCGTTTACAACGTGCTTTTAGGCGTGATATGAGAATACAAGTTTACCAGATACACTACAGGTGGTTACAAGTTACAAAACACAATTAAATGCATCATTTACAAGCTAGAGAAAACAATGAGGCAACTGATTTAAAGGCACTCACTCACTTGTTGGATAGCAGGCCAGATTCACCGTAAGGCCACTGGGAAATGTCACGGTGCTCTGAATCCTCCGTTGTAGGCGTGTAGATTTCAGAAGCACTCCTCAGAGGGAACACAGTACAAGGCTGGGCTATAATGCTGAGGCCTTTCTTTAGAAATCAACCTCAATCGCTGTCTCTTTACAGTCGCATCTCTGGTTCATCTGCACACTTCCAATATCCAGCCGAGCACAATGTTCTTCTCTGTGTTGCCAGATGGAGCTGACTGATTTCTCCTCAAACCCTGTCCAAAAGGCTTTTACCTGCATAATCAAATTCAAAACCGCCCAATCTGGCAACTTTTGCTTGCTGCTGTTGTTTGTGGGCGGGGTTGGGGGTTTCAAATCTCCCGGGGCTGTGCGCGCACAAATGGACGAGGCTTATGTTTCGTGTTCACGTCATGCCGAAATGGCTAAAGACTCGTAAGCACAGCGATTCGTTTGAGAAACTATGAGTCGATTTTTTTTTATTTTTATGGATGAATCAATAGTTTTAAACACTGCACTTTCAGATTTAAGCCTTAGCTGGACATTTCACTTCACTTAAAGCTGTGTTACACGCTGCATACAAGCTCATTTTCAAAAAATCCATAATAGGGGCTCTTTAATGTAAAGCCCTGTATAGAACTGTTAGTCTACATTTGCAGTGGATCAGAAACTTGCGTCAAAGTTATCCTAAAACCAATATCTGTATTGAACAATACCTATTCTTGACTCAGGGCAACTTGATGAAATTTTTTTGATCCACTTCAAATGTTCACTACTAGATGTTTATCAAGATATAATTTCAAACCTGAATGGACTTTTTTATATAGACAAAAAGAACTTTTAAATGTGTGCTACTATTTCATTTTTAACTTAAAACACTATCCTGCTTCCATATAAATTTGATTTGAAAGTAGAGTGCATTTTTTTGTTGTTATTTGTTTTTTTTAAGCATATATTTTTTATTATTAACAGTGCAAGTCAGTCTGAACCACCGACTGCCAACATCAAGCCCACGTTAGTTGCTGCCACCCCTAGCAAGCCTTCACCAATCGCAGGCAGCAAGTCCACCCCCAAAGCAAGTATCCGTCCAATGATAACGCCTGCTCCCGTCACCACACCCACAGCCACAGTCATGCCCACTACACAGGTTGAAACACAGGAAGGTAAGGCTGGAAGTCAGTTTATTGATATCTGGTTTTATGAAATGTTGGAAATGGGTTTAATGAAATGTTGGGAATTTGTCTTGGCTTTCTTCCATCAGCTCTACAGTCCACAGACGGTCCGCTGGAGCATGTGACTGTGTTTGGCAGCACCAGCGGCTCAGTGCGCTCCACCAGCCCGAACATACAGACCACACAGCCAATCCTCAGCCTGCAGCAGAGCCAAGCCACCGCCTTCGTCCAGCCTACTCAGCAGCAGGCTAGCCAGGAACCAGCAACCAGCATTATGGAGGCGGTGCATAGCTCTCAGATGGAGAGGCCCTCCACCTCCACTGCTGTCTTTGGTACAGGTACAAAGAACCAAGTAGAGATCACAAACATTTGTTGTCAACATGGGATGAAATATGACCCCATTTATACTTAATATACACATGTTGTCTTGGTGAAATGACTTGGCTTTATGACCGATGTCAGAAATAGTGTTAACTAGTAGTTAAATGGATTAAAAAAATTTCAAATGTCAGTGTGATTTTGATTATTATATAAAGACAACCATAAGTGCATTTCTTTTACCTTTCAGATGGCTCAAGTTAAATTTTTTTTACTTAAAATATGCCTAATTGTAAAATAAATGTAATAATAAAACGAAACAAACATTGCATTATATTACAAAAAGATTGTTTTTTTTTCCAAGATGTTTTTTTTTCAAGCAATTTCCAAAAGGAATATTTCCAAAACTAATCTAATTATGTTGGCTTGAGAAAGTAAACTAAATAATAAAAATAAGTTTATTAATATTATTATTTTTATTCCCCAAAGAAAGCTCATTTTCTCCTAGGCGGTTCATGCTACAAGCCCCAAATTCGGACAAAACATGCCTTGCACGTGGGGAATTGTTGTCATATCTCCTCATGCCGATACGATTTATAGTTTTTGATTAAAAAAATTTCAATATGACATTTCCGCAAAGTAAACGCATCTCGTCCTTGGCCATTAATGCTATGAAGCCCCAATTTAGCCAAATAGTGCCTCTTGTATGCAAGATTGTTGCTATATACCCTCATGCTGATAAGATTTATAGTTTAATTAAAAAATTATAAATATGATATTTTATGATAAAAATATTTTTTATTAGCATATTACACAATCCCCAAATTAGGCCAAATTATGTGCTGAACATTGCAAATTATTACTATATTTATGGCTATGCTTTTATTTGTTGAAACTATGTTTCTTGGTAATGATGTGCTACAAGAAGCTTTAAACTAGGGCTGTGCAATATGGACAAAATATTCATATTGCGATTTTTGGAATGAAAATTGCAATTGAGATTTTATCAGCGATTTTGGCAACTATTTTTGCTTTTTCAAACAAGCTACATACATGCATTCTAAATGTATTCAGTGCACAAGAAGTGCATAACAAAACATTTAACAATGAAATAAAATAGTATTAAATTTAATAAATAAAACTAGTAAAATTGTCTTTAAAACCGACAACAATTAAGATTTAACTAACCTCAGCTCTAGTTTAAAACATACTGTACACAGTGCTAACTGCGTGATCAACAAAACTGTAATAAATAGTCTTAAAAACAGACAACGTGAAAAAATAATGATGAACTAACCTTAATTCCAGTCATAACAATAATTAAAAACTAACGTAAATCAAAACCACCTATTCAGTTCTTCGAGTGAGCTCTGATTGGTTAACATCTTTCTCCCACTCAGCTTAGCTGTAATTGCCTGGTGTGCTGCGTCAGCTCTAATTGGTTAACATCACATCATCATTAAAATCGTGCGCACAAGAACGTGAACAAAAATCTAAACAAATTAATACATAAAATTGCAAATTTCATGTGCTTAAATCGCGTTTTTTTTTTTTTTTATTTTAATTTTTTTAAATTTTTAAATTTATTTATTAATTTTTTTTTGCGATTGTGATCAGTTGCAGAGCCCTACTTTAAACCTTTCTAAAAATCTAAAAAAAGTTGATCTTTTCATCTAGAACGTAGCCACTTCCAAGTACAGGGGGTTTGCTTCGCCATTAATGCTCGTCTAACTCTCGTATGAAACCTATAAATATAAGTTAATGGCTACTGCATTAGCTATGGCATAAATAAATCTATGCATATGTCACCATGGTTTTTATAATCAGAGGGTGAATGTTGTTCTATTGTGAGGGTCATTATTCTATCGTTCTCACCTCAGTTAACGGAAAGACTTTTGTTACATGATATTTATTAAATATAGCAAACGTTTGCACATATTTGTAGTGGAAGCCTACACAGTATAAGGTTTTATGATTTAAGACCCCACTTTTAGTTTTGTGAAGTACCCTTTCTTTGTCAGTTTCTGCAACAACAGGTTCTTCTGTGGCCAAGAGAGTGCGAGAGGAGCAGGAGGAGAGCTCCACTGAGGTGACGGACACTACGCAAGATGACTCCACACATCCACCCATCATGAAGAAGCTCCGCATTATAAGAAGAGTGGGTCTGGAGGTGAGCAGTGTTTGTACTTGTGTAGCTGTCACCATGCTGGAGTTTATTTATTACAAAATGAACAGTTGCAATTGTGTTCATTTTGACTGCGGCCAATACTTTTTTTGTAAAATATATTTGATCTCAATTGAATATGTCTGCAAACATGAATATACATGCACAAAGACTAAAAGTTGTGTAACTGACAACTAAATTACATAATATATATTCATTAATTATATTTATTCATTAAATCTATTTTTATATTTATTTTAAGTTAATTTCATTGGTGGTTTTGTTAGTATTAGTTTAGATTTGAATTTGCGAACACATTACTGTTTTAGATATTGATTTCAGTTTTAGTAAGTTCACGGAACACGGTCAGTGTCGACTAGAGCAAAGATTTGGGTTTGCACAGCTTACAATAATTCTTGTACAAAGCTCTGTAAAATAATTGTTTTAACAAACACTGAACTGAAAACCGCAGTAGGTAGCGCTGTCGCCTCAGAGCAAGAAGGTCGCTGGCTCAAGCCTCGGCTGGGTCAGTTGCCATTTCTGTGTGGAGTTTGCATGTTCTCCCTGTGTTTCCTCCGGTTTCCCCCACAGTCCAAAAATATGTGATACAGGTGAATTGGGTAAGCTAAATTGTCCGTAGTGTATGTGTGTGTATGAGAATGCATGGATGTTTCCCAGAGATGGGTTGCGGCTGGAAGGGCATCCGATGCGTGGAACAAATGCTGGATAAGTTGGCGGTTGATTCCGCTGCGGCGATTAATGAAGGGACTAAGCCGAAAAGAAAATGAATGAATGAACTGAAAACCATACAAATGCAGCTTAAATGAATAAAAGAAAAAGTGATGAGGAATTCAGACAAACTTCTTCATATCTCAAAGATTATGATTTGTTTACCATTTTGGCATTTGAAAATATATTTCATTCATAACCATTTGCTTGACTGATCTACCAGTAATTCCATTAAAAGCTGCAGGTCACATTAATGGCAAAGAATGGGTGCTTGTTTTGAAAACTATCATTTTACTAATTATTTTACTTCAGTTTTTCAGTGGCCTTTATTAGTTTAATTTGGTTTAATTTTTGTTTTATTCACTGTAAATTTGTAGCCATTTTATTTCAGTTAACATAAATGGTCTTTGACCCATAGTTTAATTTCCATTTACTAAAATAACCTGGGTCTAGATATTTAGAAGGATTAAAATATAAATGACATTGGACCTTGAAAATTCAAATCTTTTGTAAAAAGGTCTTAGCAGTTTCAGTGATCAGATTGAGTCTCTTATGACTACTTTACCCTGCTTTCTGTGAAATCATTTCAAATGACTTTTATTCACTGTTTGTGTTTTTGCTCGGGTCAAATTGAAACAGAAAAATAGAATGTTTGTATTTTACTTACTCAGACCTTTGCAAATTCACAGCATGTGTAAAATACAGTTTCACTCTTGTAAATACTGGATTTGCAGTGCTAAAATCAAACTCTTTTGAATGGTCCCTGTAATTCATTGGCCATTCTAAAAAGTGTGATTATTTTACACCATTTTCTATCAATGTTCTTTTTTCCAGGATGCTTCGGGTACTGAGGAGAGTAATGATGCTATGGGTGAATCTTCAGGAGATGCTCAGCAGGCCCCTGATGCCAGTGAGGTAGCAACCATTTTCTTTTTAATAACACTTCATAAATGTAATCATTCCACCGGTGCACTGATGATGCCATCCCTCATAGGAAGCGTATCCTGTATTAGGAGAGGGGGATGAAGAATCCTTGTCTCAGTCTGTCCCGATGGATCAGGTGAGTGAGTCTCAACCCTCCGAGTCTCAGATCAGTGGACAGGACTCATCAGAGGAGTATAAACATGACGTGATCGTCATTGAGACAGACAGCGCCACTGAGGAGGAGGAGGAGGAGGAAGAGGAGCAGGAAGAGCCTGGACAGGTAAGCGTGTTTGCCTGAGAAGCAAGATTGGAGTCATTAGCAACATGCATTATTAACCTCTCTTCTGTCTGCAGTATGAAGATGAGGATGAGGATGATGATGATGATGCAGAAGATGAGGATGATGAAGATGGCGATGGAGGAATGGCTGAAGCGGCAGAGGAGAGCAATGAAGGCAGTGGGAGTGCAGATGCCAATGAGGCCTATGAAGGGGATGAGGCAGAGGTGACTTCATTTTTAGCATTCTAGATAAGTGGTCATAAAGCTTATGGGCCCTAAATATACTAAAACATTATAATTTAATTCAGTAATTATATGCAGTTTTGTTTAATATTTTGCAGCATCAATTTACAATGTTATATGAAGTCAAACTGCTGATTGTAGCTGGATATTATTGTGGGAGATCTACTGGTAGAGTGATAAAGATCTACCAGTTGATTGCGACTGACGGGTTGGCAACCACTACTATGCAGACCAGCAAAGATTGTTGCTATGCTTTTGTTTGCCAGTAGGGGATACTTACTACAATATCTAGTAGAGCTGAATAGTTTATTGTCAAAACGTT
This sequence comes from Danio albolineatus, assembly GCA_903798035.1. Classification (NCBI taxonomy): domain Eukaryota; kingdom Metazoa; phylum Chordata; class Actinopteri; order Cypriniformes; family Danionidae; genus Danio; species Danio albolineatus. The sequence continues at coordinate 11,945,601 of CAIGQQ010035826.1, forward strand.
GCATCCCTGTTAATTCTAAATGAGCTGATTTTAAATGGTGGTAACACTTTACTTGAATGTCTGTTCATAAGACACATTTGAAACATTTACAATCATAATATGACACGCCATGTTTATGTTGTTAAGTGCACTTATGTCATTTTAAATGCAAAGGTAACAAAGGTGTCTATGACAAATGGACATACCAAATATATCATTAACTGTTTTTGTCTTTGTCATGACAGCTTGACATTACCAAGATAGCAAAGTCTGTCAGCATCTTTGTCAACTTGACATTAATAATAATAATAATATTTCCCAGAGATGGGTTGCGGCTGGAAAGGCATCCGCTGCGTAAAACACATGCTGGATAAGTTGGCGGTTCATTCCGCTGTGGCGACCCCAGATTAATAAAGTTACTGAGCCGAAAAAGAAAATGAATGAATGAATAATAATGATAATAATTAGTTCTATTTGTAAATGGCGCCTTTCTAGAAACCTAAGGTCGCCTTACAACTAGCATCAACAGCCATAACAGAACAAATTAAAACAATTAATAAAGCATTGCCAAACAAGCATTTTAAATGCATGTAAGGGGTAGCAGGTACAAACACATTGTGAATATAAGATAACATGATAAAAAATAGTTAAAATAAAGCCTGCTTAAGAAGATGGGTCTTTAGACGAGATTTAAAGTGTGAAGACTCACTGCTCCTTAGATCCAGGGGAAGAGAGTTCCATAGCCGAGGAGCCATAGAGCTAAAATATCTGTCTCCCATTGTGCTTAATCAAGTGCCGAGCTTAATCAAGAGTTGGCCGATCTAAGAGTTAAAACATTATCAAGATAACATAAATTGTCATAAATCTATCATAAACATGAGGGCATTATAATTGTCATGAATTTTCTAACCATGTTATAAAACAGTGATATAAATTGAATTTGTCATTAAAATAAGATATTCTTGATGCTATTATAGTGTCCTTATGACAAATCGGTTTGACAAAATGTGTTGTCATCGTAATGTAAAGACATAGATAGGTTGTGATGTATTTGATATTGTCAACAAAAACATCTTAAGCAATGTAATCTTTACGTTTAAATCTGAGCTAATGACAGTTGTCGTAAGAATTTTTAACGTTCTTTGGTGATTTTGGTGTGTTAGCAGGGTGCTGGGGAAGCTGATCCAAGTGTTCACAATGAAGAGAGTCAAGAGGCGTCTGATTCAATCCAGAAGCAACCAGACTCTCAAAGCAGTGAGGGTTCTCTTTTCTTTAATGCCTAAACATTTAGATGTTTTTGAAAGATGTCTCCTTTGATCACTAATACTGCTTTTTAGCATATTAACACTTTTGCAACCATAATAGAGAAATATATTTGTAACATTTAAGTTTCTTTAATTCAGCATTAAAAAGGGAAGAATAATTTTTAAATGAGATTTTTTCCACATGAAATTGTAAAATCCTGGTAAAGTGATTCTGCAAAAGAAGTGGATGTGTTCAGGTTTTCTTGTAGTTGTTGCTGAAAACACCACATGCATGCTTGAGTCATGAATGAAATCATTCCATTCATTTACACCGACAGAATGCACTTCATACTCGTCTATTCAAATAGTCTTAACATTCACAGACACTAGTCCAAATGGCGATTTGATTGGCTGCACAGCAACGCGTTTCTGACACTGTTTTTAAGTCCAGCCTTACGTTAGGAGCGAAAATGTATGCAGTAAAGCCTAGATAGTACACAATATGACCCCTTTATAATTAATTGACAGGTCATTGTCTCTAGGGATACTGAATGAGTAACATTTCCCTGTGTTTTCAGGTGAAGCTAGTGTCAGCACCCTGGATGCTTTCCCCATTGAGCCTGTGAGAGAGCACCTGCCGCTGCCCAGCACTACCACCACCTCCCTCGCCCCACGCCTACCCCAATCCCCCCGCAGACCACATCACACCCCACCACCTCGTCTCAACATCCACCCAGTTCCTGAGCTTGGACCTCCTATCATGCAGGTATGAACGACAAACCATGTCTGATGCCAAACCTGTCACATGCTGGGTTGTTTAACATTTAATTTTATTTAAAATACTAGTGCCTAATCTGTACTTGAAATGAGCTTGAAACAATTTTGTCATTTTGGATGATATTTACTATTTTTTATTTTTATTTATTTAATTATTTATTTTGACCAATATATTAAAAGTTTTCAGTGTAAATCTACAAATATAAGTAAATTTACATTTAATAAATAATAAAACCTCAGCCACCTAATCCAATAGTGTAACAAGAATAAAAACAATTTATTGATAGCACAGTCGTCAGTTTCTCTGGTGTGCTACAATCTAGGGTAGTAAGAGGTTTAAACAAGGGGTTGTGTGGAAACAGTGTATGGATCTAGCCAGCCTCTAATGGTAAATAAGTATTCATTCTAATCACCCTTGATTAAGTCTGCAGAAACACTTTGACATTTTCCTTTTGTGTACATGTCATTGGAGGGGGTGGGGGTGGGAAAGAAGTTGCTGCTGGAAACGCGACTGATTAGCGAGTGCTCGAACAGTAGCTTGCCTCTTGCGAATATATGCAGCTGTTATAGTAAAAAAAGGCAGAGTTTAACTTCACAATAGCGCCTAAAACGGACAATAGTACAAACGACGCTCCCATTTGTCCATGTTGTTTACAGTGAAGGCTGGTCTGCCGTCTTCCGGTGACGGTATAGTCATGTGATAGGGGCTTGACAAATAGGGGAAGGTTACGCAATGACCCAAAAGCGAATCTCAGCAGCCACACCTCCGTTTTCAAATGTCTCCGTTTCCCCCATCAACACTGAGACGCAGCAGCAGTGTTTTAGAATGAAAATGGCCTCTCCAGCATTTCCAAAACGCTCCGTTTTCGGGGCTCGAAAACTCCGGCGTAGTGTGGACGGATGGCGTAATCGTCGCATAACTTATGCGTTTTAAAATGAAAACGCATTAGTGTAAACGGGGCTTAAGAGGCATAATAGGGTTTTAGCATTCACACCATAGTCTCCTCTCCATACCTTCTTCTGAGCCACTTCTCAGTTTTTCCTGTTTTGAATCTGCTCTTGAGAATGAATAGATGTTTGTAGCGCTGCCCTCTTTTGAAAAGAGGGAGTGCAGCACAATCTTACTTGAAAGAGTTACTTGAAAAAATATGTGTGTATTTTGAGCTGAAACTTCACATACACGCTCTAGGGACAGCAGAGACTTATTTTACATCTTGATAAAAAGGGTATGTTTGGTCTCTTTTGATATATACAGATGAAGTCAGAATTATTAGCCCTACTGAATTATTAGAAATTGGGGAAAAATATAGAGGGTGGGCTGTTTAATGGAGAGAAGATTATTTTTCCAACACATTTCATTTAAAGGTGCAGTATGTGATTGTATTCAGAAACATTTTTTGTTGTGCTGGTTGAAAGTCTTCACATTCCAATAGTAATCATTAGAGTAAATGATCTAAATGTATTTATATGTATTTTTATGTTTTGGGTAAAAAAAAAAAAACAATTAAATAGGGTCGGGCTGACATCTCCCATAATTCCGACAAGAAGCTCAAACTGTCTGTCAGCAAATGCGGATTTGAACTACTGCGCAGATCTGCTGTTTGTGCGTAAGAAAGAGCGAGAGAGAAGAGAGATGCTGAATCAACTTTTTAAAATCCTGAATCAATATTGATGTTACTTTTGCACGCTGGAGGAATGATGGCACCATTTTTTAATGATTTTTTTTGACGGGTAGTGTTATGTTTTAAAACTATTTTAACCACGCAAAGTTGATGTAGATGTTGTTTTTACAAATGGGTTATATGTACAGAAGTGTTGTTCAGCCACTGAAATCTTCCAGCGATCGATTGAGGTCACATCACATTGATTCATTTTTAAACAATGGCGACCTGTGACGTGCTCCTTATATTGTTTACCATGCTACTCTGAATATTCGGTCTGAACTAGCATGCAAGTATGGCTTAGTAATAAGTGCACTCCTGCATGCTGCCGGTCAACCACTTGTCGCTTTAGCTCCACTCGAGAGAGGGTTCTGCTGTCTTTAAGGTGCGCGCGCTTGTGTTTCAGGAGGCGTGGCTTTGGACTGCAGGGGAGGGTTTGTGATTCAGAGATTTATGCTATCCGGTTAGCATTGTGGCAGATCACCTACTGCACATTTAATAGCTAATTTCTAATAACTGATTTCTTTTACCTTTGCTATAATGACAGTACATAATATTTTGCTAGATATTTTTCAAGATGCTAATATTCAGCTTAAAGTGCAATTTAAAGGCTTAACTAGGCAAGTTAGAGTAAATATGCAAATTATTGTATATCGATATTTTGTTTTGTAGACAATCAGAAAAAAATATTTTTTATGGAGGGCTAATAATATTGACCTGGTTATGAAATTAAAAACTGAATTTTTTTTTCTTTTTTTTCTTTCATTTTTTTAAATTTCAGAATAAATTACTGTAACATACAATATCCAGTTTACAATATCATTTAAGGAGGGGGGAAAAAGGGAAAAAAATAAGAATAATCAAATAAAATATAAATATTGAACAAGAACAGCAGGGTAAAGAACATTGTAAGAGTGGTCTTGCATGGTTACATACAATACTGTATACACATACACGTGTACATGCATACATTCATCAGCACTGATTAATCTCCAGTCCAAAAATTATTTCCACTTGCTCCAGAGCATAGCCCCTTTCTGTTTTTTTTAGTTTTAGGGAAAAAGTAAAAGTTTCCATCTTCCAGATTTCTACAACAATTGCTTTCCATTCTTGTACAGTGGGAGGGGTAGGCACAAGCCATTTATGAGTAATAGCCTTCATGGCAGCGACCAGAAATATTCTCCATAAATACGTGTCTCTAGCCTCATGCAACTCAAAAATTCCCAAGTATAGAACCGAAAATTGAAACTGGATCTCGATCTTCAATATGGCCTCCAATGTCTTGTGTATACCCTTCCTAAACAGGTGTAAAATTGGATATGCTCAGAATATATGATGATGATTAGCCAGTTCCCAACCACAATGCCTCCAACACCGCTTTTATTTTATGGTGGCACTTTTGTGCACAAGTTATAAAGAAACGAGTGATGTTCTTCCAAGCAAATAGTCTTAAAAACTGCTTTTATTTTAGCTGAAATAAAATAAGAAATTTGTCCAGAAGAAAAAAATATTATAGGAAATACTGCTAATAATTTTGACTTCAACTGTAAATATATTCTTTTGGTCACTACATAATTCACGTACCACCAATTTTCTGATCACACAATTATGATGACTATTATTTTCTTCCACAGAGGCAGTCCGGACAGAGCAGACGGCCATCAATGAGTCGCGCACCACAGCTCACGCCGGGTATTGGCAGCATGGTGAGCAAAACTTTTGCATTAGCCTCTATAAACATCCTCCACCTCCAAAGTGTTAGTGTTTCTGACCACAGCTGTTTTGGTTCTCACAGCAACACTTCTTTGACGACGATGACAGAATGGTTCCCAGCACTCCCACTCTTGTGGTGCCACACCGCACAGATGGCTTTGCGGAGGCCATTCAGTGAGTCACCGTAGCTGTTCAGCCTTTTATTAAACGAAGAGATAAATTAATAAACATCAGTTATATGATGCGTCTTTCCATCTCAGTTCCCCTCAGGTGGCCGGAGTTCCTCGCTTCCGTTTCGGTCCCCCAGAGGACATGATGCCTCAGGCCAGCTCCTCTCATTCTGACCTGAGCCATCTGGCCACACATGGAGGTGAGTTCAGACACAGTAGCAATGTTTCCATCCAAAGATGTGAATAAGACTTATGCACCAAACAGGAATATCACATTTGTAGATAAAGTGCCATTTTCTTCCAATGAATCAAAGGCCCCGTTTACATTGTCAGGTCTTGATGATTTTTTTACTATCCGTTTTCACGATCTTTTAATTGTGATCCATATCCGATTCATGTGTTTACACTTGCCATACAATGTATGATGTTGCGCATGTGGAAATGCGAGTTATAGCATCTGCGCCACACAAGCCACGATGGAAGAACTTGTCTTAGATTTAGCTCTGCGAAATATATGAAGTTTGCCCTAGTTAAATTATTTTGAGGTGGAGGGGGAGAGAAAGGGCTGTCATGGTCTGAATGAAAACAGCGCCTATGGTTTATATATGGTGTCTTTCACCGAGTCATCTCCCCACAGGGCAAGAAGGCAGGTATCATCTGCCGTCGACCACTGACCACTTTCCTCTTCCTTGTTTCCTCTGTTGTTGTTGTTGTTGTTTACTGCATCAGTGTCTCCACACACGCTGTTCCTTCTACGTCATTAAACCGCAGAGAAGTAACTTTATTGTCGCAAGTTTAGTCATGTACAAAATGGAGTGCCTCAATAAATCCAATCTGCCTGTTCACATGACAGTCACATTGTCACATATCTGATTTATATCTGATTTATTTCGACATAAAGGAGGCCTAAAGCCGATCTCTGAATATCCGAATGCAATTTGTTTCGTCTTTACAGGGTCATAGAACAGATCCAATCTGTCACATATCAGCAAAAAATCGGAATGGGGTCACATTTAAAGGGCCACGAAAGGGCCTTTTATAGAGAGTATAACTGTGTTTATGTGCTTTATGAAGGCTGATAAACAGCGTCAATTTGTTTGGAGTTGTATCTGAGTCCACTAGATTATTTCAGAGGTGCACCCAGCTCTGTAAGCTCATAAACCTTTCCAAAAACTGAACCTGGATGATGGAAGCTTTCAGCGGTGCTTCTGACTGAGCCAAGCCGAGTTTGATGAACTGTTGTCGGCAGAAGACTTTTCCCCCGAGACACCAACAACAGGCGCTACGTCATAATCATACCCCCTCAAGAGCAAGCTCCTGATGGGTTAACGTGGCGCGAATGTCCGCTGAAGCTCAGATTTTCAAACTGAAGGGATTCACGCGAATTGCGCGTTAAGCGCGCGGCGCCATACGCGCGTATCGTGCCATTTGCGCAATTCACGTCATTCGCGCCATTCGTGCGTATCGCGCCGCAGGATGCCTATTCGCGCTTTTGCATTGACTTAACATGTAAATCACTCGCGCTTGACGCGTCTTCCGCATCTGCTGTGAATGCAGCATAACAGGTACAAACAATCTTCGAATCGATCATGAATATTAATGAAGTTGCTACGCATACACAATAGAGCGCTCTGGTTGGTTCGAACCAAGTCTTTCTCATGAATTAATACCGCATGCTCAGAGACGTCAGGATGTACTCGCCGGTACAGACGGCCACTCTCCACGCTGGAATACATGCATAGATCTCATCGGCGTGACGCAGCTTCAAAAATTAGATTCAAACCGGAAGAATGAATTTGCTCAAAATAACGCAAAAACAACCAATTTTCACTTTTTAGTCAATTCTATGTGTCCTAATAGTGTTTATAGCAGCGTGGGACACATATGACTGTCAACAGCTCAAAAAATGTGTTTCGTGTACCTTTAACTGGTAGTGTAAATGGGGCCAAAGAGAACAAATTAGTATAAACTGAACCAGATATTAAAAATGTGGAATTTGCTGTGGGCCTTTTTTTCTTGTATAATAAATTACTTGCACATTAAAAGACAAAGACAAAACTAACCTGACTTTAAGAGATTTTAGAATGACCAAAACAACATTTCAGCTGTTTTACAATGTGGTCAGTCAGTTAATGCCGTCCAATTGCGTTATTTCGTTTTTACATGATCTGTCAAAGAAATAACATCACTTGATCACACATCATGATTAATCATGAAAAGCCGTATTTATTACAGAAATAAAAACACAGGCATGTAAGTGCCATTTGAATTTCAAAACAATCAATGCCAATAACAAACTAAAATTATTTCCATGTTGGATTCTAAGTGAACTACAAAAAAAAAATCCAAAATACAGGCATTGCAAACATAGAAATTGGAAAATAATAATAATAATAACAAAAAAATTGAATACAAACAAAAGTTGAGAACATTAATTATAAAGTAGAAACAATTTAGTAAAGTCCTCCTTAACATTTAGCCAGTTGCTAAGACAGTCCAGTCTTTTGACATTATCGGGTGACAGCACACACACACACAGACAGACAGACAGAGAGAGAGAGCGCAGTACAGCGCACTCCCTTCAGATCATCACTACGCACGACTACAGTTCTTAAAGTATGGCTGTATTTCTCAAGCAAGGATTCTGATACAGCAAGCAGACGCTTTACAAAAGTTGCGTGTAGGGGGGAAACACGTCAAACTTAATGAAACATTTGAGGGTGCTTGGAATCAACTTGGAGAGGAATGGGCTGTCTTTGACAGCTTGCGACATCATCTGGCACTTTCACTGAGTACATTTACATGGATCCATATTATCCTTTATCCATATTCCTTAATTAAGCTCATTAAGTATACGCAGAGCCAGAGCAAGCTGAACTGGTGCTCTAGGCGAACGGTGATCACGCCGCCCTCAACCCGAAGTGAAAAAGAAAGTGACCAGTTCGCGGATGAACGTGAGGACCGGGAGGGAGGGGGTAGGTCTCGCGGATTAAAGTGAGGACCGGGGGGTTCGCTCACTATTCTGCCGCCCAAGGCGGCCGCCTAGGTCGCCTCTATGGACGCGGCAGTCCTGAACACACGTCGGCCACAACAGGAAATAAAAAAAAAAACTGCCACTGCGTTAAATGCGTAAAAATTTTTTTACGTGTTAAATATTTTAAATTAATCGTGTGCGTTAACGCACTAATTTTGACAGCCCTAAAAATAATTTAAAATATACATTTTGAATACTTTTTTTATTATATAATGCACAAACATTAATAAATAACTTTCCATTGTTTAATTTGCTGGAATAGGACCATATTTGGATTCAACGATATGAAAATCTTGAATCTGAGGGTTTAAAAACAAAAAAACAACAACAACAAAACCTTAGAATGCTCGCTAGTCGCTGAGAATGCGGAGAATCTCCTCCTAAAAGCCGTCCAAAAGAAGTTCTTATCAATATACGTTACTAACCAAAGATTTAGTTTTTATACATGTACAGTTGGAATTTTACAGATTGTTATCATGGAACACTATCTTTACTTGAAATTCACATTTTATTTATTTTGTCATAAAATAATTTACTTTTTTTTTTTTTTTTTTGACGTTATAATGTATTTTTGGTTCTGACCAAAAATATTCCAGTGCTACACAAGAAAGGGTCACAAGTGTTACTAATCAAGTATTAAGTATATTAATTATTTAACTAATTAAGTATTAAGTAATTGAGTATTAATAATTCAGCAAATGAGTAAATCCATCCTCAAATTCATCATCTTCTAGAACCGTCGTTTTCACCAACGTCAGGCACTGCCTCCATACCCAAAATAATATGACTGAGTTTGTCATGTGCATAATTGTTTCTATGTGCATAATTGCTGCTCTGAATCACAACTTATTTACTGTAGAGGGAAAAACAGTTTCTCAGCTTGTAGAAAATCATTTTCAATAAAATTTTTTTTATAATTTGAATGGAAACATAGCCGTTAGCTTGAGTGTGTAAATGTGTCTCCTGCAGGACTGGGCATGTATGAAAGTCCACTGTTCCTGCCCACTCATGATGAGGAGTCTGGAGGCAGGAGTGTGCCCACCACCCCTCTACAAGTGGCCGCTCCAGGTGAGCAGCTGCTCAACTCATGCTGTCTTTTGGTTTGCATCTGACTGTTTTTATAATGCTTTGGTTTGTCTTGTCAGTGACCGTGTTCACTGAGAGTCATCCGTCTGATGTTTCGGAGACGGCCTCTCAGTCAGTGCCCATGGTGAGCACATCCACCGCCAGCCTGAGCGCTCCAGGAGAGGCTGTGCCTGGAGATGATGGAGATGATGTGTTCGTGGCCGAGGCTGAGAGCGAAGGGTGGGCACTCGTGAAATTTTCATTATTTTGTCCATGAGTGGGTGAGTGTTTTCCGTGTGATTGTGTAATGTGTGTGTGTGTCTGTGCAGGGTGAGTAGTGAAGCGTGTCTAGAGGGCCAGTTGGAGCTAGATTCTGCACAACCGGCTGATGATGCCAGTCTCCCCTCCACCAGTCAGGAGCCCACATCTAGTTCTGCAGGTACACAGCATTGCACATTCTTTTCATTCTTATTTAGCTTCTTTTCAGTTTTCATCCATTTTATTTCAGGCATCTGAATGACAAACTCATTTATTTTTAAATATCTTATGTAACTCTTCAAATATCAGCTAAATAAATTCTTATAAAGAAATAAAGATTTTTTTAAATATAAAATATAATAGTAGTGTGTGTGTGTGTGTGTGTATATATATATATATATATATATATATATATATATATATAGTAGAAATAATAAGTTATAGTGGAAATAATAAGTTATAGTAATGGTAGTAATTGTATTAGTAGTGTTAATAGCGAGAGCAGTAGTGGCATTAATAATAATCAGGGTTAAGAAGTAATGATGCAGGTGCATATGTGTGTATTTCTTAAATAAAATAATGCAAAAAGATCCAGTTTTAATAGCAGTAATGATTTTGGAATTTGATCATAGCAGTAATGGCTTTGTTAGCCATGATATTGGGTGTAAATAGATGATAATGCTAGAAATAAATAATAAGGATAGTAATTGTGGTGGGGTAGCAGGAATTGTAATGGACCCTATTCACAAGCCGGTTTTGACTCATTTAGCAGCCATCAGCATCTTAAATCCTTAGTTTATATATATATATA
>CAIGQQ010035826.1:11956412-11972263 GCA_903798035.1 Danio albolineatus
ATATATATATATATATCTATATATATATTTTTTTACATTTATAAAGCTATACTTTTGTATTATTTCATCTTTGTATCAAATTAGAAAAACGAATTAATGCTTATGCAAAGTGTTGTAGCATCTATGGGCGGGACAGTAAATTTGATGTTATTCTCTCTTCTGGCTGTCTTTGATCAGTCTCAGACAATTTCCCCCCCTTTTTTTCTGAGAGTCTTGATAACTATCATTGACTTTAATTTGCATTATTTGAGCAAATAGCCCATTCAGTGGGCTCCAAGTTTACCCAACTATAATGACTTCTGCTGCTAAGAAACCTGGACATGTGAGTCCATTGCGATTTGTTCTCGGGAAAACCTAAACATCATATCATTTTTATTTATTAATATTGTTATTAATAATGTGCATTACTTGTCAAAATAAATCTATTCAAACACTTGTGTACAATCATGTCATGATATATTTAACTGTTTTATTAACAATAAATATGTTCTAAACCATATGCAGCCTTCATGAATTTAAAGGGTCACGAAATACCAAAACAAATAGTTTGAGCTGTTGACAGTCATATATGTGTCCCGCACTGCTACAAACACTATTAGGACACATATATCTCACTAAAGAGTGAAAATTGGTTGTTTTTGCGTTATTTCGAGCAAATTCGTTCTTCCGGTTTGAAACTAATTTTTGAAGCTGCGTCACGCCGATGAGATCCATGTGTGTATTTCAGCGTGGAGAGTGGACGTCTGTACCGCCGAGTGCATTGTGACGTCTCTAATTGTGTGGCATTAATTCATGAGATAGACTTGGTTCAAACCAATCAACGCGCTCTATTGTGTACACGGTGCAGCTTCATTAATAATCATGATAGCTTCGAGCATTGTTTGTACCGGTTGCAGTGTTCAGATGGCAGAGACGCCACATTGTGTTACCAAAGCAAGTGGAAGAAGAAGAATTGTTTGGAGACACAGGTCGCCAGTGGTGTGTTTATGTGTGAGCGGGAAATGAGAGCCTTTTATTTGTTGTTGACATGACACATTAGACCTAATTTCCTATTCGTCTCTTTAGACACTAGCACCAGTAGCGGTCAGGCTAAACCCGCAGGCCGACTGCTTCCTCAGCACCATCTGCCGCGAAGAAACCAGCTGATCCGGAGAGGTGAGGAGGAGCGAGTTACTCATTCATCTGTCTTTACTCCTACAGATACACCACACAGACTGCATCATTTGAAAGCTTTTCTGGGTTTTATTGAAGCAAAGAATATTGTAAATGCATACAGAAGCTTTCACGTATACTGCTGGACATGTGTACGCTTGTTCTGGAGAAACTTGTGAACAGAAAACATCTCAAATTTGCTTTAAATCTTTGTTCTTTTTAAAGGTTTTCCTCGTGGAGGTCGTGGTCGGGGGCTCAGCAGAGGCTCTCCTTTCTAAACCCAGCTGCGTTTTCAGTGTCTGCCCGGCAGAAACACTGAGCGCACATCCATGACTCTTTAAAACCATCAGCTCACTGCTGTTTTATGTTCAATGTTTGCTTTCTGTGTGCTTGAAATCACTGCTTTAGATTTGTTCTTTTATATTTCGTGAGTAATCATCCCGATGCTATGTTTTGCTAATAAATGGAGAATCGTTCTCGCAGAGCAGCTGCTGATTGTTTAATGCTGGAGTTTCAGGCGCAGTGGAGCCACTTGGTCATGTCGTTCTGTTGCGACGAGTGGCTGGCAGGAGCCGTCAAAGCAGGCAGCTCGCCGCTTATCTTGACGTTCAAGACTTTAGCTGTAAAAAGCACAGAGACTGAGTTATTTAATAGCTCACTTCAAACGTCGTCATTCAATCAATATCAGATTCGTTACTATTGTACAACTGAATATCATAAACACACTCCACTTTTAAAGGCACAGTATGTCATTTTAGTCAGGGTTCCCATGTGTACTGGCAGACTTTGAAATTCCGTTCTAGTCATGGAAATGACCTGAAATTTGATCGAAATTAACAAATGCCCTGAAAAATAATCTTTTTGTTTGTTTGTTTTTTTCATGATTTTTGCGTTTTAAAGTTTTCAGTTTGAATAATGTACTGTTTATATGCCTAGATATGATGACAGCCGAGCTAGACCATGACTTCTGCTGCACCATAGCAATTACATTTGACCTAGAGCAGGAATCACTCGGTCCTTGAGGTCCAGTGTTTGTGCAGGGTTTAGCTCCAACACCTGCCTGGATGTTTCAAGTATACTTAGGCCCCGTTTACACTAGTGCGTTTTAGTTTTAAAACGGTGTTTTAGCATGAAAACGATCCGCGTCCACACTAGCGTCTCACACAGCGTTTCTGAACACCAAAAATGTATATCACGTGACCATTCGCGCACTCTGGCCATGCGCGTTCAAGTATAAACAGGAAGCATGTGTCTCGCTGGTTCTTCCCGGTGTAACCCAAAACCGGCGTTCTAAATGGGGCTTACGCCGATTGAAACGCGAGCGATTAGCGAGTGCTCGATGCAGCTGTTGTAGTAAAAAAAAGGCAGAGTTTAACTACACAATAGCGCCTAATACTACTGTGTCCAGCAGCCACGTCTCGATTTTCAGATGTCTCTGTTTTCCCCATCCACACTGAGACGGAGCAGCAGCGTTTTAGAATGAAAACGGCCTCACCTGCGTTTCCACTGATGCGTTTTCGTTTTAAAACCATCCGTCCACACTACGCTGGAGTTTTCGAGCCCCGAAAACGGATCGTTTTGGAAACGCTGGAGAGGCCGTTTTCATCCTAAAACGCTGCTGCTCCGTCTCAGTGTGGATGGGGGAAACGGAGACATCTGAAAATGAAGGCGTGGCTAATGGAACGACATGGGAGCGTTGTTTGCACTATTGTGCATTTTAGATGCTATTGTGCTGTTAAACTCTGCCTTTTTTACTACAACAGCTGCATGTATTCGCAAGAGGCAAGCTATTGTTCGAGCACTCGCTAATCGAACACGCTTCAATCGGCGTAAGCCCCATGTAGAACACCGGTTTTGGGTTACACCGGGAAGAACCAGCGAGACACATGCTTCCTGTTTATACTTGAACGCGCATGCCCAGAGTGCGCGAACGGTCCCATGATATATATTTTTGGTGGAGTAGTGTGGACGGAGATGTGTTCAGAAACGCTGGGTGAAACGCTAGTGTGGACGCAGATTGTTTTCATGCTAAAATGCTGTTTTAAAATTGAAACGCACTAGTGTAAACGGGGCCTTAGTGACAGCTTGATTAGCTTGTTCAGGTGTGTTTGATTAGGGTTGGAGCTAAAATCAGCAGGACACCGGACCTCCAGGAACAAGTTTGGTGATCCCTGACCTAGAGGAACCTCAGAGGGCCTTAGCTCAGTGTTTCTCAAACTTTTTCTGCCATTCTCCACTTTGGAAGGACAGAAGTGTTCCATGCCTCCCCAGTCACCCAAACAAATTGCTCAGTCTTGTTTTCCTTCTTATTTTTGGTTGTCTTTTCATTTCACACCACAAGCATGAGTATTTCTTGTGAACCTTTAGGTCCAGTACTAGGGTTGGACAATATTTGAAAAAATAAACACCTCAATATTTTCTAGGACTAACAACCATATTTGCATGACTCAATTGTTTGAATTTTCTTCTTTAATTATTTTTTTTCTTTATTTGATAAGCTTTTTTTTTTTTTTTTTTTTTTTAAATATCAATACAAAACTGATAAATTAACCAATATATTGAAGAACAGGGTGTTAATTATTTCAAACTGAAGCACCCAATCAAAACAACCGAACAAGAGAGTTATGATATTAATGTACACCCCAAACCACTACTGCCTATCCACAATAAAGCGTGCCACTAATGTTTATGACTGAGACAAACAAAACTCCTGGATAATACTTTCTTAAAGAAAGTGGGAACCCTGAAAAGCGCACTGTCACAAAAAAGGCATAGTTTGATGACACTGTGACTGAGTGTGGAATCATGGGTGTTGTCATCTTCATTGCGTCCTATGGGACTCCTGCAGAATTCATGTTCATGGATGAGTTAAAGCAGTGTTTCCAAAACCTTTTAAACTAGCAACTCTATACTAAACATGTTTCCATAGCCCAGTTTAAAAATAAACCTGCAATTTGTGGCAGGTTGGTAACTTGCTCACATGAAAGACTGTTATCTGTCATCTCATTATGAAAATTAAATCAGTGATTTAAATAACCCTAAAATGTACATAACAGGTCACCAAGCCCTGAGAGACTAATGGTACGTTCAGTCCTGGCGTGGATGAAGTGTTAAGCGTCAAGTGCAATCAAACGTTAGAATAGTGCTGCACTATTCTTGTGGATGACGCAGCACGTGTTGAGTGTTTTGACCGTTTAATCCATGATTCGTGCAAATTGCTTAGGTTGATCAACATTTGGCATAATGTAAGTAGGCAAGTCAGCAAAATATATAACACTTCCGGTAGCTTTAGGGCAGGGGTGTCCAAACTACGGCCCGCGGGCCATCTGTGGCCCGCAAACAGTTTAGTGGCGGCCCGCGAGGCCTTTTATAAATATTAATCGAATCTGGCCGCTGTACAAAAATAAACGTAGTTCAATAAATAACCACCGGGTGTCGCTATCACGTGCCTTTAATTAGGCAGCATTTTCTGTTATGACATAAAACGAACCGATCAAACAGGATCCCCTGATGAAATGCCATTCAAAAAGGATGATGAGTCTGTTTGGCTCCTCATATACATGTGAGCAAACATTTTCACTTATGAATCTAAACAAAAGTTAACTGAGAACCAATCTAACTGACAGCGATTTGTGATTTGCTGCATATATCTACTACACGACTCACTCCTGGCTAGGCATCAATTCTGAAATCGAAAGCACAACATCACTGTTCACATAAACAGAGTTTATGGTGAGTAAAATATATATTATGATTTTAAAATGTAGAAAATAATTCCATAATAATACCACGCACACACACACACACACACACACACACACACACACACACACACACACACACACACACACACACACACACACACATATATATGCGTGTCTGTGAAATTGTACAATGTGTCCCACGACCACGTTTTGTTTTTTGCATCTGGCCCTCGGCCCAAAAACTTTGGACACCCCTGCTTTAGGGTATTTTGATACAAAAGCCTTACGTATTTAATCATGCAGGAAATACTATGTCTCTTGCTAAACGGAATATTGTCAACTTACGCCATGACAAAACAAGGTAATCGAAGCCATCAGACTTCCTGGGGTTTGGCATGGACACGGCTGATGACACAGCGCTGGGGAAGCCCTTCATTTTCAGCTTGATGTTGATCTCCCCCGATAGCTGGATTTCTGCCGAATGATACACAAACAATCATGAATCGCATTTTGTATTTTATTAACTCAAGCGGTGAACGTTAAAAGAAACAATTCAACCCGAAATTAAAATTGATTCATCTTCCAAACTGTTATGTTCCCTTTTTTTTTTTTTTGAACACAAAATAAGATATTTTGAAGAATGCTGGGACCCATTCACTTTTTTTTTTCCTACTATGGAGGTTGATTGTTACCAGCATTCTTCAAAATATCTTCTTTTGTGTTCGACAGATGAAAGAAACTCATAAAGGTCAGTAAATTTCACGTTTGGATGGTTTGGATTAGATTGGATTCAACTTTATTGTCATTACACATGTACAAGTACAAAGCAACGAAATGCAGTTTAGGTCTAACCAGAAGTGCAACAGCAGCAAGTGCAGAATACAGGTATGAATTATTATATATTATAAATTATAAGGTGCAGTTATAGAAAAACTATGGTGATATTTACAGATGGATGTACTATGAACATTATATACAGGTTGACCCAGATTTACAATAAATGATTGATATTAATAATAAGTGTGCAGATAGATAAACAATTACAAATGTACATGTACAGTGGGTATGTACAACCAGGGGCGCCGCTAAGGGGGGGAAAGTTAGGACAATTCTAAGGGCCCGTGCACTCTAGGGGCCCACAGAGATCTGCTTCATAATTAATAACAGTACTATAATGTAATATAAATTATGAATGTATCTCTAAATTACAAGTAAAACAATTTATTAGAAATAAAATTAAAAATACGGCCTATATCTGCCCCTCGTGTCTGTCACAACTGTCACTGTCAAATTGCACCCCCCTCCTTTTGCTGTATGGTTCAGTCCGTCAGTAGCGGGAAGAGAGTTGATGCTTTGTTGAGTGCGATCGTCAGGTAAACTGTCAAAGCAGCGATGTCCTCGAGGTTAACATCAGCTGCGTCTCAAATCGCATACTTATACACTATTCTATGCCATTTTTAAGTATAAGTAGTGTAAATAGTGCGTTCACACTGAAAACTCTACAAATAATAAGTGCACTTTAATTACCCGGATGATGCACTCATTCCACCGATAAAATAAAGTGTGTAATGATGGACACTTCATTCTCCTGTGTGAGTGATTATAGCGCCTCCCGATGGTGAATGCGGTTATACTCATGCTGGTATTATTTAGTATTTTGGTCATTTATTTCTTTAGCTGCATCCCAAATGACACACTATACACTAAATCAATGAGACACAAAATTATACTACAGTGAGACCCATAAATAAGAAATGTTCTTTTGTTCATTACTTAAATGGCAAAACCCTGGCCTTCCTGCCGGCAAAATCCACAATCAAAAAAATTAAACAAATTTATAGTAACAGAGTGCAAAATCCAGCACACTGCAAACCAAATAAACACAACATAAATACACTTGAAACGGTCTGTTGATTAACCTGACAGTAACTTAAATTCCAAGTGCCAAACGCCTGGCCTTCTTGCTTGCAAAATCCTCAATCAAAGTGTATTGCACATTGTATGAGACACTACTGCAGTACAGTTATTTAAATAGTGACACATTGGTGTTTTGTGTGTTTAGAAATGTATTTTCAGTAAATATTTGATTTCTGTTGCTGTTTCTGTACTACATTTACATTTGAACAATAAATCATCTGCTAGCTACAGTCAGGCCGTTCTCTTACTAAATACTGATAAGTAGTGGACAAAATCAATAAGAAAATTAATAGGTCAGTATAACTACACTGCAGACAAAGAGTTTGGCTAGGTTGGTAGTAGGGGACCCATCCTCATATTTTTTCATGGGGCCCAAAATTGCTAGCGGCGCCCCTGTGTACAACTATCCTTTTAAAAGACTGATGTCCAGAAATCCAGTGAATGTTGCTGAAATAGCTCCATTCCCTTTTCCTTTTGGAATACTGTTCATTTGAAAAGATGAGTTCTGGGATGAGGAGAACTAAAACATTTATAAATGTTTCATTTCAAGCTGCCATTTTTATTTTAGTGGAAGATTTTACATTATTCCAGAGTTTCTATTTGTAAAATGTTCATTACCGATAGGGCCACACGGAATCTGCACGTGCAGAATTCCGCTGATTTCTAGCCCATCGTTGATTCTGTTTATTTACTTGTGTAAATGTATATCTATTCAGTTTTCAAATTAATTTCAGTAATAATATTGACTAATATGAAAATATTCATGTGATTTATTTACAATACACTTTGTAAAATACTATTTTCGTGTTTTAGTAGATATTTTATACGAGAGACTTGCTTTGTTTACCAAATAAAGTGCATCTAATTAGATTCGCATTGTAAACATTAAATAAAAGTTTAAAAGGTATTGCTTTTTATTTTATATATTAAGATTTTAGTTATGATACTCCCAAAATCCGCATAAATCCGCAGATTTTAAACAAAATACACAGCAGAAATAGCAAAAAATGTCTGCAGATTCCGTCTGGCCCTATAACACATATGTTCCTGATTTTCTGGAAGTTTGACATATCTTCAATGCACAACATAAGACAAACTGGTAGCACTTTATAATAACTACACACTATGAATCATCTATTAAGCATTAGCAAATAGTGAATTCATTATTTATTAAGCATTAACTCCACATTAACAAGCGTTAAGCAGTTTATACCTGCAGCTACAAATGTTCTATTCTTGACTTATAAGTAGGGCCAGACGGAATCTGCGGGCAGTTTTTGCTATTTCTGCGGAGTATTTTGCTAAAAATCTGCGGATTTATGCGGAATGATTTTGGGAGTATCATAACTAAAATCTTTATATATGAAATAAAAAGTAATTAGTTTTTAACATTTATTTAATGTTGACAATGCGAATCTAATTAGAGCCACTTTATTGGGTAAACAAAGCAAGTCTATCATATAAAATATCTACTAAAACACCGAAAATTGTACTTTAAAAACTGTATTGTAAATAAATCACATGAATATTTTCATATTAGTCAATATTACTACTAAAATTTATTTGAAAACTGATTAAATATACATTAACACACATTTACTCAAGTAAATAAACAGAATCAACGATGGGCTAAAAATCTGCAGAAATCTGCGGAATTCTGCCCGCGCAGAATCCATGTGGCCTTACTTATAAGGACATTTATAATGTGCTTATTAATTGTGTTTTCATACATTGTTAAGGATTCATTTTTCATGACTAAATTAAGCATCGCATTATTTACAAACCAGTTATTTAAGAGTATTGCATTATTCAGGCATATATTAATAGTTCATTTGTATGTTAAGAAATGCTTTATTAACTCAACTTCATCCAGTTTTGTGACCTAATCTAAAGTGCGGACTATTCGTGATTATAAAGCCCTTATAAATGATTATTAAAAGCTCAGTTTTATTCTAAACAGGAAAAAAGAACATAGACGACTTTATTCATTTCTATTAATTTAGAAGATAGCAGGTTAGAGTAGTTAGGCAAGTTATTGTATAACGATGGCTTGTTCTGTAGACTATCAAAAAAAATAGCTTCAAGGGGCTAATAATTTTGACCTTAAAATGTTTTTTTAAAAAGTTGAAAACTGCTTTTATTCTAGCCAAAATAAAATATTATCAGACATATTGTGAAAATTTCCTTGCTCTGTTAAACATCATTTGTGAAATATTTAAAAAAGAAAAAACAAATGAAAAGGGGGGCTAATAATTCTGACTTCAACTGTACACAAATGAAACCGTATCAAATGAAAAATAAATATTTGCAACCTTATCTAAAATAAAATGACTGTACAGTTTGAACATTGTTAAATAACTTTAAAATTTTGTATCATAACATATTGTTAAATTATATTGTTTTTTATCCAATTGTACGCCGTATTTTGACACTCCAGTTATTCAGCAATGTTTAAACTTTACAGTAATTGTATTATTTAGATAGGATTGCAAAGATGTATTGTTCGTTTGATATTAAGCCTTTAACTGTCATATATAAGGAATTTATAAAGCATGAATAGTCCTCACTTTAGATCAGGTCACAAAATTGCAGGAAGTTGATTTAATAAAGCATTTATTAACATACACAGTAACTATTGCCATATGCCTGAATAATACAATAAATAAATGTTGATTTGAATAGTTTATTAATCATTTACTAACTCATTCTGAATGATCTTAAAAACCACCAACTATTCTCAAATACAAATGGTTTGTAAATAATATGACGCTTAATTTATTCCTGAAAATTAATCAGTAACAAATTATGAAAGTACAATTACTAAACACATCCTTATAAGTCAAGAATAGAGCATTTGTGGCTGCAGGTATAAACTGCTTACTAACGTCTTTTAATGCAGAGTTAATGATTAACAAATAATGAATTCAATATTTGCTAAGGCTTAATACTGTAGATGATTCATAGCGTGACAAACTCTTTAAATACCTCAAGTGAGCATTACAAACTAGATTGAGATTACCTGCTTGCTTCCCATTTTTGGTCTTGTCAGTGTTTTTAGACCTCTTTCCACTGCAGTTTGGTCCACTTCCGGGAGGAAAAGAGAGTTTCTGAACTTTACCCCCTGAATAGACAATACAAATGATGATTAACATTCTCCTCTCTAAAGACTCTAACCAAACACAGGAGGCAGAAGGCTCTATACAGCACCTTTCTTGAAGAAGTAGACAGACTCTGGCCTCCTTCTGGTGGCCGGGACTGGGAGAGCAGCAGTGATGTCACCGCTGAGCCCACCGAAATCCTGCGACACGGATCTGGGATATCCAGACTCCAAAACACCATTCTCAAAACTCCAGTAGCTGTTACCCTTAGTGAGGGAAAATATACAGATCAGTCAGTTAGCAGTTGCAAAGGAGAGTAAAATCATTCATTCATTTTCTTTTCGACTTAGTCCCTTTATTAATCTGGGGTCGCCACAGTGGAATGAACCGCCAACTTATCCAGCATTTGTTTTATGCAGCGGATGCCCTTCCAGCTGCAACCCATTTCTGGGAAACATCCAGGCACACTCATTCACACTCAAACACTATGGACAATTTAGCTTACCCAATTCACCTATACCACATGTCTTTGGACTTGTGGGGGAAACCGGAGCACCCGGAGGAAACCCACGCAACCACGAGGCGAACGTGCTACTCACTACGCCACCGTGGCACCCCGAGAGTAAAATCATTTGACTTAATTACTGTACTCAAGTGTTAGATTTGGGGATTTGTACCTTACTCGATTAAAAGCATAAGTAAGCTGAACTGTAATAGAGGGCATTTCTGAAAAAAAAAACTGCTTATTTAAACAGAAATACCAGTTGCATCTTAACATTATATTTTCTTCTATCATATGCACATTAAAGGTGGGCACAGTGGTTTCTTCCGGGTGCTCCGTTTTCCCCCACAGTCCAAAGACATGCGCTATAGGTGAATTGGATTAACTAAATTGGACGAGTGTGTGTGAATGCGAGTATGTATAGGTTTTTCCCAGTACTGGGTATCCTGTGTAAAACATATACTGGAATAGTTGGTGGTTCATTCTGCTGTGGTGACCTAAATAAGGGACCAATCTGATGGAAAATGAATGAATACGCACATTAAATATGATAAACAGACAAGTGTGCAAGGGATAGTCCACCCAAAAATGACAGTTCTGTCATCAGTTACTCTTCATTCGCTTGTATGTGTTTCTTTCTTCTGTAGAACACAAAAGATGTTTTGAAGAAAGATGGAAACCTGCAATCACTGACTGTTATAGTATTTGTTTTTCCTACTATCGAAGTCAATAGTTACAGCTTTCCAACATTTTCCAAATATTGGCTTTTGCGTTCAGCAGAATAATAAAAACACATCAAATGTTTTTATTCAAATTTTGGGTGAACTGTCCCTTTAACATGCAAGATAAAGCTACGTTTTACATAGCATTGTTTCAGCTTGGGGTGTCACGGTGGTGCAGTGGGTAGCACGATCGCCTTATAGCAGGAAGGTTTGTGGTTCGAGCCTCGGCTGGGTCAGTTGGAATTTCTATGTGTTGTTTGCATGTTCTCCCCGTGTTCGCGTGGGTTTCTTCCGGGTGCTCCGGTTTTCCCCACAGTCCAAAGACATGTGGTGTTGGTGAATTGGGTGAGCTAAATTGTCTGTAGTGTATGTGTGTGAATGAGTGTGTATGGATGTTTCCCAGTGTTGGGTTGCAGCTGAAAGGGCATCTGCTGTTTAAAACATATGCTGGATAAGTTGGGGGTTCATTGCCTTGTGGCAACCCCCTGATTAATAAAGGGATTAAGCTGAAAAGAAAATAAATGAATGAATGTTTCAGCTTGTTATACGGTTGTCTCTAAATGATTTAAAATAAATAATAATAATTGTAAGAAAATGCTTTATAGAATAACACAAACAATAACAATTTGCTCAAACACATGATAAATCCAGTACAGACTAACATTTTCGAGTCTCTTAAATTTTTTTTCCTTAGCTTTATTTATATTAGAAATGTTAAAAATGTCCAAAAAGTGTTTAAAGGAACATTCATTCATTTTCTTTTCGGCTTAGTCCCTTTGTTAATCTGGGGTCGCCACAGCGGAATGAACCGCCAACTTATCCAGCATTTGTTTCACGCAGCGGACGCCCTTCCAGCTGCAACCCATCTCTGGGAAACATCCATACACACTCATTCACTATGGACAATTTAAGCCAACCCAATTCACCCATACCACATGTCTTTGGACTTGTGGGGAAAACCGGAGCACCTGGGGGGAAACTCACGCAACCACGGGGAGAACATGCAAACTCCACACAGAAATGCCAACTGACTCAGTCGAGGCTCGAACCAGCGACCTTCTTGCTGTGAGGTGAACTTGCTACTCACTATGCCACCGTGTCGGCATTTAAAGGAACACTCTATGTTAAATTAGTTAGGATAAATGGCAATGAGAAGGAACGGAGTAACCCTTTAAATGATGACTCTCCCTCAAATGCTTCCAAACCTTTATGAGTTTCATTTTTCTGTTGAACACAGAAGATATTTTGAAATGTGTTGAAAACCATAGTAGACTTCCATAGTATTTGTTTTTCCTACAATGGATGCCAGTACTTACCAGTTTTCAGCTTTCTTCAAAATATCTTCTGTTGCTGCAACATGAATGAGATGAACTATTTTGGAACCATCCCTTTAATTGTTGTCTGGACTTTATAGTTGTTTTTGGACTTTGTCGTTGCCATTTTTTGTCCCTACCTCCACCTAATGTCTATCTGGCAAATTACTTTATGACATTTAATTTTCTTTGCATTAAAGGAAAAATCAACATAGTTAAACAAAAATGTCCTCTCATAAAAATGTTTATTTTTGAGAACAAGCACATTTACTTTTTAAATATTTAAGTATTAAAAGCTTTATTTTTTTACATTTACTTAGGTGTATTTTTGGTCATGCAGTTGGAAGGTCTTCCGCCACATATAAAACATGCCAGAGTAATTGGCAGGCCACTTCAATATGGTGATGTCATTGGCCCATGAACATTTCCTGCTTGTTATCAGACTGTTTCATAACTAAATCAAGATGCAATTCAATTATAACTTAACATTTAATAGCTATGATAACATTATTTATCAATATGCACACCTTTTTGGATTCTCGGAAGCTATGGAAATGAAAAATGTAAAACAGGAAATACGTTAGGACCATTGTTATTGTTTACGTCCCTCAAAATGGTCTATTTAAGCAGGGACTAACTCAAAGGGGCAGTGAGTATTTTTGGTCACATACTTTTAACTTTGTTTTCAGGTACTATCTGTATTTTCACTTGAGAGCATCATTTTGTAGCTTTTTCTACACCCATGGTTGCAAACATTGTTTTGCATGTTCTTCAGTACCTTGATGATGTAGGTCTTGCCCTGACAGTTGCAGCGTGTGAAGGCCGTGTCGATGGGTGACGGGACGCCCAGTTCTTCAGTGATTCTGCGAGCAGGACCAGCTCTTCTGGTCTTGGGGTTCAGCAGCCAGAAGAAGTGCCCTGAGATGGACAGGACTTCACTTAATGCCTTTAAGTGAAAACTTAA
This sequence comes from Danio albolineatus, assembly GCA_903798035.1. Lineage (NCBI taxonomy): Eukaryota > Metazoa > Chordata > Actinopteri > Cypriniformes > Danionidae > Danio > Danio albolineatus. The sequence goes on from CAIGQQ010035826.1 coordinate 11,969,785, forward strand.
GATAAGACTTAATGTCTTATCGTCATACTCTAAGAGTATGGAGGAGAATGCAGAATGTGTACCTCTGAAAATAATGACTGAGCCGTTGAAGAGAGCAGCCATTCCATCAATGACAACTCCACTGCAAAGATCGGACCCTGAGGCACAGAGGTCAACCTTTAATATCTTTCATCAAAAATTTTGAAAAGTTCAGATTTAAAATAATGCTGTTTTTTTTAACCAAGCTATGATACACAAACAATGAATCAGTTAGGTAAACAAAAGAAAAATAAACACACACACAGTTAAAAGCTATATTATCATTTCTTCTGTGAAACTGTCACAAATTATAACGAATTTCTTTTGTCTTTGTCATGATTCATTAATTCATTCATTTTCTTTTCTGCTTAGTCCCTTTATTAATCTGGGGTCGCCACAGCGGAATGAACCCCCAACTTATCCAGCATATGTTTTATGCAGCGGACCTCCCATCTCTGGGAAACATCCATGCACACTCATTCACACTCATACACTACGGACAATTTAGCCTACCCAATTCACCTATAGCACGTCTTTGGACCTGTGGGGGAAACCGGAGCACCCAGAGGAAACCCACGCAACCACGGGGAGAACATGCAAACTCCACACAGAAATGCCAACTGACCCAGCTGAGGCTCGAACCAGCGACCTTCTTGCTGTGAGGCGAAAGTGCTACCCACTACACCACCGTGGCGCCCATTCTTTGTCATGATGACAGTACATAATATTTTACTAGTTAGTCATTATTAATACAGCACCAATTCAACATATTTAAACAATCATGTGATTCTTTCAGTAAAGACACTGGGGGTGGCTGGATAAGGTGTATTATTGGAGCATGTTTTACAAAAAAATGGCTGTTGCACTTAAATCAATGTGCCATTTTTTGTTATTAGTTGTGCAAATGTAATAGCAATTTCTGAGTGTATTTATTTGTATATTTTTAATCATTCATTGTAAATGATTTCAGGTGGAAAACATTCTCCCCCAAAAAAGAGAAAGAAAATGTACAGTTGAAGACAAAATTAGCCATCCTGTGAAATCTGAATTCCTCTTCAAATATTTCTCAAGTGCTATTTAACACATTTTTAAATCTAACATTTTTAACCTAATTTCTCCTAACATGTTTATTTAATCTCAGTAAATAATATTGTTTATAGTTATTTAGCAAGTAACTAGGTAAATTAGGTGAGTCATTGGATAACAGTCATTTGTTTTCTTAAACACAAGATTTCTTAAAGTCCCCAAGAAATCAAAACTAACCATATGATCTAGTTAGCTCACATCACCAGTTTTGTGGTGAACAATTCATCTGCGCATGTTATTAAGGGGAAAAATAAAGTTTGTCCTTCTAATCTTTAATTGAAATCTGAAAATGCACTTCTGTTTGTTTTCAGTTTTGTTCTCAGATTACATGATTTTGATGTAATGGGCTTGGCTAACATACTTAACCACGCTAGTTCAACAATCAGTTTAGACAACAAACAGAAATGGTGAGCAGGAGGTGTCTGTTTGGTTGTGGTAACTCTTCTGAAACCCAATTCCAGATGTCGCTGAATGAAATGCCTACCTTACTACATCCATTCAGCCTGCTAGAAAAAACAAGCCACGGCAACTGTTTGCTCATTTAATATTCAATTTCTCTAGGAACTGTGTCACAATACAAAAAAATAAAGAAATAAATTGCAGCTTCTGGTTCATGGGGACTTAATGGGGGCTTAATAATGCCTGGAAATGTTTTAAAAAATTTTCTTAATTAAGTTTATTTCAGCTTAGCTAAGTTAAAAGAAATAAGACTTTCTCCAGAATAAAAAACTATTAAAGGAAATAATAATTTCACAAGAGGTCTGATAATTTTGCCTTCAGAAAATGAATGTTAGATAATTATAATAAATAGTTTGAAACATTTCTAAACGCTGGTGTTCATTTCAAATGCATTAGAGTTAGAGCAGTTTCATACCTGGTCCAGCAGGGCCGCTGTCCGCCGGGGCCTGAGCGATGTCTGAAGGAGTGCTGGGTCTGCCTGAACTGCTGGATGGCCCGTCTGCTTGACCGCTGATTGAGAGAGACACCTGCACCGGGACAACTAGCGGATTCTCAGAGAAAGCTCCTGCTGGCTGGAGAGGAGCAGCACCCGATTCTGCCAGAGGGAATTCAGGAGGGCTGGAAGACAAACCTGTGACAGCACGTGTGTCTTTCAGTTTTCATTCTGGAACATGCACTAAAACTTACATTTACCCATTTAGCAAACACTGAGGAAAAAAAGATGCACTTCAAATCACCAGAGAGCAGAGATATATGGATGTCATGACGCAATTTAGCAGAATTTGTTTGTGTGTAAGTACAATTAAATGTATGCAGATTTGTATTAGGGCTGCATAAAATATAGCACAATTATCTTTATCGAGATAATAGTATATGCAATATATATATATATATATATATATATATATATATATAT
>CAIGQQ010035826.1:11972663-12007566 GCA_903798035.1 Danio albolineatus
TTCATTCATTCATTCATTTTCTTTTCGGCTTAGTCCCTTTATTAATCCGGGGTCGCCACAGCGGAATGAACCGCCAACTTATCCAGCATTTGTTTTACGCAGCGGATGCCCTTCCAGCCACAACCCATCTCTAGGAAACACATCCATACATTCTCATTCACACACATACACTACGGACAATTTAGCTCACCCAATTCACCTATACTGCATGTCTTTGGACTGTGGGGGAAACCGGAGCACCCGGAGGAAACCCACGCAACCACAGGGAGAACATGCAAACTCCACACAGAAATGCCAACTGGCCCAGCCGGGGATCGAACCAGCGACCTTCTTGCTGTGAGGCGAACGTGCTAACCACTAGGCCACCATGGTGCCAACATATATATATATATATATATATATGTTGGGAGGTCACTGGTTCGAGCCTCAGCTGGGTCAGTCTGTGTGGAGTTTGCATGTTCTCCCTGTGTTGGCGTGGGTTGCCTCTGGGTGCTCCGGTTTCAACCACAAGTCCAAAGACATGTGGTATAGGTGAATTTGGTAAGCTAAATTGTTCGTAGTGAATGAGTGTGAATGAGTCTGTATGGATATTTCCCAGTGATAGGTTGCAGCTGGAAGGACATTTGCTGCGTAAAACATTTGCTGGATAAGTTGGCGGTTCACTCCACTGTGGCAACCCCAGATTAATAAAGGGACTAAGCCAAAAAAGAAAATGAATGAATGAATTGTAAATTTGACGTTGTAAATTTGAACAAGCCCTCCCCCCTGCTGAAAATAAATATTAATGACGAGAGTCAAGTGAGGAGAGGAAATTGACAACAGCCAATCAGAATCAATGTATCTGCTAAGGTTGTCTCTTATTCTTAGTGTTTTGAAACAGTGTTTCCCAACCCTGTTCCTGAAGGCACATTTAAACACACCTGAATCAACTCATCAGAACATTAGAAGAGACTGCAAAACCTGAAATGAATGGGTCAGATAGGGGAGAGATGCAAAATATGTACTGTTGTTGTGCCTCCTGGAACAGGGTAGGGAAACACTGTTTTAAAAGTCTAAATGTTTGCACCTTGAAAGTTTTTGGTCTGAATTAGAATGAATTAGATCTGAAAAATATTTACCTGTTTATTTTATTATATACATAAATTAACGATTTTAAAAAAGACTAAAAAGCTGCAGTTTGCTAAGGAACATTGTTATTGCAATACACAACATTGCATATCACATATTTTTCCAATATCGTGCAGCCCTTAGTTTGCATTATTATCTCTAGAGTAAAATAACTATGATGATTCTGAACTGTAATAGGTTTTATTATTCTTTTTTTAAATCAGTCTGTTACCAGGGATGTCAGAGGGGGACAGAGGAGTGTGGACGCTGTCCTCAGACAGAGCACCACCAGCTGGAAGAAACGGGGAGTCAGATGGAGTCATCAAATTATTCAGTCCACTTCCTGAAAAAAAAGGTTACACACACTACTGATAGATACTTTGGGTTGGTATTTTCTTTCCTCAACTGTTAATTAGCAAGCATGTGACACTTAAGATATTTATTATGTTAAATAATGCAATTTCAACCTCTTTTTCAATTTTCAGGAAATTATTAAAATCTGTTAAAACAACTAAAAGCTCTCAGAAATAAATTTACACAAGCTGTCACTGGGGCAGTACCTTTTCAAAAGGCACACTTTTATACCCAAAGGTCCCATATTCTTACCTTAGAGCAGGGGTCACCAATCTCGGTCCTGGAGGGCCGGTGTCCCTGCAGGGTTTAGCTCCAACTTGCCTCAACACACCTGCCTGCATGTTTCAAGTATACCTAGTAAGGCCTTGATTAGCTTGTTCAGGTGTGTTTGATTAAGGTTAGAGCTAAAATCTGCAGGACACCGGGCCTCCAGGAACAAGTTAGGTGACCCCTGACCTAGAGGTACATATTACACAAGACGATAGTGTATCTTTGAAAAGTTTAAGTGCTGATATGTAGCCTACCTTTAAGTTCCACAAAATGTACACTTTAGATACAGGAATATACCTTTTTAAAATGTAGGAAAAAAGTAACTGAATTATTTTTCAGATGCAAATGAATTGAGAATGTGAAAGTAACACGGTAATTTCAAGTTCTCAGTCCATTCGCATCTGAAAATAACATCTTATAATAATAAATAAATCTCGACAAATTAAAAACTAAATTTCTCTGAATGTGTTGCTGTTCAAAAGCCCAAATACATGACACACACATTTAAAACACATTTCAAACAAATTTGTACTTTTGAATAGCATAAATCTTTGACTTTTAGATTAAATGTGAACAATGTTTCATGTTTTAAAAGTGCATCATTATGCATACACGTTCACGTTTATAACCAAAATTGACTTAACATTTAGTTTATTTAATTAGAGTCAAAAACAGACCTGAATGCATAATTCTTCATAATTATAAAGGATATTAGAATGATTTCTGGAGGATCATATGAGAGGAAAGACAAATAAATGCAGCTTAAGAGTATAAAAGATTCTTTGAAAGAAAAGAATACATTCATGGTTTTATATAAATATAGAACACATATATTTGACGTGAGCTCACCATATCTTATCACATCTGGGTTTTGCTGAGCTGCAAGACATGCTGCGATACACTCCTCAGTATAATCTACGAAACAGCAAATAAAAATACATGTTGTCTTTATTTAGTCTGGAGTTAATATAAATTAAGTACTACAGGGGCTCCAGGCAGGTTGGATGCCCACTCTTTCTTATTTCTTGAAAAAAACACACGTTCCTGTGTGATGTTTACTGCTGCTCGATATTTACTCATAATTCATTGCCAGATTCACTCTTTATAATCTATCTCTGTCTCCAAAATTAAATGTATCTGCACCCTTCTCCTCAATCTCACGTCTGTCTGACGGTTCTTAGGGGCTCACATAGGCTTCAGATGAGGCATCTTTGCTGTATTTAGCTCTCTAAGTGCTGTGTATAGTATTGTATCCCAACTAGTGTAAACTCCTATTGTTCTGGATTAGACGCTGCTTTGAAGTAGGAACTAATTTAGTTCCCCAAATGGTGTTCCTGGTACATGCCATATAGCAGGTACGTCCATCAATAAGTTCTAGAACTGCATATGAAGTTGCTCTGGTGTGAAAGCTCATATAATGACTTTCTGAACAGCACCTAGAGAAGGGGTTCCCAAACTTTTCAGCCTGCGACCCCCAAAATTACAATGCCAGTGACTTGGGACCCCCACTATTTTTGGAGGTTGCTGTCTTGTTAATCTAATATAAAAACCCCAGGGGGCTGTGTGAGTCCTAATGCCCCAGTTAAGTTAAGGGGACACTTTACTGTCAGTGAGGGTCGTCTTTTGTATGAGACGTTAGACAGAGGTCCTGACTCTCTGTGGTCATTAAAAATCCCATGGCGCTTCTTGTAAAGAGCAGGGGTGTAACATCTGTGTCCTAGCAAAAATCGGCTCTTACCCATCATGGCCTTCGAATCATCCCTGTCCACCGAATTGGCTCTCTCACTGTCTATCCACTCCATCTATAGCTGGTGTGTGGTGAGCGCACATGGCACACTTGCCCTGTTGCTGCTGTTGCATTATCCAAGTGGATGCTTCACACTGATGGTGGTGTAAAGACCAGTCCCCCACTACTCCCCCATGATTGTGAAGTGCTTTAAGTGTATGGCCATACACAATAAATGTGCTATATAGATACATAATTTACATCACATTACACAATAGATTATTAAAATTTGTTAAATTTTTGGATATAACCAAGCAACTGGGCAACCACTGACCTAGACTTTGGAAAGCGCTGACCTAGAGTATCTACTACACCCAGTCAGCCCTAAAGACTCCCAAAAGCTGCTTAAAATAAAAAATAAATGCAAAATCTGTAGTCATAAAGAAAGGAGAAATACTAAAATTACACCTGTTGGTTTGTTTGGCTTGGAGCTTCTTGGAGCTTGCAAATTGGAGAAGGCATCTGAAAAAGACAAGAATGCAGTCAAAACACACATGTGACTGAAGTACGATTAAGTCAGTGAAGAAAATCTGGGTCAAAGATGGAAAAAGTGTTAATCAAAACAGTAAGGGCTACAGGCCTACAGCTTTATTTATTTACTTATTACTGTCCATTAGAATGTGTCCTTTTTAACCAGTTTATCATACATTTGTAGAATTTCACGCAGTAAGAATGAACGTTTGCTAATAATCAATAGTTATTAGTTACCTGGGTCAATAAAATCGATGAAAAAAAGTGTGAGTTGAGACGGTAAAGTTATCATACCGCAGTGTGTGTTGTAGTCTGGGCAGCAGGAGTTGTGGAGAACACAGCCTGAATCACACTCGCACTGACGGCCACGGCGGAACGGCTCACCACAGCGACCTCTGCAGGACTCGTCTGACAATAACACAACAATTAAGAACAAATAAATCTAATATTTCACATTTTAAACACGAATTTACAAGGCTATTATGCTGTCAGATCAAAACTTTGGAAAATGCATCACAGCTTCTGCTGGCTGTTTAATTCTTCATTTTTTCTCCCTCACTTGACAATGTCACTTGACAATAAGTAAACAGAGTTGCCTGTTTTTATTTTTGACTCAAGTGGTACCAAGCTTTTGAAGAATGTTATAACCACTGACATCCATAAGAAAAACTGAAATCAATAGTTATCGGTTTCCAGCTTTCTTTAAAATAACTTCCATTGTACATAAAAAAAAGAAAATCAAACAGGTTTGGAGCCAGCTGAAGGCAGAGAAAATTATGACATTTAATTTAATTTCATTTCAAATGATGAAAATTCTTTTTTTTTGCTGCAGTGTGCCTTCAAATGCATTCTAAAAATGCCAATCTTTGTTGCAACCAATTGTTGCAACAGTTGCTGAAATAATAAATATATATTTAAATATATATTTAAAATAAATATTTCACCCTAAATAATATCATCTGAGCTAAATACACATTTCTTCTGTTTTATATGCTTCTTAATAAAATGTTTAAAATGTCTTTGAGCACCATAGTCTCTAGGCTAAGACTTAAAACCTTTATATGTCAATACTGTATAATATTTTTTTTAAACTTTGTCTGAAGGTTCAATAAACGTCCATTAAAAATAAATAATAGATAAAAATATTAAATAAATAAATAAATAAATACAAATAAATATATTACATAAATATAAATATTGCTTTTTTTCTATAGCTATAACTTCAAGAGTTTGATAAGAGTTAAATAAAATAATTACAGTACAATCATAAAATATTATTTGTAATTTTGTAATTGCAATACATTTCTGAATGAAGGAAAGGTTTTCAATGATGTCGTAAAAATATCATTAGTTATTTAAAAAAATAATAATTTCTGTAAATACAATTGGATAGCTCATATTCTTCATTGATCACTTATGAAAACATTTCTTTATTTTCATCCCTACATTTATAGAGGTACTGATAGACACAGATTGTAACGAATCTTTTTTGTTGTTGTTTACTATTTTACAAATATTCATAATTATGTAAGCAACAAAGCAGTGAATATGAATTATGTAGGGGTGGTGAGGCACTTACTGGCAGTGCAGACGTCCTCAAAATCCTTGCAGCACTCGCCGTGAACAAAACAGTTGTAGTCACAGTTGCAGATGTGTCCACGGCTGAACGGCTCTCCACATCTGCCCACACAGCTGCCTGCGCAAAAAAACAAAAACACACCATTCACTCAAAATCAAAGCAGAATCGTCCAAAACATCCAGAAAACAGCGACTCACCCTGAGCAGCAGACGACGGCAGGACAGCACAGACCGAAGCCAGAAGAGACCAAAGCACGGTCAGTCCAGTCATGATGATCCTCAATCACACAAACACCTGTATATCTGACTGACAGAGAGAACATCGTCACTAAACACTGAAGCCTGTCTTTCTGAAGGCTGTTTGACTGAAACAAAATGTAAACACGTCTCAAAATCAAGTCAATTTATTGGTATACAATCTACAATTGGTATTGGTATACAATTATACAATCTATTGGTAAAAGAGCTTTTATGTTTAAGGGTCCAACAGATTGGAATAATTTACCTGCGAACATTCAATCCATTACATCCTTTAAAGTCTTTAAGCAAACTCTGTTATCATATTTTACTTTGGTTTTTACTTGTTTTTCCTGAGTAAGTTATTACTTATGTGTTGTTTTGATACACTGATTTGTACTCTTACATATATGTATATGTGTGTATGTAGGTATGTATATGTGTATATATATATATATATTTATGTCTGCATGTATATGTATTTTTTGTACTATGTATATGTGTAGATGTAGGTATGTATGCTATTTTCCCCTTCCCTCCCTTTCAATTATTATTATTATTATAATTTTTTTTTGTGTGTGTGTGTTATGTGTCTTGGATGTTGTGTAAGTTATGTCTTGTTTTTGTCTTTTGGTGTTTTGTTATGTGATTGATTAATTGTGGGACCCCCTTGAAAATGAGATGGTACATCTCAAGGGGTTTATCCCAGTGAATAAATATCAAATATCAAATTTAACGTGAAACTGTACTGAACGAAACTACTGTTTGAACCACATGAAAAAAAAATACTAGTGGTTTTGAAATATACTGAAGTGTAGGCTATTATATATTATAGTGTTTACAACTCTGTTAATTAAGTCTACACCATACAGTCGATTTAACGAGTGAACTGATAAACTGTGATAATATAGCACTGTGCTTTTTCATTTAGTTTAGTTTTAGTTTAGATTTACTGCATTAAACTGTGTTATTGTACTAAAGATAGTTATATAAAACTGCAATATACAAAAATACAGTACCGTCATCACAACATATTACTATAATTCTAAAACATTAAAGTATTTACTATAAATTACTTTTAATGACTTTTTTTTCATGTGGACGTTGTAATCTGCATAACATGACCTGCATGTTTTGGCCAGAATATGACACACTGTTTCTCTAAACACTGTTCTGTTTATAGACAAGCATTTATTAGTACAATGTGGGCAGCAAAAATCAACAATGGTTTCATATAATATACCACATATTGTTTTTTCACTCCTAACTTGTCATTTTTGTAAGCGCAGGTTACAATTTATTTACAATTTTGGAAAATATACAAAAATTATACAAATATCTACCATTTGATCATAGAGACTATACAACAGCAGTATTCTTTATTTTAAATATAGTGCAGTAAAACCATGGTTAATTTGTGGTTGCCATGGTTTTACTACAAATAATATTTAATTATTTATTCAATTATTTATAAAATTTTTATATGTTTTATTTTTTTGTAAAAACACCTTAATGAAAACATTTACTTCGAGCATGTGCATCAACCATGAAAATTCTAATAATAAGGCAAAATAAAGCATCAGATCTTTCGTACTTCATAATTAATTTCATAAATGTAAAACACAATACACCTGCTGATTTAGTCATAATATTAGTACAAATTAAGCTTCAACTTATACATTTCTTGTTTCTAGCAGCTCATAAAGGGTTTTAATATTATATACGAATTTACAATAATTTAAAAGCAGATGCAACTGTAAATATCACCACCACACTCTTACAACTTTTTAGACAAAATGTATCTTTTCAGTGCAAAATCTGAGGATTAAATGCAGAAAAGGACTTACCAAAGAGAAATGTCTGTTGAAAAATCGGAATCTTGTTCTGTCCTTCTGGGTTCAAGTCTGTCTCTTTTATATCATATGACAGCTGGATTTCTCTTGTTGGTCAGAAAATGTAATTAAGCTCCCAGCCCAATTAAAGCATGATGATGTAAAGATCTTACCTCCCACACACACACACACACACACACACACACAGCTAAGTCATACCTATGTCATTATACAACTTTGTGACCCTGCAAGCCACATACCTGTACGCACACACACTTTGGGGTTTTATGTTTTATAAGGACTTTCAATAGATAATAATTAATATACAGACTGTATATTCTGTCCTCTTACCCCAACCTTATACCTCTAAATCCAACCCTCACAGAAAACTTTCTGTAATTTTTTTTCATGACACTTCATTCTGTATTATTTATGAGCCATTTTTTTTCACATGGGGACTAATAAAAAAATATATATATATAAAAATCTCCCCACAAAGTCAAAAATCAAGGCTCATTGGTTACCACAACATAGTGAATATATCACACACACTGCTGTGACGAGTCAGTGACCTCTGATAAAATGTCCTCGGATCTCAATGTTCTTTATACGGGATTGATGGTTAATTTAATTTTTTTATTGTCGCTATTAAACTTTCAGTGTCCAGTAGGTCTGATACTGGATTTAAGCGCTTAAATGTTCCTAATGCGGTCAGAATGAAGCTTTTTAATCAAATTCAGAGAAACCAAAACATGTCATTGCAGAGGTCGTGTTTCTCCATGGCTTGATTTAGTTGTCACAGATGGTGTTTGACCTTTCTAATGTCCTCGTGAAAATTAAACGATGTTCAACCAAGCTGTAGCCTTGGCTTGAACATTGTGGCGGACCTTTTTTGTTTAAAGGAATTAAATAAGTGAAGAATTTTAATGGGTGAAAGTAAGAACGGTACAATTACAACCAAACAATTTTAACTATATTGAGCCAATATTTAAATTTTATTTTGAACCAATATTATTTTTATACCAGTATTTGAAAACACCAAATGACAATGGGTCTCATCTCATCACATTCAGAACATGAATACACAAGTCATGTGTGCAATATTTTTAATTTCCAATCATAATAAAAACTTCTACGGTAGTATGATCACTGAATAATACTGTTGATTGTTTTATTTTGTTTTTCATAAAACAGCTGTCAAATATCTACATAAATTCTATCTTACACTCTTTCACAATCGCTGCCGGATAGTAAGGAAATTTAATGAAATCAAGGTACAATAATGACATTCTCACAATCAAATTACAAGTTCTATTAACCTGATTATACTACTACAAATGAAGCAATTACAGAAAATTATTTCTAAGCTATTATACCACGGTTTAATGATTAGTTCGAATATTTACAATATGGAATGGTTACATATGAATGTCGTGTCAATTTATTTGTAATCTGACACATACAAAATACAAAATACAAAAAAATACAAAAGAACCTTTTAATCAGTTATACCATGTATGAAACAAATAATTACACAAGTTACTAAACACTGCAAATCTATAACTGAGAATAATATGTTAAACCTGGAAGACTTTGATTTACAATGAGAATTGTTTGTCAGCTAACCTATTCATTCATTTCTTGAAGTCACCAGTCATAATTGAGTTACCAAAAGTATTACTGAGTTACCAAAAGTACAGAGAATATCGCCTTTAAAGCTGTCCAGATTAAGTTCTTAGCAATTCCTCTGACTTATTAAAAACTGATTTTTGATATTTGAAATTTACAAAATATTATCGTAGAACACAAGCTTTACTTCAACAATAAAACCAACAATTTTAACACATACAGTGTATATTTGGCTATAATAGTTCTAAATAAATTACAATTGCTTCAGCGCTGTTGTTTCACTTTGTTGGCTTTCAGATTTACTCTGCCTCATGCTAACTTGATATAAAAGTTTCAAATACTTTAGTTCATCCATGAACATGATTTCTGGAGGAGCCATGAAGATTAAAGCTCCCAAGATTACACACTGCGTCATGAAACGATTCCTTGGTTTGTTGGGGATATGCTCCCTCTAAGGTCCACGTGGTGGTGCAGTGGGTAGCGCTGTCGCCTCACAGCTAGAAAGTTTGGGCCTCGACTGGGTCAGTTGGCATTTTTGTGTGGAGTTTGAATGTTCTCCCTGTGTTCGCGGGGTTCCTCTGGGTGCTCCAGTTTCCCCCACAAGTCCAAAGACGTGGTATAGGGGAATTGGGTAAGCTAAAATTGTTCGCAGTGTATGTGTGTGAATGAGTGTGTATGGGTGTTTCCCAGTGATGGGTTGCAGCTGGAAGGGCATCCGCTGCGTAAAACCATAGACTGTAAAAAATATGGACGTAGTATCCGTGACGTCACCCATAGGTTTCTGATGAACCCAAAAGAAGCTACTAGTAGGCGTGGCCAATCGTCGCCATTTTGTTCGCGCGTCATCGCACCAACCGAGGCATACCAAACAAGGGCAAAGAGGCGGAGCATGGGCGGAGCGTGAGCGGAGCTACGGGACGCATGCTGGCATTGGAAGAAAGTGTGAATTACATCCAAATACTTTAGTTATAGTCTGTGTTAGTAAATGCAGGGCTATTTAGGAAATCCAGGCAGAACACTGTATGACAACGCTTCAGATGGCGATTTTATAGACTACAGCTGATCAATCTGTCAGATTCCGGAGTGCATTAGAGTTCTGAAGAACATTATAAATCATAAATTATCCGAAATAAAGCAATTACATTCATAGAGATGATATAAGTATATAATTTCACTCACCTGGGAAACGGAGGCCACGTGAATGGTTTGTGAGCACAATTAAGTGCAAGCGGGACTAGCTGTCACTCAAGTGGCCACGCCCTTAATTATGCAAACTTAATTTAGCTTAATATAAAGGAAATGGATGAGTTATAAAAAAATTCACCCCCCTCACAGTTGTCATGAAGGGTAATATAAGCTATATGAACCAAAATCGTTCTTTGTACCAGGCTGTAAACACCTTTTTTTCAGCTGTAAAATTGGCCATTTCACCAGTGGGCTCATTGGAGATTTGCTCTATTATGGAGCCAGGACAGCCAGGACTAGCGGAATTTTCGATGAATTGCAAGTCTTAGTTACTTCCGTATTGGCTTCCAGAGGGAGAGCGGGAGGTTGCCGCTTGCGTAAAACATATGCTGGATAAGTTGGCTGTTCGTTCTGCTGTGGCATAATAAAGGGAATAATAAAGGGACTAAGCCGAAAAGAAAATGAATGAATGAATGAATGTTCCCTCTAGAAGCAAAAAAAATGACACATACTGTGCTTTTAATGCAGGTAAGCTTTAATGTTCCCTCACTCACTTTCCTTCAGATTAGTCACTGCTTGAATGAGCAGAATGAATCACCAATTACCCTGCCATATGTTTTATGTGGCGGATGCCCTCACAGCCACAGGTGTCAGACTCAGTTCCTTGAGAGCCAAAGCTCTGCTCAGTTTAGTTTCAACCCTAATTAAACACACCTGATCAAACTAATTGAGTTCTTTAGGCTCGTCTGATACCTACAGATAGGTGTGTTGAAGCAGGGCTGGAACTAAACTCTGCATGGCTGCTGCCCTCCAGGAATTTAGTTTGACACCCCTGCTTTACAGCCACAGCCCAGCACTGAAAGTACACTAAATTGTGAACCCCCAGTGATAGGCAATACTCACACTCATTCACTACAGCCAATTTAGTTTATCCGATTCACCTATAACCCATGTCTTTGAACTGTGGGGGAAACCTGTGTCCCAGTGCTGGGTTGTGGCTGGAAGGGCATCCTCCACCTAAAATATAGTGTAATTGGCTGTTCACTACGCTGTGGTGACCCCTGATAAATCAGAGACTAAGCCAAAGGATAGTGAGTTAGTGATAATAAAGCCCTGCAATACTTTCGTTTACTACTTTGGGAAACCATTATAAATGCATTTCATGGTGATAAAAACAACAACCACAACAACAACAACATCAATCCCATTCATGTTATAAAAAACTTAGATCAAAAGTAATCTAAAAGTAATCCAAAAGTACTCACAGTACATTACCTAAGATGATATATATGACAGATTGCATTACTGACTGTATAAGTATCATCAGGTCAGTTTGTAATTAATCTCCCCAGTACTGTTAAAATGTATGTTTGCTATCTGTAAACTGTGGAATATTGTAGACAACAGCTATAATGATAAATATATATTTTTTACATTAACTTAGGCTCATTGGACATACTGTACGTGCCTCAGCCTACTGTACATTTTTTTTAAATAGATAAAATAAATTGCTCTGTGTACATTTTATTGCATGTTTCAGATAAACAATCCACTAGAGGACGCGACCATTTGATTGCAAATCAGAGACATGATGAAGTTGTATACCATTAGTGTGAAAAGGAACAAAAGTTGCACCGTACATCCGTGTAGTGTTTATACTAACTCGAAACTGGAGTCAAACATTTGTTGAAGCATTTTTGCAGTTTCACTAAATTGTAGACTGAAGCACATATTTTCAATGAGTGTTGCAAAAAATGCTCAAAGTATAAAAGAATAGCAAAGTTCACACAAAAACATATAATGTCACGACAAGTTTGGAATAATTTGAAATCACAGTTTTTTGTTTTGTTAGTGAAAAATCAAAATAATGACATCACTCTTGTTGTAAATTGACCTCAAAGCAAATTTATAATAATTTTATTGGTTGTCTCACTCATTTTGACATTGATGATTGCTGTGATTGGTCCATTTGAGTATTAGTAGATTGTCTGTTTAATATCTTTTGATACTGCTCCTTCAACAGACATTTAACTGACTATAAAAAACTTTGTAAGTACATGTCACCTTATACTAACCCTCCCTCTGACCCTAACCCAGGCCCGGATTAAGAATTCAGAGGACCCTGGGCACAATGTCTTGTAGGGCCCCCTACCTGGCCGCTCCCCTATAGTTGAATTAAAAAATAAGATTAATATAATTTTTTAAAAATAAAATTATTCTATAATGTATTTCCAGCATTTTTAAAATAAATGATATACAGTACATATATTTCTATAGTCTACAAAGATTTAACTTATTTTTAAAGCATTTAAAGCATACTTTGAAAAAAATACGGATAAAACTATTAATGGATTTTAATGTACGTGTTCAAGTTCACTGAAGCAGTACTAAAATATTTACATTTAAGGGTATTTTTAATGTATAACTTCTAAAAACTGAATCCTACTTGTCTTCCTCATGCAAGAATAGGCAAAATCTCATATTTAGTGGGGGAAAAAAGAAGAAGAACGTGTTGATAAGAAGCTGGATTCGAACCGGGTTCATGATCGATCGCGTCAAAACTTCATGCCATTCGCTTTACAAGCTGCGCCACTCACGCTGCTGTCAAGGATGTTGTTTCTGTCAATCAAACGGTTATGAGCGGGAATCACTCAACTAGCTTATTCCAATGAGGTGCGCTATTTGCACTTAGCCAAAATAGACACTCCAAAATTGTCATTTTTTTCTCTCCCTTGCAGGGGCCCCTAAGTGCGCACAGGCCCCCGGGCCTGTGCCCATAATGCCCATTGGTTAATCCTGCCCTGCCCTAACCCCAACCTACTGTAACAGTACTTATAATCTAATGAGAATTAGTTGGCATGTACTGTAGATGCAATGTAACTTAATTTAACATTAATTGGACAACATAAAGGAATTGTGTGGAATCCAGCATTTTTTCTTACAGTGTGTCATGCTAACAACAACAACAACAAAAGCAAATTCATTATCGAATGGTGGGACAATCTGACCACGTTTAATTTTTAGTCTGGGTCAATGTGTTGGCCAGGACACACAGTTTGGCTGTTGAGTCACTCGATTTGGTTTTATGTAGGAGGTCAGCGAGTGTTGTTTATGAGGTATGTGAATGTCTCAAGTAGCTGCCAAAGAGCTTTCATAAGTCAAACGGAGAAGGATGGCGGACTAATGACCTCTTAATACCCAAAATCAAACAGTGCAGTCATTAACAAAAATATATAGCGCTATATAATGAACGCTCAGGCTTTACTCTCAGTTCCTGTCGCAATAAAATGACCGCATGCTGTGAAGAAATGAAAGCGGGCGCAAGAGAGAGAAAACATCCTCTTTGTGGGAAGTGGTTTTTGTGGTACAGTAATGGTGAAGTAGTTGTACCACACCTTTAAACACACTGCACTCATTATTCCAGCGCTCTGATTTTATTAACATCGGACATATCTCAAAGAGATTTTCTGCTCAGACCATGCTATTTATTCCGAAAACATCGTCTGAACACAGTCTGCGAAAAACAAAAGCGTACAGACAGATCATGTTCTCGGTATGGGTTTTCATTTATTGGTTAGACTGTTGTTCAGATTTAGCCTCAGCTTGACAGATGTGCTTATGTTATTTACTGATGCACAAATGGGTTATTCACTGAATTTGACTCATAAATATAAACTATACAGTGGGCTTAAATGCCTTACATGTTTTTGTTTTTTAATATATTTAGCATTTTAAAAGGATTCAGTCGAAGATATTTAGATTTTAGGCTACATCTATTTGTACACAAACGATAGTCTATCATAGTCTAAAATATCATTTATAAATTTGAATTTTGAGCATCTTTACTTCAGCGTTTATGGTCACATGATGCTTCAGTAATCAGTCTTATATGATGTTTGTTGTTGAAGGAGCATTGGTTATTATCATTTATTTATTTCATTGCTGCTTAATATCTTGAAAGCATGAGACATATTCCTTTAACAATATGCTATGCATCATTTTGAACAAACATCTGAACTATTAATAACATTAATTTTATGTCTTTTATTTTATGTTTTTAACTTTACTTTTGAACAGTAGCATATAAGCTGTATGTGGTAAAAACAGCCAGAAATGTAGTATGTAGCCATAAATATTTTAATATGAATATATAGTTATACATATAATGACAAAGTGATTAATGAGCTTGACTGAACTGTACATTTAAAATGATACATATAGGTATATCAGGTGTTATTACATTATATTTAATAAAAGAATTTAGTGCTGCAGGCCAATCCAAAATAAGTTTGGTTTGTGTGTTTTTATGTGTGTGAATTTTATATACATATATGTGTGTGTGTGTCAAATTAAACAAACATTTTGTCACATAGATATTTAAATTTACATATTATTTGTATTATATACATATTTATTTCATTATTATTTTCTCAAATATAAGCATGCATGTGTGTATTTAAATATACATAATAAATAAAGCTCGTACAGATACATATGCAAAAAAAAGTTTATTTTTAATGTGATTATTTACGATTAATCTTTGTCTAGCACTAAATGAAGTTTAATATTAAACTAATTTTGAAAGGAGCATGTGCTCATGACCCTGCTGGCCCACATTAGCAAATCATGATCCTCCAATCAGAGGATCCCAGGTCACTATATCCTCATTTTCTTTTTACATCTATCTTCGTCTGGAAGGAATCCCCCTCCTTCCCTTCTTCCACCTTTATCCAGAATGGGCGGCACGGTGGCCCAGTGACTAGCACTGTTGCCTCACAGCAAGAATCCTAATGGCATCGGGTCCTCGCTGGGCCATCTGGTATGTTTGTGCAGAGTTTGCATGTTCTCCCTGTGTCCGCATGGGTTTCCCCCTTTTTTTGACACACTAAGGAAGGCATTGTGCCGAAACGTTTGTGTCATTGAGCCACCCAGAGAATGTAAAAATAAAAACAACAAGAAAGCAATTATCTGATGAGTGTGAATCATTACCTCTTTGAACGAAAGTATTGACTAGATTAACGCACCAAAAAGTTTCTTTAAAAACGGCAAGCAAACTTCATTACTTTCCCTCGTTTTCCCCCATAGTCTAAATATGCCCTATGTTATAGATAAAATAAGCCTAAATCTTTTTCTAATGTCTTACTCTCAGGAAGATCACCTTAGCCTCAGCAGTGAGGGAGTTTGAGATCGACCTGAGCTTAATTTCCCCTCGCCCTGCTAGAGGGGGAGCCCTGGGCCCGAGGATCCCTTGAGCTCAGGGCTCTCTCCTGGGACAGCATGCCAAACAAGCTATGTATAAATCATGAGCTAAGTTTGAATTCTTGAGAATAATAATCTAAGTTTATGTGACTATCCAAAAAGCAAAACAGTATTTTTTCAGACAGCCTGATTTTTCACAGAATTTCAAATTTCCTATTTATTTTCAAATAATTAGGTCATAATACTTTGGTGCTTGTGTATTTAATTTCCATACATTTGAAACTTTAATATTTCAACTGGAACTGCCTGGGGAGAGATCATATAATGCACACATTAAAAATGTACACATTTATACCTTATTTATCTCTAAAATGCGCATGTTATTGTATTAATAATATATTTTAGTAACTTTTTAAAATACTAATATTAATAAAATACTAATACTAATAAAAACTTTTTTTTCCTTCAGAAAGAATACATGATTGAACAAGATTAACCTAATAAATTGGCAACATTTGGCACTGTATAGTTGCTGTTTAGTGATAAACAATTGTTTACCTGTAATTTGTACACTTGTGTTTAAAATACACATAAATGACATACTGAGATGTCAACGATATTTTAAATCTGTGCCATGGTCTCTTCTATGTAAAATATATGTTGTCATCTGGTTTGCATCAAAGTCAGTGATCAATATTTTGTGTAAATCGTGTTCTTAATCGTGTTCTGGCGAATAAGAAGGAAAAAACTATCTGACTGAAATAGATAAACTAGATAAAAATAATAAAGTGGTGCTTCAACAAGAAATGTTCACTGAACCATGTATTCACACATTGTTATCAAAAACACGGACACATAAAGTGCATTTTGAGTCCATAAATACCATCAGTCTAGACACACGACAGCGACAGATGAAAGTAGCACATTTCATTCATTCATGCCTGCTGACAAACACATTAATGGCACTCTTTTCCTGCTTCTCCAGACATTTTACGAGTGCTTTTTAAGTTGTTTCCCATCCAGTGAGTCACAAGTGAAGCGATTTAGAACAATCAGACAGACCTGAATAACTCAATGACAGCTCGCTTACGTAAACTTACATCACATGGGGCTCATACTCTAATGAAACGGATGATTTCATGTTTCTGTTTTTCACTGTTTGAATACAGCATAAAAACAGTTGTAGTTATAGTACTTTTCTTGATTTAGTAAATCATTTTATCATTTATTATTCTTATATACCGAATTTAAATTTGTTCTATGAAAATTTTTCAAAATGAAATATGTGAGTTGGAAATGGAGAAAGTTTTGCATGCATTAAAACAATAAAAAAAAAACAATGCAGCTTTATTTATTCAGATATTAAATAAATCCTGTTTAACTGACATTTATTTTTTCTGAGAACCACAATTAATAATTTAATAATATCATATTAACTAAGAAACCAACTAAATGTCATTCATTTATTTCATTCAAAATATAATAAAACTTTATATGATTACTTTTATATATTGTAAGATGTCAGAATAAGTGAGCTGTTCATGTTTTTTATTTAATATTTTTTCACCTAACCCTAATCCTGACCAACATTCATTCATTTTCTTTTTGGCTCAGTCCCTTTGACCCCTTAGACCACCAACTTATCCAGCATATGTTTTACGCAGTGGATGCCCTTCCAGCTGCAACCCATCACTGGGAAACATCCATACACACTCAATTTACACACATAAACTAAAGACAACCACCTATACTTATACCAACCACGTATACCACATGTCTTTGGACTTGTGGAGGAAAGCGGAGCCCTTGGAGGAAACCCAAGCGAACTTGGGGCATACCTGTCAACCCTTCCGTTTTTCCCGGGATTCTACCATATTTACAGTTCTATCCGGCTATCATCTCGTAAAGGTATTTTCCCGTATTTCTCCCATATTTTCAGTCATTCTCTCACGGGTGTCAATAAACATTAAAGAGCCGATCCTCCCTATTCGCAAACCATACCGCCGAACCACCAGGAGCCGCCCCTTGCTCTTAAATTTGAATCTGTTCTGTGCTTTCATTTTATTTAGGCATGAAACACTCTGAAATAAATATAAAAACGGCGGGATTCACTTTTCTTTTCATTACAGGTGCCGTCGCTCCTCCTATGCAATCCTCAAAACTGTCATAAAGCGGTGCGTGACTGTCAGCTGACGCGCTCCATAGTGATAAATAGACGCTGTTTCCCAAACGGATTCTGTACACTAGACTAGAAGCAGAGCGAAAGTGGATACTGGGTTTTTGGTGCGTTTGAACAGACATATACACATAATTAATAATAATAACATCTAAAGATGTCGATCTTGATGTTTTTTTTTCCAAACACAACTAATTTTGTCCTAAATGAGCATAAAACGTTAGGAAAGCAATCAAATGCTTTCATTATAACGATAGATGTAAACTTCTGTTATTTATAACAGAGACACCTCTGGAAGATTTCTTATTTTCACATCCCAATGTTGACAGGTATGACTTGGGGAGAACATGCAAACTCCATACAGAAATGCCAACTGACCCAGATGAGGCTCGAAGCAGCGACCTTCTTGCTCTGAGGCAATCATGCTACCCATTGCGCCACCATGACTCCCCACTCTGACTTAATAATAAATGTTATTTTTAATGGTTGAGCATCATCTATATTTTGATGTGTTTAATTTCCCAAAAGTGAATAATATAAAAGTATAGTATACACTTTCTAAACAATTTTTTGAGTCCCAGCTAGGTCATTTGGCATTTTTGTGTGGAGTTTGCATGTTCTCCCCTTGGTTGCGTGGGTTTCCTCCCGGTCCTCAAGTTTCCCCCACTGTCCAAACTAAGTGCTATGAGTGAACTGGATCAACTAAATTGACCGTAGTGTATGAGTATGTGTGTGTGTGTGTGTGTGTTTGCAGAATTGTGTTTCACAGTACTGAGTTGCGGCCAGTGGCGTAACGTAACAAATCACAATGTTTTTCTCAGGAACTGTTATTTACTAAGTAGTTTAAAAATGTGAACTTTTACTTACCCTTGAGTATATTTTTAGCACTTTTACTCCACTTTTTTTCCAACCTGCAGTCATTACTTTATTTTGTTTCTTGTTTTTGATGTGCCGCTGGCCGGTACGGGCCCTATGACAACATTCTGATGGTGTTGCGGATGAAAGTGAAGAGCGTGAGTGGGGGGTAGATTTTGATTGGGCCTCCAAATAGTAACTCTTGGGGCCCCAAAATAGCATGGGATCTTAGAATTGTCTAGAGGTGCCCCTGCTGGGGATTGGTTAAGTAGAAAAAGTTCATGTCCAATCAAATCGCACATAGACAGTAAATCGCATCATACTGAACTACGTCAAGATACGGACGCTTTACAAATGCAGCGGAGACTGTTTATAGACTGCATGTCACTGAAGAGAAAATGAAGGATGTCGAGTGAATGATGACTGAAATCAGCCTCACACATTAGCATTAAACAATAACTAAATGCACTACTGAATGTTACGTTTACACATCCCTGCACAAATTGCATGTAAATGCATCAACCTTTCACAGTGTAATACTCACTACTCTTGTCTACTTTGAAAAGGGCTAGATTTTACTCATACTTTGAGTAATAATTACAACAGATACTTGTACTCGCACTAGATTTTAGGACAAGTAATGGTACTTTTACTTGAGGATGATTTTTTTGCACTCTTTCCACCACTGGTTGCGGCTGGAAGGGCATCTGCTGCGTAAAACATATTCCAGAATAGTTGGTGGTTCATTCCTCTGTGGCTAGTCCTGATAAATAATGGACTAAGACAAAGGAAAATGAATGAATAATATTTTCATACCTACAGTAGTCAACATATGAAGTTTTTTTTTTGGTTATTCAAGTTTTAGGACAACTTTAAAAAGTTTTGAACCTCTTCACATGTTGACTACTGTATATACCAATCAGTCAATATATACCATATATATACACCATATATACCAATCAATACCAAGACGAGACATCTCATCTTAGAACTGTGCATTAATATGGCAGATTTTCAGCGATTTAACAAATCAAACAAACACCAAAGAGAACTAAAATAACATCATTTACATTTTTTTTAGGCAAAAAGGAAGCAATTCGGGTTTTATTTGATACAAAAAAATTGTGGAAAATCACATTTATTCCACAAATGGTTATTTCAAAAATAACCAACAACAAAACATTTTAAACAACTTTTTATTATTATCATTATTATTAATTAATTATTTTCACAGAATTCTAAACTCATTGCTGGTGACTGTTTACACAGTTTTGCATTGAATTAAATATTTTCACATTTAGTTTCTTCCTGCTATCACAGCTGGTAAAATCTATGTACAAAATAAAGGTTTACAGTACTCATACAATTTACTCAACAGTGTCTTTTTTCTTGGAAAATACCGATACAAATCTTTCACGTGTTTGCTTTTTTTTTTCTTCACATTGTGCTTGGTAGAAAATAAGAACTTCTTTGTTGTTATAAAGGGGTTATAAAGTGTGCGCTGGGGTTTATTTACATGCGGCAGGACTGGTGTCATGTAATTTGATGCGGTGCTTCCAGCATCTCCATGAGGAAAGTGTCTATAGGTGTGTCTCCAATGAGCTTGAAGAAGAACAGATGCTCCAGACACTTCAGTCCAATGGAGCGCAGGGCTGGGAGACGCAGGAGCAGCTTGGCAAACCTGAGAGCAAAAACAGAAGTCTGTAATGTTTTGCTCCAAAATATGATCGAAGATGCTCGAGTTTGTATTTGGGTTAGAGTTTCAAACAATTTGTGGTTACGTTAGATTGTAGTTTTAGAAAATTTCTGACTCCAAAATCCAGATAACTTCTTGAATTCTCCTGCTGTGATTTCTAACAGTGTGTTTGAACAATATAGACACTCGTTCTTCTCCAGGCTGATTCACAGCACTTAAAGCTGACTGGACTTTCTTCAGTGTTTTTGTGATTGTTTTAAGGCCACTTGACAACATTTTGCTGCAAATCACAGGTTTGTTCTTTGGTTTTAACCATTGTGATGAACCGTTTTGTCTTGTTTTAGGAAATATCCATGGATTTATCATTAGAATACTCTATTACATTCTTCTTAAAGGTGCTGTATGTAAGTTTTTAACTCTTCTAAAGCATAAAAATACAATAATATGTTTATAGGTATTTAAGAAATGCTAAGTAAACGTTCTTGCTTATCTGAAAAACAATGCTAAATTCAGATATTCTTTGAAAATGTGCATTACGTGCCGGAACGGGTGTCTTTGTTTTGGTTATTCTAACCCACCCGATGCCACTTTAGCCAATTAAATTGTGTCCGTGACTGAAATATGACCTCCGGTGGACAGTAACAGCCCCAAAATGAGATGCAGATTCAGAGTTCCACATGAAGTGGTTATTAATTAGCAAATAATATAAATATTATGAGCGTAAACATTAGGTTAGATTGTAATCCCGTGTATTAACACCACGCTATGTTATGAGATTTGCACCAGACAAAACACGATAGAAATTTATATATAGCCATTCAGAAGCACAGAATAGTGCACTTACTGCACTCCAACAAAATGTTGCGGTTTATAATCTAATGAATACATATTAAACCTCTTTAACATTATTAAATGCAGGTGCTGAATCACAGTTCTAAAGTTCAATTTCAAACGGTTTATTTTATTTTCAAGGTCTGAGGTGAACTATCTGCTGCTGCTCTCATTAGTATGGCAATAAATCATGTACAATGGCATTCAAACTCACATTCTTAGCATTTAACACTGAATAAAGCACATGAGGTGTACTTGAGGTGATCATTGTCATTTATCCTGTTGTTCACCTGTGAGAAATTGTTTCTAAAATAGAAATTTCAGATGTTGATTAGGACAAAAACTCCTTTTAATATAGAAAATAATTCCTTCTATTGTGTGTCGATGCTTTTAATTAGGATATGGTTCAAATCAGCCTTTAGGCTCGATAGTCAGGCCCTCACGTCCGACAACCTGCGCTTGTGTGGACTCATCAGAGCAGCCGAGTGAAAATGTTTTGATTCAGGAGTGCAATACCTAGTTCAACCACTGGGTGTCAAACTTACATACTGCATCTTTAATTGTGTGTTTTAATGTTAGTAAAGTGACTGTGTTGAGTTGTGCTATTGTTTGTTCCCAATTAAAGCAGCGTTTTTATGTTAATAGTTTGAGCACATAATCTTTTCAGCCTCAAATTTACTAAGGAAATCAATATACTGTACATATTGTCTCTGTTTGCGCTGTTGAATAGACAGAGAAGTGCTTCAGTAAAATATGAAGCTGGTGTTGCGGACTCTACTATACCTTCCAGGCTGATCCGGGTAGTTGTGTTTGGTGTAGCCCTCCAGCGATGCGTACACTTTTTCCCTTAATGCCTCCACCTCTGATGGGTTTGACAGTCCTTTTGCATCTATAAAGGGGATAGAACGTAAGAACACATGCAAGTCTTCATCCTGACTTGAAACATAAATATTCTTTATGATATTCCTGATATTTGACGGTGTTACTATTTTTATATTTATATACAATTATTGTAGGATTTGTTTTAAATGTAATTCTAAGTTTTAATGATCATTCCAGTTCAACGAGAATGAGGAAGTTCACAGTAAAACAACAATAAAATAATATTATAATTGTGTGTCACAGAGAAATGATATTGGTCACTCTAAAAATTCTGGGTTTCACACAATCAATATGTGTTGGGAAAAAATGAAGGAATTAAGTTAACCTATTAGTTTTTACAAATTTAAGCAGATTGAACATAATACAATTAAGCTGTCTTAAGTAAAAAAAATTGTGTTGTTTCAGATAATTAAGTAGTTTGAACAAATTCAACAAAATTGGACAAAGAATGTTTTTTTTTTCAATCAACGATACATTGTGTATCCACCAGTACACTGTGCATCCACCATTGTTTCCTCAAAGCTCTGTAGGTTTTGAATTGTTTTCATAAAGAGAACTAAGGAGAAAAATATTCAACTTACAGTATAACCCTGAGCTCAAACCTCAGTTGTCCAATTTTGTATGAACAAATTGAGTAGTTCTAGTGTTAATAAAACAATATTGTCTCATTATGTCTATTGAAAAGATAAAGAGCTTCTATGTTTCTGAGGGATGAAGACTCAGGACTGGTCTTTACCTGGGTTAAAGAGGACGATTGCTCTTAAACAGCCCAGCTCCGTTTTGTCCATCTGCATGTCCCTCATCTTAGACACCAGCTCTGTTAATACCCTGCAAACCCAAATGATTGTCTTTAGATTAACACATCAGATTCAATAACAAAAGAAATGAGTTTTCAAATCTAAGTGATGCTAGAATGCTAATTCTGTACAATCTCATATGAAATTCATTCATTCATTTTCTTTTCGGCTTAGTCCCTTTATTAATCCGTGGTCGCCACAGCAGAATGAACCTCCAATTTATCCAGCATTTGTTTTACGCAGCAGATGCCCTTCCAGCCGCAACCCGTCTCTGGGAAACATCCATACACACTCATTCACACTCATACACTACGGACAATTTAGCTTACCCAATTCACCTACACCACATGTCTTTGGACCACCTGGAGGAAACCCACGCGAACACGGGTAGAACATCCAACTCCACACAGAAATGCCAACTGACCCAGCCTAGGCTCGAACCAGCGACGTTCTTGCTGTGAGGCGACAGCACTACCTACTGCGCCACCGTGTCGCCCTCATATGAAATTACTTTTTCCAATGTAAAGGTACCATATATTGAAATATCACTATGTGCAATACAAACTACAATCATCAGATATTGTGTCTGCATAACAAGTGTTTATATATTAACATGATTATTAATATTAATGTATATTCATATAGTTGTATAGTGTATATTATTATTATTGTATATTTTCAGGAACTTGTTTTATTATTTTGGATGGTTTAGCTATTAGGCAGAAAAATTATTAACAATTATTCCATTTATTTATACAATTATCTCATTAAAACATCTGCAAATGTAGTAAACTAATCTGAAATCAGTTAAAAACATTTGACACATGCTCAGTGGATCTCTACTGAGTTCTCACTGGTGTGTATTGTATTCAAAGCTTTATAAATTGATGCTGTTTATGTTGTATTGGCTTAGTTCATCAGTTTGGTGTGTCCTGCACTTAATAGTGAAGGTTTGATGGTTTCTATGTTGTGACCTGACCTGTCGAATATAGAGCCCACACCGGCGCTGTGAGCACTGCTGCGGTGGACATGCAGGCCAGTGGCCAAGAGGATCCCGTCTTTGACCGTCACTGAGCGATGTGAGAATGAAGCGATGAGCAGCTCGTTCCAACCTAAATACACACACATATAGTGAGAATACACACACTCAACACACACATTAAAGATGTGAGCAGAGGGACAGAGACCTGCTCGCAGCAGGATGACCTGATCATCCAGAGGGAGGTCAGAGAAGTGCGGGATCCTCTTTGCCCATTCAACAAGAGTGAAGAGCTGCTTATCTGCAGCCTGGCAGATGTTGGTCACTGGGTCATTTGTCTGAGAATCCGAGACAGAAATACGTGCACATTAAAATACTGACTAGAAGGGGGAAAACCTAATTATAATTTAAAAAAAAAAAAACATTCTAACAGATATAAAAAAAAGATTTAAATAGATTTGTAGCAAAATATATAAATAAATGACAATATAATCAAAAAAATATATGACAATATCTTAATTAAATGATAAATATATATAAATAAAATGTTTCTTTTCAATCATTTTTCTGTAATTTCCTATACTCCTAAACACACTCTTTATTACAAAATTTCATAGGATTTTTAGATCTTTTTCCTGGAAAGCAAGATAAATTAAACAAAACATTTTCCAACAAAATTATCTTTATTTGGGGATTTTAAAAGTACACTTTTAATGTGTACTCAGAAAGAGAGAGAGAGAGAGAATTTTCTATTTTATTTAGCAGCCAGGGCACATTACATTGATCGAAAGTGACAGTCAAAACATAGATACTGCTACTTCAAAATAATTCTATATTTAACTATAATAATGAAGAAATTGGTGTCAAATAATGATTTCTGAAGAATTATTTCAACACTCTTAGGGCCCTATCATACACCCGGCATAATAAGTTGCAAGGCTTGTATGGCGCAATTTATTGCTATTTTCAGACAAGCGCAACTGTAATGTCCACGTTTTCCACCATGTGTTTTAAATAGAAAATCCATTTGCGCCACTTTGTGGACTCATGGGTGTGCTGGTTTAAAAAGGAGGTGTGTTAAGGCGCATTGTTTGTGAAGTCCAGTGCAGATAGCATTAGCCTTTGCAAATGCTTACACATTGCTTAATACACACAGGATGTACAGCAATACACAAAAATTATTATTTTCTACATGAATGTAAAAACTACTACCTCCATGCCTTCTTAATCTCGGGGGGCTTTTTTCAGTTTAATCATGACAATTATCATTTGTATAATGTGATTATTATTAGCAGTATTATTTGTTTTAATAAAAATAAGTTTAGATTTGTCCACCTGTTGGATTCTGAAGACGTATGCGTCACTATATGGGTCAAAAGTAGGCCCACACGGAATCTGTGTGCACACAATTCCGCAGATTTTTAGCCCATCAATGATTCTGTTTATTTACAGGTGTAAATGTGTGTACATTTATATTTATTAAGTTTTTATATTTATTTCAGTAATATTATTGAATAATATAAATATATGCATATGATTTATTTACAATACAGTTTGTAAAGTAATATTTTCTGTCATTTAGTAGAGATTTTATATGAAAAACTTGCTTTGTTTAACAAATGAAGTGGATCTAATTGGATTCACATTGTAAACATTAAATAAAAGCTAAAAAGGTTTTACTTTTTATTTCATATATTAAGGTTTTATTTATGATACTCCCAAAATAATTCCGCATAAATCCGCAGATTTTTAACAAAATACTCTGCAGAAATAGCAAAAAATGTCCACAGAATCCGTCTAGCCCTATTCATAGGAATAGGAATTAAGTGTGTTTGGATATAACTCAGTTTTTTGACCGCACTTCGTTATTATTGTTCATTTATTTGAATTTAGAAATACTTTGGAAACAAATGCGCTTAACAAACAAAATTAAATATGTAAGCTAATAGATGTCTTCAGTGGAGTGCGTACAACACTGTTTCCCTATCAACGAAAGCAAAGGAGTAAGTAAACAGTAAAAGTAAAGAGAAAGTAAAGAGGCTGAATGGAGGATACTTGTTCTTTATCCTCACGCTGCAGATGGTTTGTTTAACTGTTTCCCATAGTGAAGCATTCAGATTTGCCACTTACAAATTCCGCCATGTAAATAGCAAATGTGCCATGGCGCAACGCAACTGACTCATAAAGGGAATGAGAGAGAAGACTCTGACTGGTTTAATGCATGTTATGCTCAAAAAACACCCATGAATAAGCACAATCCTGTGAGATCATGTGCTGGAGCGCAAAGCGTTTTACTTCATTCTTAAAATAGCAGTGTATTTGGTCATGCCCTTGTATTCGGACATACCCATGCGCTCTAGACTAAAATTCATTAAAAACAAAATTTAAAATAACATTATTTAAGATATAGATTGTTTTATTAAATTATAACAACATGATTCTTAATATAATATTATATCTTATCTTAATATTAATATATTTATAAATTTGAACCAAGCACATGCAGCTTTATATAGCATAATATAAAGATTAATAAAACCACAATATACTTTTAAACTGTCTCTTCATAGCTTTCTCAATATGCTTACTCTGCAGTGTTTAAACAGATGAAAAACAATCAAGAGTGACATTGTGTTGTATTCTCAAGAAGAGACTCACCGAGTTGCTCATGCTGGACTCCATGTAAGCTTCTGTCTTGGGCTCCACCGCCAGCTCAGCGTCCAGGATCTTCTCCACTGGCATCTCCTCATTAAAGCTGCTGCTGGAGTCCACTTCATTATCACTCCTCTCCCGACCGCGCTGCCTCTCCTCCTGCACCGCTGCACACACAAACACACACACAACACCTCTCGGTCAACTACATAACACACAAACCCATGAAACACTCCCATAGTGTATTCACCTTCTGAAAAACTGATTTTATACCTTTTTCTGAATAAGGCAATATTATGATTATTATATTTTATAATAAAATTTAGATGTTCCTGTTTTAACATTCACAGATCGATTAGTGGCCTTCCACATTTCATTCAGAACTTGATCTTCATATGATACCACTTCATATGGTTTTGGGTGTTTCATTGTTGATTTTACGAAAGCTTCAGCTTCAGTGGTCTAACTCCCCATTCACACGGGGCTTAGTCAACAAATTAGTCAACAATCGGCTACTGTCGGAGCTGGTGTATTTGCATACAGCGATCTAATTGGCTGACGCTTCCGTTGGCGCTTGAAAAGTTGAGAAAGTCCCAACTCCTGAAGCGAGCAACGCGGCTGAAGCGGCGCCGACGGATCCAGAATGCAGTTCGGCAACGCCTGGCGTCACCCATTCAAAGTGAATGGGAAGCGTTGACGCTGACGCCCCGTGTGAATGGGGCGTTAGACTTCAGTGCTCTTTCATTCATTCATTCATTTTCTTGTTGGCTTAGTCCCTATATTAATCTGGGGTCGGCACAGCGGAATGATCCGCCAACTTTTCCAGCATTTGTTTTACGCAGCGGATGCCCTTCCAGCCGCAACCCATCTCTGGGAAACATCCATACATTCACATTCACACACATACACTACAGACAATTTAGCTTACCCAATTCACCTGTACCGCATGTACCGCTTTGGACTTGTGGGGGAAACCGGAGCACCCGGAGGAAACCCACGCGACCACGGGGAGAACATGCAAACTCCACACAGAAATGCCAACTGACCCAGCCTAGGCTCGAACCAGCGACCTTCTTGCTGTGAGGCGAACGTGCTACTCACTACGCCACCGTGGCGCCAGTTCAGTGCTCTTTACTGTATATAAATCCAGATTTTTATTTACAGTCTAATTTTCACATATATGTTTTATTTCAACAAAGTTATTGAATGACAAAAAATTTAAACGGTCAAAATGACCCCCGTGGTCATTTTGTCAATCCAGGCTCATTCTGAAAACGTAACTCTATACTCGTTTTTGGAGGCCACGAAACATGTTTCGGTAGGTACCTATTTTTGGACTTTTTGTTTTCGTGAATTCACGACAGGCCGCTGTTTATGCTTTTTAAGACCTCAGATTTCCCTCAAGAGTGCCATTCGCGCCTGCTGTTCTCGCAAAAACCCACCAGAGGCCGCTGTCGACTGACTGTTTGACCGATTGAATGACTGACTGACCAACCAATCGACTGATCCACCCTCCTCCTTCCCAAAACCAAACCAATTTTATCGATTGACCCGCCCACACACTTCCCTAAACCCAACCAACAGTTTTCTAAAGCAGAAAAAAATAAAAGCCCTCGTCTCATTTTTACCACATTTTCAGATTTTACCACATTCTTAGCCTGTTATTTACTGGTTTATTTTATTTTTTGGATTCTGTTTTTTGTCTTACCTGCTTTGACTGGACTCTGACTCGAACCCCATCGTCGTGGTCAATATGGCGATCTAGTAAGCTGGTAAGCGTAAAAAGGAATGCCGTCGTACCGCCCCGTAGCGATTGTTTAAAAAATGAAATGCAGCCATACGTACCTCTGACTACATAATTTACAGTCTCCAGAAACGTACATAGTACTACGGTTTCAAAATGAGCCTGTGTTGCATTTTGTATTGTTAAGATACAGAAAAAATTAAGGGAAATATGTAAAAAAAATAACAATATTTTTCATAATAATATAATAACAACATTTCACCCTTCACAATCCAGTCAATTCAGACAATTTTGCCAACAGTACTGGAAGAAATGCACTCCCAAATCAGAACAAACCAATATCCAGACAGAGTCTCCACCATGTTTCACTAAAGACCGCAAATTCTGTATTTCTTATGTCTTAAACAATTAAATCAAAACCCTATTAATGAAACCAAAATCTAACCATAACCTGTATTTTCAGTTTTTTCTTATAAATTTAATAAAAAATAATGATAAAATGATATATTCAAATATTTCCCAAGAGCTGCTTAACAGAGAAGGTTTTTCCAACACCTTTTAAACAATAGTTTTAATGACCAAATTCTTATAACTAGTTATTTTGCAAGATACTTTAGCTTAAATTCAATTTAAAGATTTAACAAGGTTAATTAGTTAACTAGATTAATTAGGCATATCATTGGATTATAGGGGTTTGTTCTGTAGCCAATAATGAAAAAAATAATCTTAATTATCACTTGGCAAGTATTTGAAAAAGACTCACAGCAGCGTTAATACAGTAATTTACAGTACCATCACTAAAACAGCAAATTAAATGTGGACTAAAAGTTTCTCCCACAAGTCCAAAGACATGTGGTATAGTTGAATTGGGTAGGCTAAATTGTCCATAGTGTATGAGTGTGAATGTGTGTGTATGGATGTTTCCCAGAGATGGGTTGCGGCTGGAAGGGCATCCGCTGCGTAAAAATATGCTGGATAAGTTGGCGGTTGATTCCGCTGTGGCGACCCCGGATTAATAAAGGGACTAAGCCGTCAAGAAAATGAATGAATGAATGTATGTGCAAACAGACAACAGTGAATATAAAATTCTAGTTCTTTTGCTTGCTGTCAAACTGATGACAACAGCTGTGTGTGAACCTTTCCATAAAATGCAGCAAATAATCTTAAAAGACAGTAAAAGTGTGGTGCATACATGTAAATACTGCTGCACTATGATAATAGTCTTAATTCATTTGTGTTCACTACGAGTATAACTGTAGCCAGATAAAAGTAATCAAAATCTCTAGGTTGATTCCTATTTAGACTATTGTCTTGTGTTAATATCTGAATATTGAATATATTAACTGAACACTCACCCTCTCTCTTCATGCCCATGGCGAGACACTTCTGATAGCGGCAGTACTGGCAGCGGTTTCGCTGGCGTTTGTCTATCTGGCAGTCCTTATTGTCGCGACAAGTGTACGTGAGGTCTTTCCGGATGGTTCTCTTGAAAAAACCTTTGCATCCTTCACAGCTGTAAACACCATAATGTTTCCCTGTTGGGAGAGAAAGTTGACATACATAAAGGCTGTCAATAATGAAAAGAGCATATTTTATAAAATAAAAAAAACTGTTGAAACATCAGATTTCATGTTTACAGACGTTTAACTCAGTATGTTACTAGCTATTTCTTTGTCATTTTTTTATGAAATTTACTTTCTACCTGCTTCCTAGTTGGTAGGTTGGGATCTTAAATCCTTAATATATTGTTTAATAGTTTTATAGACGTCTAATACAGGCATGTCCAAACTTGATCCTGTAGGGCCAGTGTCCTTCAGATTTTAGCTCCAACTTGACTCAGCACACCTGCAAGTTTCTAGAAAGCCTAGTAAGAGCTTGATTAGCTATCCCAGGTGTGTCTGATTGGGGTTGGAACTAAACTTTGCAGGACACCGGCCCTTCAGGACCGAGTTTGGACGTCCCTGGTCAAATAGATGTCTAAGCATAAACATTTTGTTTAAAACAAGTCTAAATTTGGACTGTCTGTGAAAATCTAATACATGTCTAACAATAATCCAAAATCTTTATCTAATCTTTATCAAAATCTTTATTTAACAGACCTCATGTGTAGTCATTTATTTCTCTATTTGATGACGTGTCATCATTTGGGCTATTTTTAACCATCTTACACTGCACAGATATACTGTATTTTAGCTATAGCCAAAAGAAATGACATTGTATGGTTTTAAATCATAGATTTTTCCTACTGTGTCAAAATCCTTGGAAAATCAAAGATATTTTTTACATTCTCTGCTGTAAATACAACTAAAGTCAAATTTGGACAAGTAATATGCATTGCTAAGCACTTAATATGGGCAACTTTGAAGCAACTTTTTGGCCTAAAAAATCCTAAAAAAATACAGATTATTTATTCAGCTTAAATGTGATGTATACATCTCAATAAAAAAAGACACCTATGACACCTGGTCCAGGGTCACATACGTAAGATTTATTCATACATCATCATTGTAAATTGTAAAGTTTCCTGCAGGATCTATTTTTCAACTTACTCTCATCATATATTAGATTTAAATGTATGGCTTGCACAGACCCTCTGCTAAACTCTGGTATTAAAATGTCTCTTAAATATGTCCAAGTTTCACAGGTTAAAGTCAGCCAGTCTCCAGCCAGAGCATGACTGAACATGTAGTAATGTGTAAGAGCGGTGTGCGGGTATTACCTGAGGATCGGTCTCCACAAATGGCACAGATGTGTTTGGAGAGGGACCCGGGGCTGCCGCAAGGGTAACTGCCCAGTCCTGCCAGTCCTGGAGGAGGTTTAATGTCTTCTGAGCTGCTAACACTGTTCAGAGAGTTCATCTGTGAGGAAATAGAGAGAAGCCAACAACATTCTGAGTTTTAGAGTGTGTGTGGGTCACCATCATCTAAACAATCAAACAGTCTCCTTAGCATTTCCTCTTTGGGTCAAGTGACATGTTTGTTTTGCTTCACTCTGTGCTTCGAGCCTTATTGAAGAATTTTAAAGCCATTTAAAACATTGAAATGTAAAATGTAAGAATGAATATCTGTCATCATTTACTCAACATCCTCTTCTAAAGCTGTGTCATTAACTGCCATAGTATATTCAATTTACAGAATGTCTTTGTTTGTGTGTTCATCTGAAGAAATGAACTTGGGTTTAGAACAAGAGGAAAGAGGAGTAAATGATGACAGAGTTTTCATTTTTTGGAAAACTATCCCTTTATACACAAAAAATTGAAAGTAAATCTGGTTGTGTAAAATGTACTTCGTCTTCACCGATAGAGGGCAGCAAAGAGTCATACTGGACATGACATGTTTTACAGTACGTGTGAAATAAGATCGTGCTTAAGAACAGATCAGATGTTGGTATAGGAATAGATCCACATGCCCGACGAGAGATAGAAAGGTCAAGCAATGGAAACTGAACACAAACCAACTAAACCCCAACGGCTCAATATACTTTTTTAGGCTGAACTTTGAACACAAATCAGTATGTGCGTTTGAATGTGAGAGCTCCGGAGTTGTTGATGTTGACTTCATATAATTTGGCCTTTCCCAAAACTTAGCAAACTAGCCTGTGCTGCACAAATGCTGTGTAATCGACATATTTCTTGATAATTCACAATCAATTCAGCAACATGTGAGCTTGCTTACCCTTTCCAAAACAAAAAGAAAGAAAACATTATTTATTATCTTGTAAGTACACTGTCAGAAACAAAGGTACGAGAGCTGTCACTGGGGCAGTACCTTTTCAAAAGATACCTATTTGTACCTACAGAGTCCAAAGTGGTCCCTCGAGGTACTTACAAGTACCCAAATGCTCCTAAAATGTACATTTGAGGTACCAATATGGACCTTCAGCTACAAATATGTAGCTTTTGAAAAGATAATGCCCCAGTGACAGCTTATTTCTGAAAGTGTACATTGGAAAATGTGTAATATCTTGGCAGGATATATAATATAATATAATATAATATAATATAATATAATATAATATAATATAATATAATATAATATAATATAATATAATATAATATAATATAATATAATATAATATAATATAATATAATATATACTTTCAAAAATTAGAACAAATATGAATGTGTATATAGCCTAAATTTCAACCCTCAACCCAACCCTCACAGAAAACAATCTGTGTTATAGGCCAACACTGTTCAGGGAGTTAATCTGTGGGGAAGCAGAAAAAAAGCCAAGAACAACAAGCTAAGTTTGAGTGTGTGTGTGTGGTTCACCACCATCTTACACTTATATTAATAAATACTATAAATAAATCTCGTTAGAATGACTGTTTAGGATTGTGGTGGGGGTAGACATTGCTAAAATACAGTAATTGCATTCATTTAATAAATAATATAAATAATTGTTGGTAACTTCCAGCCACAGCTGTATCCCTTCTAGCAACAATCTGCTATATGACAGTGTGCTAACCGCAAGGCTACTAGCACTGACCAGAAATTGTTTACTTGAAAACATAATTCATAAATTAAGAGATATTTTTAGGAGGTCTATTCATTTTTACACACACACACACATGCACGCACACAGTATACAGTACATACTGTAGTTAAATGAGAGCTTACATTTATAAATATATATATATTCATTTATTCATTTTCCTTCGGCTTAGTTCCTTTATTTATCAGGCATCGCCACAGCGGAATGAAATACCAACTTATCCAGCATATGTTTGATGCAGAAGATGCCCTTCCAGCCGCAACCCAGTACTGGAAAACCCCCATACACTCTTACATTCGCACTCATACACTACGGCCAATTTAGTTTATTCAATTCACCTGTACTGCATGTCTTTGGACTGTGAGGGAAACCGGAGCACCCGGAGAAAACCCACACAAACCCTGGGAGAACATGCAAACTCCACACAGAAACACCAACTGGCCCAGCTGGGGCTTAAACCAGATACCTTTTTGCTGTGAGGCGACAGTGATAACTATTGAGCCACTGTGTCATCCCCCAGAAACCTCATGATTAAGAATATTGACATTTAAATTATTGTAATTTGGTATTTTTTCAGAAGCCCCAAATGCATTTGTTTTTTCCCTTAAATCGGAACATAATTCAGGTCTGAAGTGGTTAA
This sequence comes from Danio albolineatus, assembly GCA_903798035.1. Classification (NCBI taxonomy): domain Eukaryota; kingdom Metazoa; phylum Chordata; class Actinopteri; order Cypriniformes; family Danionidae; genus Danio; species Danio albolineatus. The sequence goes on from CAIGQQ010035826.1 coordinate 12,006,060, forward strand.
AATTGACTTCATATTTTTCTCACCTATATAAAAAGTGTCCACTTAATTTTATGATTCATATTGCTGATGTAACAGATAACCGAGTAGCATCCATCCACAAGTGTGGGCTATGTGTTTTTGCGGAGGTGTTTACTCAGTGTGTGTTTGTACCCGCTGGCTTCAGTAGTCTGTAGGCTGTGCAAATGAAAAACAGTGCTGAGAGCCCCTACACACCACTGCATGCATGCTCTTTTATAGATATGCTTGACATGCTGCTTTGCGTTTTGAATTTTGCATGGGCTCTCTGGAAGATTAGAACTGTACTTGGCACAATATGTACATAATTAGAATAAACACACCACATCAAAGACTTTCTCCCCCTCAAATGCTTCTGCAAAATGTACTTAGAACACTTCCAGACTACCTTCTTTATTACAGAATACAACAAACACACATGACATGCAACAATGTGGGGAATTAAACATTTTTTCGTCCATGTAGATGTGCCCTATTAAAGATGAACTCATAGCGTGAGATGAGCAGAAGCAAACACTTAGCAAACATTAAGATGGTTATTTATTTTGCCTGTGGCAGAGGACTAGGAAGATTAAGCATCCAAGAAGATGTTGCTCATTAATGTGTGCTCATTCCATGCTATATCCCAGGGAGCAAGTCTTCTCAGGAGAAAGCAATATCTGCCTAATGAAACATGAAGTATGAGTAAACTAACTGGAAGACAATGACATTGTCTTTCCCTGTTCATCTGATGTTTGTGTAATGCAGATGAAAAACAATGAAATACATTTCTGATGTTTTATAAATGATCTCTCTCACCAGAATTATTTTAGCATCAATTAGACAATAAATAACAGGTTGATTCTGTTGAATCAATAGCAAAGTTCTCTTTTTGTTTCACAAACAAGCACATGCACATGCGTACATAAATCACAGCAGTGCTGATATACAGTCATATTGCAGTGCTATGAGTGTGATATTGCATTGCTCATATCATATCAAGACACTCAGCTGTATTCTCAAACATAAACCCCATAAAATTCAAAGCAAACATGAGAATTACTATAGTACAAATTTTATTTTACTATAATACAAATGCAGTAATAGAAAGTGCAAGAAAAATATCGACTGTAGTTTTCTCGAGTGTGGTTTGCCTTTCTGTATTGGTTTGTTTAGCAATTTAAAATGTAGCTGAGAAAAGCATTTGCTCTCTTACAGACTGAAGGACTTACTATTTTATGGTCTCTGTTGCCATCTAATGGCAGAACAATGAAACATCACCTGCCATTCACTACTTCAAGCATTGGTTTGAAACAGAGCATTTCTATCAAATATTACTATATGAATTATTAATATGTCATTTTTATCTAGTGTCATTTATTCAACAGTAACATTTAAAGGTGCTATATACTGCATTATTTCAATAAGTTCTCTGATATCTACATTGGGTTATGTCTTAGGAGATGAATAATAATAATAATAATAATAATAATAATAATAATAATAATAATAA
>CAIGQQ010035826.1:12007576-12021625 GCA_903798035.1 Danio albolineatus
AATAATAATAATAATAATAATAATAATAATAATAATAATAATAATAATAATATTAAATTAAATTAAATTAAATAAATAAAAAAGTTTTTTTTTATATGGCCATTAATTACTCCATAAAATACAATCTAAAGGTCCATAATTTACCATAACTGGATTGACGCACGCACGCACGCACACACACACAAACACACTTTTTGGCCAATTTTGTCTACCCAATCGACACAATACCACATGCCTTTAGACTGGGGGCAAAACTGAGCACTAAGAGGAAAACCATGTGAACACAGGGAGTGTTTAAACAATTGTATTTTACACAAAGTTTTGCACAGGCACAGAATATAGATATCAAATTGTGGATCTTCTCATTCTAAATATTTTGCCTCAAGAATTGTTGCAATGGGTGCCACTATCAAAAGTACTTTTGTTTCTTTTGCAATATATATTTTTTCATAACCATTATTTGTTGTTTAAATGTTACTATCAAAATATTTTTCCTCAAAAATTCAAGCTGGGAAGAAGTCAAGCTGAACAAAAAACAAACAAACAAACAAACAAAAGATACATCTCAAGACGCTCTTTGATAAACTTTTTTTTTTTTTCAAACTGATGAAAAAAAAACATCAAAATAATATAAATCAATAAGACAGATAAAATATAAAAAGCTGGTTTAATATGTTTTGGGAGCCATTGTGTATATATTTCACTTTCCTGAAATATGGCCTTATATGAAACTTATATGAACTATTTATGAGTTATATACTATTATTGTGAGAACTATTTATGCTTTGTAAATCCCTTATAAGTGTCAATTAAAGGCTCAGTTATACTCTAGACAGAAAAAGGGAAATTAATGACCAAATAATTCATAACAAAAAATATTTACTTTAAATAAAATTCTTTATATTTTAAATATTGATGATTAACAAAAATATTTTATCATATTGTTATTTTGTTAAATTATTAAACTGTTGTTTTTATTTTATCAAATTTGAATGTTTGAACTGCCTATTAATATAGAGTTAAAGCTTACCCAATGATGAATTAACTAACTGCTAATGCTAACACTAAACTAACTAACTAACACTAAACTAAAACTAACACTTTCAGCATCATTGAAAATCAGTTAAGCCATATCTTTAGCCCGGAGCCAAGAATGATTTCATCTTCATCATGCATTCAGTGCCAAAAGTGAATTCTCTCAGTTGTCTGCAAGCTCTAACCCAGTTATAGAATGAATTCTCAGCAACCCCACTCAAACAGCACTGTGGAGGTGGCAGAGCTGTCATGGCTCGCATCACAGATGTGGCCTATACTCGATATGGCTTTTCATTTAGCAATGACAAGTAGCACAAGAGAAGAGATTAGATTAAAACAACTAAATCCAATTACATCTAAACCTAAATGTATATTGTTTTAAACTTCATCTTGTTAGGACCTATTTAAGATTACAGAGTAAAGGATGCATACTGCTGTATTGCTGTGCGCACATTTATGGATCTGTAATTAGTGTGAACTGCATCCATCATATAGTGAAACATAGAGTGAAGCATTTCAGATGGCAAGTAGTTTATTGTGAGATTTAAATATATAAGCCTAGACACAGACAACCTTAAACTAAATGCATAAGCTCCATTTGAATCTTTTTTGCCTGGAAAAAAAGCCTTTATTGTTCTTTCATAGTACCCAAGATTTAAAGGAGCACCAAACCTATCCAAAAGCTCTACTTTATTTATGCCTCGTTTCCACTGAGCGGTATGGTACAGTTCAGTACAGTACAGTAGAATATGATTCAGGTCACCCTGATCAGGCTTGTGTTTCCACTGCCATTAGTACCCTTACTTGGTAGACATGTACACCAGAAAGTTGCCATTGTTATCATTCTAGCTTGAATAAAAAAGCCAAGCCATTCAAATATCGCATTCGTTTTTGTGCACTCATTAGTTCATTATTTCAGATGTTGATGTTCAGTATGTGAAAAATCAGCACTCCTCATGCTTTCCACACATTTACACCTGACACCTGAATGACCCCATACATGACAATGGAGAAAATACAGCTGATCCTCTTCTTGCTTCTTTGCATGTGGCTGTTTGAAACAAGAAGACGACAAGCTTTTTTAGAGCATGGTTCATTGCTTCACACCATCCTTTTACTCATATCGTGTCTTGTTTTGTCCAGGTATTTAATAAAAGGTCCTTCCTGTGTTGTTGTTCCCCTCGCTTGTTACATTCTGTATGGCCAGCCATTAGTGTATCCAATCTTTTTGATGGAACATTAGTGACTGTCATAATAGCCACTGGCTTGCTGCATGTGTAAGTGACAATTCTCTGTAAATGATTGCTTAGCAAAATCCACATAGAAAGGCCTCAGGCTTGAGTGTTACAATGGGGGCTAATATGTTGGCTAAGGGCATACTCACACTATGCTATCCGAACCGTGCTCAGGCCCGTTTCCTGGATAATTTTAGAAGTGTGAGTGCGCTGTATCGGGCTCAGGCACGGTACAGTTGGCCGGCCCTGGCCCGGTTGGAAGAGGTGTGCCTGAGCCCGGTTCACTTGGGCTTTGGCGCGGTACGCTTGTAGTGAGAGTGCAAAGCGCGCCTAAACCCGAAACTGAAGAGGAGACGTGGCTTTTGGGGACTGTTTCATGTGGATTTATTAATCATTCTTACTGTTTAATGAACGCAAACTGTCATAGATTAATTAAGACGCAAACCCCTCACTGCACGACAGCTGCGCCTTTAGTAAACCTTCTAATTTCTGCAGCACGAGGACTTTATGATTGTTTATGAGCGTCAGCAGTGGCTGATCTGTTCGGCGGCATATTTGACTGTGTGTCGCTGCATATCAAACGACTAAAATGATATAATGACATAAAAAAATCTCCACTGAAATCTCCGAGAGCACTTCTCTTGCACTGAATAGCGCATCATCGATGATGTAAGTGTGCTCGGGCCCGAATGCAATGAGAGTGCGGGCCGTCGGGGGAGACGGAAGGGGGGACAAGCGTGCTTTGGCCCGGTTAAAGGGAACTGTACATAGTGTGAGTACGCCCTAAGTCTGGCCGGTGGACCTCCCACTCCTTTGTAGCTCACTCCATCCAAGCTGCATTCACAGGATTGGTTTGCAACCATAGACCTGAAGGACACATACTTTAATGTCTCGATTAAAGTATGGCAGTGCAATGTCCTCCCCTTTGGACTGTCTCTGTCTCTACAGGTTTTTACCAAACTCATGGAGGGTGACCTAGCACCACTCTGGCTCGATGACTGGCTTATTTATCTTAGTCTTGGTATCAGTTGATTATGCAGAAAGACATGGGGCTCTGGCACTTTGACCTGTTGTGACTTCAAGTCAACCAAGAGATGAGTAAGTTGTCCCCATTGCAGAGCATCTACAGTATGTCAGCATGAAGTTGGACTCATTCTCTATGACAGTACCCCTGACAAAAGAGCGTTAGGCTAGTGCTGGCCTGTCTGAAGAGATTCAACAGGAGGCATTGGTCTCACTGAAGTTTTTTTCAAAGGCTCCTGGGACATATGTCATCCACTGCTACTATCATGCTACTCGGATTGTTACATATGAGACCGTTTCAGTGCTGACTTCACAACCTTGTGCCCAAATGGACATGGTGCGCTGGGACCGGGTGATCATCTTGCCTCACCTTCGGTCCCTGGACGTCCTTGCATTTCTCTGGGCCGGTGTACCATTAAGAACAAGTGTCCAGGTATGTTGTAATGTCGACAGATCCTTCCAATACAGTCTGGGAGGCAGTGTGCAGTGCTGCATTGGCATATCAATTGCCTGGACCTGTGGACAGTGTTTCTCACTCTCTGCTGATTCCAGTTGGTGGTGGAGGGGAAGCAGATGCTAGTCATGATGGACAGTATGGCTGTTGTAGCGTATGTCACCTATATGGGTGGTATACTTTCCAAACGCATGTGGCAGCTTGCTACCGTCTTATCATCTGCATGCACACATGGTTAAAATCATTGCATGCCATTCATGAGAGCTCCTGGGAGACTGCACCCCTGTCCAGCTAATATGGGAGCATTTTGAATCTGCCCATTGCCAGTTGTTTCATCCCCAGACCGAGGCCCCCCTCAGCATACATGCTCTGGTTCAAAGCTTGTCCCAGGGTCTGAGCAAAAATGCGTTTCCCCAGTGAGCCTACTTGCTTTTTACGGCAGCTCCATAATATATACATTTCACTTTAAGTTTATTATTTAACTGAGGAATTATTTAATTTAATAGCCACAGGTAAAAACATACTCCTGCATTTACTGAACATACTCCTGCATTTACCCAGGCCCTTTAAAGTGCCAAGATGGCCAAAAGCTTAAACAACATCCTTCCTTCTGACACATCACAGTCAGAGAATCCAATTCAACCCCCAGAGCTAAAGCAGCCTTGCAAATATGTTTGTGCAATCTATTGGGAGCAGCTTCTTTTAATCTGCCTCCCCAACAATAGAAAATAGCAAAAAAGATGGCATTCGTGACCACTCATAAAACATATTTTGCATTGTAGTACAAATGTTAAAGAAATATGGCCCTTGTGGTATGCAGCTTTAGAGTTTTTAGTCCAGTCCAGTTTTTTATTCATATAAACACCCAAATATTTATATTCCTCTACCACACCCCATTAATGGATAGAGGGGTAATTTTTCTTAAGTCCTCTACAGATCAACCACCAGCTTCTTTGTGTTTGTCTCATTGAGCTGTACATGGTTCTGCTCACACCATTAACAAATCCACTGTAGTCTTGTACTCAGCCTCCTAACCATCATTGATACAGCCAACTATAGCAGAGTAATCAGAGAATTTCTGGCAAACTGTTTATAATGTCTAAAATCAACAGTGTGCAAGGTGAAGAGAAAAGGAGACAGGACAGTACAATGTGAAGCAACTGTATTACAAAACAGCCTGTCTGACACAGTGCTGCACTCACTCCAGTTAGGTAGTCTACTGTCGAGGAGACAAGGGAGGTATCCACCTGCATCCTTGTCAGCTTCTTACCCAGCAAAGAGGGAACAATGGTGTTGAAGGCTCTGGATAAGTCAAGAAACATGACCCTTGCAGTGCTAGCTGCTTTATCCAGGACTCATAAGGTCAATCCAACATGTAAATGATAACATCCTGGTTAACTCATAACCCCTAGGTGGGGCTGGTAGGCTGGTAATGCCATGGGCCTGTAATCTTCAGGGTCACTGGAATTAAACTTTTTTTGGAAAATGCAATATAGGTGGTCTTCCATAAGGGACACATTGCAGTATCAGGCTCATGTTGTAGATGTGATAGAATACCGTTGGATGGATTCTATCTTGGCCTGCAGTCTTGCTATAAGTTTCATCAGCAGTTTTTTTTTTACATGGTCCAGTGTAAATGTCACAGTAGGAGTGATCAAAGAAAAAAACAGGTAACAGTGGAAGGAAACAGTGATGTGAACTGTTCTGAAAAGAGGGAGATGAAAATGAGGATGTAGAAGGTAACAGCTGTTAAAAGGCAGGGGCGCTTTATAGAGGGAGGGAGGGGGGAGGTGTTGAGAGTTGAGTGGCTAATGATGGTGGACAAACGAGAATTCTGGGAAGGAAGAGCAGAACTGTTATCAAATCCATTAAAAAACTGATTAAATTCATTAGCCCTTTCAACACCACCACCACCACCCCCAATATAACCTTTGACGATACTCATGCCACTCCAAACCTTTCTTAAAATGTTCTGTTGAAGCTTCCCCTCTAACTTTTTTCTATTTATTTCTTTAGTATCTTTCATCTTAACTTACAGCTCCCTCTGCACCCCCCTCACTTATCCAATATCCCCACCATTAAAAGCCATCTTCTTTGCATTCAGGATGTTTTTTTATGTGTTACCCATGGGTTATTATTGGGAACACAATGGATAGTACTTGCCATACAAAAAATAATATAGTATGTGATACTCTAGACCATCAATGCCCTCTCCATGTAGCTCACAAAGAGCCTACAGTCTACAGTCTCAAAACAGGCCTTAAACTGGCTCCTCATGACTTTAGTGATCACTGGCTTGCTCTTAACCTAGAGGGATATAGAAAGAATTGAGATACACCAAGTTGTGGTCTGACCTACCCAGTGGAGGGAGAGATGTACCACATGTACTATTGACATTTAAATACATTAAATTCAGTGTATCTCGCCTCTCTAGTCGAACAGTTGATCATTTTTTCCCATAATGACAAGTCACCAATAATGACGATAATGGCATTAGGATATCTTATCTGCAGTTGTGATGTAACATCATAAATAACATGGCTCAGCAGTGTCAGATTAGCTGATAGCAGAATATACAGCTATACAGCTACCGCAATGGCATATAATAAGGTCGAAGCCCAATGGCCAATAGTGTAATGTCTGGGCAGAATATTCATTCTTTTAATTTAATATTGCAAGAATTGAACCATCTATTATTAATAGATACCTATCAATCCTTCCTCTTGCCACTCTTGTAGATGTCACAATCGGCCCAAACTGTCTAAAAATCTCTCAACAATATTGTTATCCGGTATGTTCTGATGTAACCATTCTCAGTGAAACACATGACACTACAGACCTGATAATGCTTCTGACTAAACCCATCGGTTCTTCCATCTTATTATACAGTGATCTCACATTGCCCATGATAAGAGAGAGGAGACTCAGCTTGAATCTCCTCTTCTCCCCAAGTCTTTCCTGTCTCTGTCCTGCTTTTTTTCTACATTGTCTTATTCCTCCTCTACATGTATGAATTTTCCTCCCGGTTTCTGTAGGTAAACCAGCTGGTCGAATTGCTAAACTGACCAGCTTTAGATCCATCAGTTGATCCCTGGAGTAAACAATCCGAGCAGCTTATCTAACAAGTGTTGAATGCAGAAAGTCCAATACAAGAAAAAGTTTGTCAAAACTGTCCCCACAAGCAGCACCCTTAAAGGTCTGACTTCAAAGAGTGTATAAGAAAAATTTCGACACACTGGAAAAGCACACACTTAAGTTAAAAAAAAAAAAAAGTAGATAGCATCACTATTGGGAATTATAACCTGGTCATAACAGTTCTTCTGAGGTGCAAGGCAGCTAAATCCATCCAGAGATCCATTTGAACTTATTCCAGCTGAACTATTAAGACTACTCTGTTGGTCACACTGGCATCCTGACACACTGGCTCGGCTATGTGCCCAAGGTTTTTACCACTCCGTTTAGAGATCAGGTATTGAGCCTGCAAGCACTGCATGTGGAGGCAAACCCAGCCCTTTCAATTCTGTGTCTTGTTCATGCAGTGTGCCATTATGTAAACCACATTCAGAGCTTAAGATACTCTAAGCAATTCTTTGTCTGTTTTGGTGGTTGGCAGAAGGGAAGTGCCATATCTAAACAGAGGTTGTCTCACTGGATAGTGAATCCCATCGCCCTCACATATCAATACCAGGGCAACCGTGTCAGATGGAGATGAGAGAACACTCAACAAGGAGTGTCGCCTCCTCTTGAGCGTTAACACATGGTGCCTCTCTAACAGACATCTGTAGTGCAGCAGGCCTGTTTTCTCCTGACTCCTGGGTAACATCGGCCAGTCGGGAGGAAGCTCTGTGTGGAACTCGCTTGCTATGCCATTCTCCCTAACCTGGAGATTCATTCATTCATTTTCTTGTCGGCTTAGTCCCTTTATTAATCCGGGGTTGCCACAGCGGAATAAACCGCCAACTTATCCAGCATATTTTTTACGCAGCGGATGCCCTTCCAGCCGCAACCCATCTCTGGGAAGCATCCATACACACACATTCACACTCATACACTACGGACAATTTAGCCTACCCAATTCACCTATACCACATGTCTTTGGACTTGTGGGGGAAACCGGAGCACCCGAAGGAAACCCACGCAACCACCAACTGACCCAGCCGGGGCTCGAACCAGCGACCTTCTTGCTGTGAGGCGAACGTGCTACTCACTACGCCACCATGGCGCCCTGACCTAGAGATATGCAATTTTATTCTGCTTTGCAAGTAAGTTGGAGAGCCAAGTGCTTGCCCCATTATATTGTCTAGTATATGTGCTTGGTCAACCTGCATTCAGGGGATCTGTATGTGTGTCCGGATTGGTGATTCCATATGCATCAGAGGTTTGCTGCATAAACATTGATTTCAATCATTTCTGGGTTTAATTTTGACTCCTTATTCTTATACCTTTCTGTTAATACATTTATTTTCTACCATTAGAGACATTATTCAACAGACATTATTAATGTAATAATTTAATTTAACAACTGCGAACATCAGGTCAGTCCCTCAAATGACAGGAAAGCCTTTTTTTACTTGGCTGTGTTTTGATTTTTCCACTTCATTGCCAAAATTTCAAGAACACTTTTTATTATTATGTTAAGCTCAGCGTGTGTCAAAGTGATCTGCTTATTTTAACTTTTTTTTATTTTATGGTTGATACACCACAAAATAATTTGGTTAGATAGCCTACTGGTTCTATGGTTTAATGATTTTCTTGTCCGACAGGTCAGCTGTTATGAAGGGCGAAGAACAGAAAGCGGATTGTTAAATGTTTAATCTAATGCTATATAAATCTTAGCTGAATTGTAGTTTAAAGCTTCAATGCTTCAACACCACACCTCTGGGGCATGTAAAATGTTCTTACGTCAGCTGCTCTCAATGCTTTATCCATGCCACTTTCAATCCCATACTGCACTGCGTGACAGTTACGCTGATCTTATGCTAGTGAATAAACTGAAACCATTTGCTACGCTGCACATCCAATGTGTCAGTGAAAACACACCATTAGAATCACTTTCCATCTCCATCTGCAAATTAACAGTTTTTATGATTGTAATGGAATTTCCCTTTTTTATGCCAAACCTTCCCTGTTTCCACATGCGTTACTCCCACTTCGACACAACTAAAACCACTCCTTTTCCTTGTTTTTTTTTTTAATCAGACACAGCTCAGACAAGGGGTTTCATAACCCTTAATTTTTTATGCTTTTTGTACCATCACGTCACAACAATTAGACCTGTTTTACAACATTTTAAGAATATTATCATGAATGTGTCATAACAATGAATATGGAAGAATCTCTGCTTTAATTCGGTATATGGCACACAGTCAGGATAATTATTATTTAAAATAAGCATTTCTTTAAATTGGGTTTAAAAAAAAAGAGGATTTTCAAAGTCTGAAATGAAGCCCAAATTTGACATGGCCTATCTCAGTCATTATTAAAGGGGTGGTCCACAGTGTATTTTTAAGCCTTGGTTGTGTTTATAAGAAGCAAAGCAATGTGGGCTCATGCTTTACTTGTAGAAAATCAGGCTATTTGTTCATATATCTTACTTTGATTATATACAGCTAATCAGCTAACATGAAAATATAGAAAAATAAGATAAAAAAATAAAATAAACTCGCAGCGCACACGTGCGTTTCTCACTCACACACATGCACGCAAAATGGCGATCTCTCTTAAAGTGGCCGCACCCATTTTCTCTCATTGCAGACACTTGTTATTTAGGTTTCCAAAATCAGCTGCTCTGACTGAATGTTTATACAGCACAAAAGTGTGCGCTTGTAAGGGCGTGACGTGGAGCCAATTTGCGAATCACAGCACATTATGTTAGCTGACCAATAAGACCTTCTTAAAGTTTAAAATATGATATCTTGATATCTAATATATGATATTTTTTTACATAATACTTTACATTGTGTAGAGTGATGTTATGTATGTCAAAAAAACGCGAATAACAAAAAACTTATTTACTCGGTTTTCTACAGATCAAGTCTCATATGTTGAATTGAATTGAATTGAATATGTTGACTAATGGTGTAGTGTTCAGGGTGTTAACATAATATTAAAATGTAAAAGGCTTCTAATGATGATTAGCATTTAGCAGTACAATCAGAACCTGGTTACATTTCAATCAGGCAAAACCAAGAACAAAACACAGAATCCTGTGGTCCAAATTTATGTTGCTGTTAGTTTTACTTTCGCCTTAGTTCCACTCAGCTGTAGATTATTTGCCTAAAAGAGTGAATATGTTTTATAGGGGTCTTAATAGAGGTTGCACATAATAAAACAAAACGGATGTTCCAACAACTTCAGTGCAGTCTCGTAAGCTTACCAGATGCAGTTCGTCTGGTCCACAAATGCCCTAGAAAGTGAGTGGCAAGGGTACAGAGCCATTCTGCTATAAATTAACCTTGGCAGGGACAGAGACTTTTTTTTGACAGTGACTCACTACATGATGCATATGCAAATGCAGCAGACGAGTCATAGGATGATTCTAATTCTGTTTCAAAGTCAATTTACTTTGCCACTCTAATTAAATGTCAAAAACTAAGAGTAACATTAGGGAATAAGCCGGGTGAGAGTGAAATGAAGTGTGAGAAAGACAGACCTGTAAATGTTCTGTGTTCAGTTCAGTTTTTTTTTTTCCAGATTTCGATTTCAGCAGAAAATCTTTGTGCTGACTTTGAAAAAGTGAAAGTAGAAATGATTTTGTCAGATTTCATTCCTTAATTGTTATACAAATGTGGGTCTAGATAGCATGGTATCTTTCAATAAATCTTCAATAAATTCTGTCGAACCCATTCACATATTGTCTATTAGCTGAATGTAGTGATTTAATTAATCATGATTTCTACAATTAATTGTGTATATGTGTGACAATTATCTGGTCTATATAACATCTCATAACTATTACGTCTATCATCGGATTTGACCTTCATTTAGTTATAGATCAGTAGCATTTTGCAGTAACATTCCCTTTTTAAATGTATTATTAATGTCTTAATTTCTAATCACATATTGACAAATACATTGTATACCATTGGTTGCAAGTTTAACATAATATCTGTAAAATAGTGAGCCATGTTAAACACTTTGTACTGTTGAAATTAATTACCCTTTTGTAATGTTTGTGGCTGTTTTTGCCCCATTGACTTCCATTATAAAAAAAAAAAGATTGCAAAGCCATGGCACCAAATAATAATATTAATAATGCACTCTTGATTGTTGGTGTTTTTAATTTTTGCGAAGAGGTAAAAGTTGTAATTTTTACTGTTGATAATCAGTTGACAGCATTAACACTTTAGATAGACCTGTTCAAAACAGTTTATGACTTTATGGAGATCTAGGGAATAAAACAACAAATTATAGTGTGTGTGCATAAATACACTTACTATGTTTACTATGTTCTGAGAGCTGAGTTGCTTATCTCTCTCTCACACACACACACACACACACACTATACCCCTTATAACTATATAATTTTAAGCCACAAACCTTTTCACATTTTTTTTTTTGCACTGCAACTAATGATTAACATTAAAAAATGCAAGTTTTACCTCCTCCCAACAGGAAAAACCAGCAACAATCAAGAATGCATGATTATTTGGTGTCATAACTTTGTAATCAAAAATACCATTATAATGGAAGTCAATGGGGCAAAAACAGCTAGAAACATAATGAAAGGGTAGTAAATTTGTCCAGAGTGTATTGTTGAACTCGAAATTAAACATAGATTAGACAACAAAAAAAATGAGATGTATTTTAGAGTGCTGTCCAGAAATTGCTTTGAGAAACATACTCACGTATTATGAATTGGACTCATTGTGCAGATGAGGATGTCACATGCACTTTGATTCATTGAGAGCCATCTTGTGATGACTGACATGGTCTCTTATTTTGGGCATCTTGGTTTTCTACTGCAGATGGGTGATGTAGTAATTTTTTTCCCCAGGCATTAGTCATGTTTTTCTGAAAAGTAATTTAATGGGTTGGGGAAAGATGGCAGCTGCATGATAGAAGAGCATACAGAGAGCTTTTCACGCCACCTGGGTTGGGCAGAGCAATTGAGCCATTCAAAGCCTAAATTGAGGAAGTGCAAAGAGAACTTCTGCAGTATAGAAGAGTTGCCAAACATGTTGATGTATGATAAGGATTGAAATGGGTGCAAGTATGTTCTCTCTGCCCTGTGTGCACCCTCAGTGCTTACATATACTGGAAAATATTAGCACAAAATGAAATTTGTGAAATTGTCAATTACAACATATTCATGCATTCATGCATTTATTGTAAAAAAATCTAGGAAGTTAATTATAAATGTATCAGTTTGTACTGTGTAACAAAGGCGGACAATATTAAACGAGCAATGTTTTTTCCAGTAGTTGTGCCACCCAGATGAATTTTTTTGTAATTGATGAAGCAAAAATGTTATGTTAATACTGTAAAGCAAATAATGCAATCAAGTGCGTTTACTAAAGCAAATTTTAACGTAATATATTCTGCAGAAGAGTAAAATGTGTTTCTTAGCAGTCTTCATAGAAACATGCTTGACTGGGAATCACAAATACACACCAGAAGATAAGAGTTGCTCTAGGGTGTGTTTCAGAAAACCATTATTAGCTAACTAAGGTCGCAAGTACCGTCGTTACAAACATAGCCCATTGATTCAGTGTTTCCCAAATCCATCGTTCCAATGAACATTCGCAAACTGCATTGCAAATTTTTATGCTTGCTGCTATACAGAACCATCTGATGCAGTACACATCTGGATCATTTAGCATACTGTAGCTACTGAGAACATCAACCTGATTGCTGGATGAGTCAACCAAAATAGCTGGATGAGTCAAATATTTAAGATGCCAAGTTTAGTACCCATAAATAACCCAGTTGAGTCAGTTTGAAATTATGTACTTTAGGTTATTGCTTCTGTACACGTTTTTTCAAACAATGCTTTATGTTAAAACACATGAAACGTTATTAACATGAAACATTGATTTAACCTTATGAGTACTTAATTAAAATCAAAGGTAAAAGTTTATAATACTTGCACACTGTAAATCATTTATTAAGCATTAGCAAATAGTTGCTAATTTGCTAATGCTTAATAAGCATATAACTGTAAAATATAAGAAATTAGTTAGCTGTTTATAAATGCAGCTACAAATGCTGTGTTCTTGACTTTTAAGTACATTTATAATTTTAATTACTAAATTAATTAGTGCATTATTTACAAATTTATTATATTATACAAATTCATTTAATACAATTATTTATTTGAGAGTAGTTGGTGGGTTTTTAAGATCAAGCAGGATGAGTTAATAAATGAGTAATAAACTATTTAAATCAACAATATAGCATATAGTAATTGTTACTTTGTATGTTAATGCTTTATTAACACAACTTTACGCAATTTTGTTACCTATTCCAAAGTGAGGATTATTTATGCTTTATAAATCCCTTGTAAATGACAATTAAAGGCTAAGTTATATTCTGATTATTCCACTCAAGGTTTGCAGCAATAACTGTTTGCCATCTGCATTCTTTAAAACTTTAAGAAAATGTGATTCTTTATATCAGTCAGAGTTTCCTTAAATCTACTTGTAATGTAATTTTTCTTTATTACTTATACTTATTTCTACCAATCTACCTACCTTCCTACCTATCTACATACATACATATATTGCTCAGCATGAGTACATCCTTCACAGATCTCATTTTTTACATTAATATTTTCCATAAGATGCTTTACAATAATCCATTTGTATAGTCATATAGGCACATAAGTTGAATTAATCAGTACTAAAGACAAAACTGGAACTGTTCTATCAATCAGTCAATCAATTCAAAAAATATTAGCCCCTTTAAGCTATATATTTTTTCGATAGTCTACAGAACAAACCATCGTTATACAATAACTTGCCTAATTACACTATCCTGCCTAGTTAACCTAATTAACTGAGTTAAGCCTTTAAAAGTCACTTTAAGGTGTGTAGAAGTGTCTTGAAAAACATCTAGTAAAATATTATTTACTGTCATCATGGCAAAGATAAAAATAAATCAGTTAATAGAAATGAGTTATTAAAACTATTATGTTTAGCAATGTGTTGAAGAAATTATCTCTCCGTTAAACAAACTGGGGGAAGAAATAAACAGGGGCTAATAATTCAGGGGGGCTAATACTTCTGACTTCCACTGTATATATATATATAAATACTGTATGTATATATATATATATATATATATATATATATATATATATAT
>CAIGQQ010035826.1:12024625-12037683 GCA_903798035.1 Danio albolineatus
AGCTCAGGAGATCAAGGGAACACAAGGCAAGCTCACCAGGACTGACTCAAAAACCGAGTCAGGAACAGAGAAAAAGTCACAACTTAAATACACAGGCTGGAACGAGTCACAGGTGATCAAAATAAAGTAAACAAGAGCACACGAGGAAGAACTAAGGCAGTGGGGAAACACAGGGACCTCTAGGGGAATGGAGACAAAGTGCAGGATGGTGACACACATGTTCATTTTATGAGCGCGTCATCCAGAAACGGTGGGGAGTTCAGTGAGGCAGAAAGATGCTGGGAAGGTGATACACATCAGCCTCCATCACCAACCCTGGCTTTAATCTGCGGCCTATAGCGCATACATTATTCAGAGGGCAGTTCTTCTATTTACAGCTAATAGTATGGCAGGTTTCCACAGCTTTCTTGAAGGCTTGCATATCGGGCCTGATGTAGCGCAACATCGACGCAATGATATCTCTCTCCATGTGAGCCAAGGTTATACTGGGGCTGTCCGTCACGCTACATTAGCTCTTTTTAGGCTAGACTAAACTGAATGGGCTGTTCTCCCTCGGGCTGGAGGGAGGCCCTGCAGAGGAAAGAAGAGATGCATTAAAAGAGCATTCGGCATTCTGAGTTTCTCTGATTGGAAGCCCGGTGTCTCACTGCCTCTGCCGTGAAATAGCACAAATGATCCAGAGCAGAGGAGAGAAAAGGTTGTGGTTATTAAAACTACTGTGTTCTTTAGCAGAGGATATGTATTCCGTCATGCACTGTGCTTTCAGCATTGAATGTGATGTTTGTTATCGCTGTTGATGTTCAGAGCTAAATATCCCATCTTGTTATATAAACTTTCAAGCTCACACTTTACAATAAGGTTCATTAGTTAATGTTAATTAATGCATTTACTAGCATGAACAAACAATGAACAATACATTTACTACAGTATTTGTTCATGTTAGTCAACGTTAGTTAATGAAAATACAGTTGTTCATTGTTAGTTCATGTTAACTCATGATGCATTAACTAATGTTCACAAGCATGGACTTGGATGCTAATAATGCATTAGTAATTGTTTAATTATGATTAATAAATGCTGTACAAGTGTTGTTCATGATTAGTTAATGTTAGTAAATGCATTAACTAATGAAGCTTTTTGTAAAGTGTTACCACTTTCAATATTTCATATATGTTTTTGACTGCAAGGAACTGTTCTGTCCATTATAGTTGTTATAACTTAAACTAAAGGAATTAACCTTGAATCAAATTTCCTAACTTGTAATCAACGTTAATTAAAATTTTAAATATATATATATATATATATATATATAAATGTATGCTTTTACTTATTAGGTAAGCTTGGGGCAAAGGAAATGTTCCTTATTTTCATTTAGTTAAATGTGCTGTACAAAAACAACTAAAACTAAATTCAATTAAAACAATTCAATCTATCAATAATAATACAGGATGTCGACAGAAATATACAGAAATTTTATATTTGGCCATATGAACACACATGCACACATTTTTTTGAACATTCCAAAAACTATTGTTCTTGCTTGTTCAAACTACTTACTTGAAACGAGCTGAATCAACACAAATCTTAATGTTTTTGGAGGACAACTTAAATGATTTGAAAAACAATTAGTTTAACTTAATTGATTCGTGTTTGGACAACACGAAGGAATTGTTTGGAAGCCAGCATTTTTTAAGTTGAACATATGTACACATTTCTATTTCTAATGGTTAATAAATATATGGAAATGGGCATTTTTGCAATACTTTGAAAAACATTTTAAGAAATATATGACATTTTTTTATCTGTGAAATCTGAGATTTATATAAATAGACATTTATCAGATTTCTATATTGTTAAAGGTCATGCCTTGTTTTTTGTTCAACATTTTATGGAGGACAGTAGCGAAGTTGGAGAAGGTGGTCGGGGGATTGGTGCCGGGGTTGGCATTGGGAAGCTCCATTAGCTAGGACTCGAGCTTCGGATGCCCAGGGGGCAATGGCGATATATGTCAATGTGCTGCCCGCTAGGATATCATTGCTGACAAGAGTTTATTAAATTGACATTTACATTCCGTTTGAGGGAGAAAAGGTTTGTCATGCAGATGCCAATCATGTTCAAATTGGTCATTCTAATTTGTTGTGCAGACCAACAATAACCTTTGTTATTGTAATAATATAATAATTCCCTCTGTGTACACTGTGTTTCCTACACATCTATGCTACTGATAGACAATGGGTCTTGCAAAAATTCTTATTAATCTGTGACTGTCGCTTAAACCCAAATTATACAGTTTTGCACAGTAGAGATGTGACCTTATGAGTGTCTGCGCTTTTTCTCAATTCAAAATAACTCGGTTCTAGTGTGAGCCAGTGTTATAAAAGCTAGTACATGCATACTGTGCAGATGATGTCTTAAAAAAAAACAATGTGAAGTACATTTCACGCCAGTACCTCTGGGGTGTATTTATGCCATTATTTAATGCCCCCTGCCACATAAAATATATATATCACCATACTGTACAGCTCTAGTCCTAACCCATTTGCACTTGACATGCTGTTTTACAGCTGCTGCAGTTGGAGAAAAGCAAACAAGAACGAATGTAAAAATACTTTTCTCACTAACATTCGAAGCAGAAGCTGACTCTATCTTAACTTATTGATTGATTTTTCATTTGTGCTATCTCTGCTAGATTGTTTGGTGTTTATGGAAGTGAGCCGCTGTGTCTGTGTTGTTTGGAGTGAATGTTTCTCTACCACTATACCTGTGGACTGTTGAGTGCTCCATAGCCCATGCTGGAAGTGGTGGGCATGGAGGCCGAAGGCGAGCCCAGGGAGGAGGAGGTGATGACTGAGTATGGAGACCCCAGACCGTTGATGATGGACGGGTGATGGTGAGACACCATGGAGCTCAGAGGAGGCTGGGACTGAGGAGCGCTCAGGTGACCGTGTGCTACCTGCAACGAAGAACCTAAAAACAAAAAGAGTGAATGAGTGAAAATTAATATAAACTGTTGTAACATTTTATACTTGTTAGAACTGTTTTGTATCTTACAAATCAATGATTATTTTGAATGCCATTTTTTTAGATATATATCAATATTAAAACATGAATATTAAATATTTAAATCGTGCAAATTAATATTTTTTAAAAACGCACGGTTGACTTGTTCATGTCACTTGCTTGTCTACTATATAAATACAGAAAATGTGTTGTGACAGCTTGACATTTTCATGCTAGAGGTGCTGTGGGATGTGTGGGCTTGTGTTAGTAATGGGGGTAATGGTCGATGGCATTTGCACAGTAGTAGGGGTCATAGCAGTGACTGCGAGCACTCATGGATCATCACATGTCAAATTTCAGACACACGTCAAATGTCAAATCTCTCGCTCATTCGTGCAAAATGTGCACATGCTTATCATTTACACATTAAGTTATAATAAATGATATACACATATTCTTTGCAGGCTGACTAAGATCAGCAATATCAGCCAGGTGGTTATATTTGGTCACAGTATCTAAAAAGTATCTGTTTTTGTGGATAATTAAGATTAATTTGTTCATTCATTTATTCATTCATGGTGTTAGTTTGATTTTGAATTTAAAGTAGCCTTAATGTTGTGATAAAACAATAGTGTACAGTATATATACATTCACCAGCCACTTTATTAGGTACATCCGTACAACTGCTCGTTAACGCAAATTTGGCATGTAGACATGGTCAAGATGATCTGCTGCAGTTCAAACTGAGCATCAGAATAGGGAAGAAAAGTGTAATGTAATGTAATGTAATGTGTATTTATATAGCACATTTATCGTGTATGGCCATACACCCAAAGCGCTTCACAATCATGAGAGGGGGGTCTGATTTAAGTGGCTTGGTTGTTGATGAGCGGCACTTCTGTGGGTGCAAATGCCTTGTTGATGCCAGAGGTCAGAGGAAAATGGCCAGACTAGTTAGAGCTGATAGAAAGGCAACAGTAACTCAAATAACAACTCGTTACAACCAAGGTATGCAGAAGAGCATCTCTGAATGCACAACATATCGAACCTTGAGGAGGATGAGCTACAGCAGCAGAAAATCACACCAGGTGCCACTCCTGTCAGCTAAGAACTGGAAACTGAGGCTACAATTTGCACAGGCTCATCAAAATTGGACAATATATGATTGGAAAACCGTTGCCTGGTCTGATGAGTCTCGATTTCTGCTGCAGCATTCGGAAAGTAGGGTCAGAATTTGACGTCAACAACATGAAAGCATGGATTATTCCTTCCTTGTATCAACGGTTCAGGCTGGTGGTGGTGGTGTAATGGTGTAGGGATATTTTCTTGGCACACTTTGGGCCCATTAGTACCAACTGAGCATTGTGTCAACGTCACAGCCTACCTGAGTATTGTTGCTGACAGAGTCCATCCCTTTATGACCACAGTGTGCCCATCTTCTGATGGCTACTTCCAGCAGGATAACACGTCATGTCATAAATGACAATGAGTTCACTGTACTCAAATGGCATTGACAGTCACAGATCTCAATCCAATAGAGCACCTTTGGTATGCGGTGGAATGGGAATTTTACATCATGGATGTGCAGCCGACAAATCTGCAGCAACTGTGTGATGCTATCATGTCGATATGGACCAAAATCTATCAGGAATATTTCCAGTACCTTGTCAAATCTATGTCACGAAGGACTAAGGCAGTTCTGAAGGCAAAAGGGGGTCCAACTTGGTACTAGTAAGGTGTACCTAAAAAGTGGCCGGTAATTTGTTATAAAGTGATTATGTGTGATGAGCAATATATCAACTCTCCATAATGAAAAAATTAATTGGTGTAAAAATTGTTATTTGTAAGTATTTTACAAACAATTAAAAAAAAACAGTAAACATATTGAAAGGGATAAAATGATACCATGTTTCATCTGGCATGATTTAACATCAGCATATTACTTGCATGCACCTAACATGTTTTGGCCTATGGCTAACGTGTTTAACATGTTTTTAGCATGAATTTTATTCATGCAATCAGGCACACTTTTAGCTATGTTTGTTTGCTTGCAAGATGGTAATTCAATATCATCAATTTAGCATGTTTTACCACAGGGAAAATGTTGTCAGCATTCATTAGCATGATGCTAGCATGTATTTAACATGTTTAGTATTTTGCTAGTATCCTTTAACACTATGTTAGCATGAATCACCTACTAGCATGTTTATGACATTTTTATGAATTAACAACTAATGCTAGCATTTTTTACATTTACAGTGTTGCTGACATCCTCTTTTACACTAGGCTAGCGTGAATTAGCATGCTGCAAGTAAAGGTTTTTCCCCCAAATTTTAGACATGAAAGCATGTCTAAGCATGTTGCTGTTATGAACTACCATGTTGCTAGCCTCTTTCTACAATATTAACCAGGGCTGCTAAATCTCCCTCATTCGGCGTGAGACATGTCCTCTTACGCTTCTGACAGTCCTTTTACGCTGTAACACCAAACATCTCTCATGCAATGGAACATTTCTCATGCAATGGAAGAGCAGCAACAACAACAAAAAAGTAATAGGCCTATAAGTATTACTATATATTATTTTGCTTTGGACATGTCTATGTTTGATGTTAGGATGAGAAAAGGGTTTTGGACTTCTACTCTATAGAGCACGACAATGTCAAAGTGCAGCCAGTTAAATCAAAGAGGGCGGAGCTTCACTGCTCACAGAAGCTACAGTAACCTGCAGTTCCAAACCCTCAGGCCTTAATCTAAATAGCTTTCTGTCAGTACAGAAATGGGGGATAGACATGAATATGAGTGAATGTGTGCAAACTGCATACATGCAAAGAGGTAAATTCTTATTTTCACATTCAGTCCAGTCAATCGTTTAAACAATAAAAATGGTGGAATGTGATACATTTGTAGAATAACTAGCTTTGCAGAGTATTACATTTGGTCATTTGACATTTCTGTTAACAGTATTTGTCAGATACGTTTAACGTTTAATGTTAAACGTTTTTGATGCTAACATCTTACCTCATGCTCACCATTGAAATCTGATGTGCCTTACTGTAAAAATACACAGGTTAAATGCTCTGCAAGAGTTAATGTTTGAACGTTTGATGCCCTCACTAAACATGTGGGATATTTAATCATTTTGATTGTCTGGTTTGATAATCATTGACATGATTTTAGTGGTGACTTCTTGAAAGCTCAAGAACAGTGATGCGCAAACTAGGGCCGCAAAGTTGGCTCATGGTAACCTTTGATTTGGCCCGCCATCCCATCTGAGAAGTCAGGGAGAATGATGGGATGATTTCAAGATTTCCAATTCAAATTTAATGTAACCCTGTCACGGTTCACGGATCTGTATGTTCCTTTCTGTGTGTCTGTGTGCGTATGCTTGTGGGTGAGTGTACCTGGTTAGTCCGAGTGTGTTTGTTTGGGTATAGTAGCCTGTCTGTCTGGTGCTTGCCTCGTCAGCTGTGCGGTCACGTGGAGGGAATCACTCAGCCGGCTCATTAGCATCAGCAGCTGTGGCCTGTTATCTCGGCTACTTATACCCAGTGTCTTTGTCATTTCTTTGTCAGTCCGTTGTTCCAACGTGTGTTTGTGTAGCCAGGCTCCGTTTGTGTACATGCTGTGGTGAGTCGATGTAACCCGCAATCCTTGTGGATGTTATCCTCTGTGGCTATTGTCTGCTTCCTGAACTGTTCTCCATGTGATCACCTATGAGCTTTGTCTGTGTCTGTTACTGCCTGCTCTGCTGTCTGAAGTTTCCTGCAGCAGTTAACTGCATCGTCTCCTTGAGAAGTACCACTGGTTTATTCCATCGCCTCATTCACGAACTCTGATTTATTGAGCCTTGTTGGATTGCATTCTAACATTAAACTCCTTTTACTTTACTCTCGCATCTGGGTCTTCTTGTGTACCATAACAAACCCTTTGCTTGTTTTATTGTTAAAAGCTAACTGAAATTAAATGTTTCAATTAAATGGTGTAAATCAAATTTTGTTTAAATGTTTCTCAGACCCAAAGCGCTACAAGGGAAACGGTAACAAAGAAGAACAATAAAAACAGTAAAAAAAAAAAAAAAGACCCCCAAAAAATAAAATATGAACGATTCAGTACAATTAGATGATTAAATAAACAAAAATAATCAATCTAAGTTAAAAGCAATAGTAAAAAGTGAGTCTTGAGAAGTTTCTTAAAACAGTCCAGAGAAACGACATTCCTGATGCTGATAGGTAGCCTATTCCATTGCTTCGGTGCACTGTACGAAAAAGCACCACCACAGTTTACAGCGTGGCTGATACAGCAGTTTACAGTGTGGCTGATACAGCAGAGCTCCAGATGAAGAACGAAGACTGCGGGTGGAAGTGGCGAGTGTTACCAGGTCACAGATGTAGTCAGGTGCTACCCCATGCACTGCTTTATATGTTAAAATCAGAGTCTTAAACTCAATACGTGACTTAACAGGAAGCCAGTGAAGTTGCTGAAGTACAGGGGTGATATAATGGCACGAGGAAGTGTGTGTCAAAACCTGTGCAGCAGAATTTTCAATATACTGTAAACGTCTCAGGGAGGTTGTTGGTAGTCCCTCGAAGAGTGAGTTACAGAAATCAAGACGAGATGTGATAAAGGCATGGATAAGCCTTTCCGCATCAGGCCATGATAGAAAAGGTCTAATCCGTGCAATGTTACGTGAAAGATGACTATTTTAGTCAAGTGTCTGAAGTGTGAGTTAAAACTGAGCTGCGCATCAAAAAGTACCCCAAGGTTGTGCACCTGTGTAGAGGGAGACACTTGAAGATCATCAATTTGTCACTGAAATAACGCCTTAGGTTGTTGGTGGATCTGTGTAAAACATGGCTGTTCAATTAGTTTGTCATGGGGGCCAGTTCATGAAGAGCATCCCAAATGAGGGGCCGGAGAGATATGACTTGCAATATAAGTGATGACACAACAGCAATATAAGCCCATATGCTGTATTTTTGCACCTTAGGACACCCACGTTGGCTCTTTCATCAATAAAATGTTAATATGTTGTATTTTAAAACTACATAACATCACTGCATTGTACAATGTAGCTTTTTTTTACAAACACATTCAAATGTTGTATTTCAAAGCACAACAAAATCAGTGTATTGCTCAAGGAGGCTTCTTCTACATACAAACATTTTTTAACTGCATAACAATTAGGGATGCAAGGGTTATAGAATTTAGTTGTACGATTATAGTCTGAAGAATAATCATGGTTTCACTGTTATCATCACGATTATTATGCATTTATAAAATTCAAAACACTACTAGTTTTGTTAACTTTGTAAAAAAAAGCCATTTACATTTTTGAAGGTGTTGCTGAGGATTTATGTCTAATAATTTATCTGATTTGAACTAAGATTTGTTAGATTGTTAAATGTTTATTTTGATGGTACAGTAATTTTAATTCAAGTCTTGTTGAATGTTCTTTCTTTGCAGAACAGCACTTGCATTAAATCTTCACTTGATTAAAATATTCTTAAACATACATGGTAAGAGTATATTTTTATATGGGGACATTAGTTTGTTTGTATTGAACCTTTGTAATTTGCAAAATAGTCTTAAAATATCAATTTAAAAAAGAATCGGGATAAAAATCGTGAATCGGGATTTCCCTAGAAAAAATCGTGATATGATATTTTTTCCATATCGCTCACCCCTAATTAGAACTGTTTAATTTAAGGAAATTTTGATTCATCCAGGCTTTAACTTCCAGTAAACAGGCAGATACAACTGACGTGGCAGAGGTGAGATCAGGGCGAGCACTCATCCGACAATGCAGAGAGCAAGAAAAGTCAAAGGCAGATTCTGCTTGACTAGTGCATTCGAACTCCACTGATATAAATGTGATTGTTTATGTTTTTATTGCAATAAGTTATTATTTAAAAAGTTGAACTGCATTAGATGATATGATTTAAAGTGATGCTTCGAAATATTATTAAATAAATTAGGAAATTACCCATGGCAACTTTAATGTAATATAATTTGGTATATTCACCTCCGGCCCAAGGCTCTCAATGATATTTGGTTTTTGGCCCTTCATACATAATAGTTTGGGCACCTCTGCTCTAGGAGAAGATAGATTCAAAAACTTGGTCTCAAAAAAAGTAAAAGCTTACATAGTAAATCTATCAAAAACAGCAATAAATTGCAATATACAATCTTTACTTTTCAATCAATAGTTTTTTTTAAACATGAATTTGTTAGTTCAAATGAATTTAAGTTCATTTTAAGATAAGTTAAAATGCTATAGTAAATGCTCACCGCAAACAGCCTTCACAAAAAATAAAGAAGTCTCTCATGCAGTACGGAGAGTAGATGCATTCAGACCCTCATCACATCTTCAAACCACACACATGCACAAACTCAGTGTAAACTTCCAAATAAGGCATTTTCACTCACACTCGCTGCAATTTAAAGGCATTATAGAACTGTTCTTTTCCTGTGATGCCTCTTGCTCTTTCCTTTGAAATGACTCTTCCGCAATGCCTTGAATGACCAGTGTGAAGGTTGTAAAAGCTATCCTCAGCAGCCACACTTACTCAAGAGTGTCATAGGAGAGTGGTCTTCGAGAGCTGGCTAGTTCTTGTGGTATTAATGACCTCTAAATGTCACATTCTGATCAGATGGAACATCTATCCTTAGAATGACTGGCTGTGCATGTTTAAAGTCACAGTTGTGGCACGTTCTTTGAGTCTTGGCTAGAGATCAGATGATCAAAAAGATTAGGCCTGTCACAATAATCAATATATCGACTTATCGCACAACACATGAACATGCCCTCAATAACTTTTGGTGATGCAATATATATATATCGCCCATACATAAAAACAAATACTAGCAACATTTGAGCTGATTGTGCAACTTCATTGGAGGTGTAAGTGTCAGTATGGCTAAAAACACTGTAGTATTTATTATAAATGACTATAGTTTATTTTTTAAATAGCTGCCTGACAACTGAAAATTGATCTGGTAGCAGATATCGAAGCCTCTGTTTCTCTTAACCTTGCACTTTTTTGTTAACATTTATTATTATTTATTTAGAATATGCATTTTCGCATTCTGATTCGCATTCCTAATGATCAAATTATTAAAATGACTATGGTTAAATAAAATAGTCTTAATAATAAAATATTATGCATTTTATTTTTTTGTACTTGCATTGAAATGATATTATATTGTCATTCTGGCATTATATAATGAGTGACATAAAATGACAATAATATCGTTTATCGCAATATATTTTGGTGCAATATATCGTACAACAAAAAATAGATATCGTGACAGGCCTAAAAAAGATTCCACTATCAAACACATATTGAGCCAGAAAAAAAGTAAGCAGAGCCTCGATCCTAGTGTTTTTAAACAAGCCTCGTGAGGGTTAAACCCAAGCCTTTGAATGTGCCACATTACTGTCTTCTGTAATGCTTAACAGGTCATTAATGTGCATTTGTAAATACAGTATTTTTTTTACTATGTGGGTTTACTTTAACTTTAAATATTTTTTATTAAGGAATTCAGTAAATATTCCTTTGAAATCTCACACTTTTTTATAATAAAAACAGACAAATAAAACGTACCCTTGCAGGTTAAGAACACAGCATAGGAGGAAGATTCTGCGGGCCCTGGTGCAGATGAAAAGTAAAAAGTGTATAGATAGATAGGCAACTAGATTAGACAGAGATAGATTGATCTGTGCAGCAGCTGCCGATGAGCTTCTGCTCTCCATTCGCGCTGCTCACGCTTACTGTGTGAAACAGGCGTAAGCGTTTGCAAAGGTGCTTAAGTAACGCATGCTGCACTGGACTTTAGACAAGCTTTTAGTTGGTCAATGGCGTGGTCTATTTCAGCTCTTCAAAATAGCAACCCGCCAGTGAAGCACCTTAACACACTTCCTTTTCAGACCAGCATGTCCATGAGTCCACAAAGTGGTGCAAATGGATTTGCTATTTCAACAATGTGACGCAAAACGTGAAAATTAGGATTGCGCTGGTCTGAAAATAGCAACAAGTTGCACCATACACGTCTTGTGCCTTATTGTGCCGGGTGTATGATAGGGCCCCAAAGAAGAAAGTATATGGATTATCAAATTCATTCATTCCGTTTCTGGCTTAGTCCCTTTACTTATCAGTGGTCGCCACACTGGAATGAACCCCCAACTTATCCAGCATATGTTTTACGCAGCGGATGCCCTTCCAGCCGCAACCCATCTCTGGGAAACATCCATACATTCTCATTCACACACATACACTACGGACAACTTAGCTTACCCAATTCACCTGTACCGCAGGTCTTTGGACTGTGGGGGAAACCGGAGCACCCAGAGGAAACCCACGCAACCACGGGGAGAACATGCAAACACCACACAGAAATGCCAACTAACCCACCCGAGGCTCGAACCAGCGACCTTCTTGCTGTAAGGCGATCGTGCTACTCACTACGCCACCGTGGCACCGCATATGTTTTACTGTTACGAAAATCTAACTTAAAAACGGCTCCACACAGCAAGCCAGACCCGTAACAGTAAATAATATTAAATTGAAAATAATTAGGACACCTCTAAATTAATATGGAGCCCAGAGTCTCATCTCCCGTTTAAAAGGAACAACAACAAAGGCGATTGACCAAAGAAATAACGTAAAATCTAGTTTATTTAACGTTTAACTTCAAAGGAGACAATAAAAAAACTTACAGAGGTAAGTGCCAAAATAACAAACAAAAATTCAATAACTATCTAAGTATTGAACTCTCTTACATGCACATGAAATAAAACAAAACAAAATAACATTCACTTACCTCCCTACTAACCACAAAACATGGCAAAACTTAATAAAACAAATAGGCACCCTCCTCAGCACACTTGTCTCCATATAGATCTCAATAAATCAACACTCGGCTTTCACTTTCACCAATTTCGCCGGGAAAATACAACACAGTTTAAGTTCACAAAATAAATAACACAAGCCGGGAGAGAGGAGACTCTCCGAACGACGTTCCAGTCCGGTTTAAATGGTATTCGCAAACAAGCCAACAAACCATGTGATGGCAGCTGATTTTTTTTAGTAAAGCATACACACAATACTTCACATAGCGGTATGATACATGAATGTGCTCCACGCATCTCGTTTATATACACTATGAACAGCAGCTACGCTAATTATTCTCTTTATTCTCTATTTCCACCTGGGGATACTCATCCCGAGGCCCCCTGAGACTATGCAGTGCCACAGATGTGATCCAAGACCAGCGACGAGACTATCCCAAGGTTCCATAATCCTGGACCACGCTGTATCCTGAGCAGCTGTTTGGTGCATGGCAGAGTAGTAACAAAATAGACTGTAAAAAATATGGATGTATTATCCGTGACGTCACCCATAGGTTTCTGATGAACCCAAAAGAAGCTACTAGTAGGCGTGGCCAACCGTCGCCATTTTGTTCGCGCGTCATCGCACCAACCGAGGCATACCAAACAAGGGCAAAGAGGCGGAGCGTGGGCGGAGCGCATGCTGGCATTTAGCTGGGCTTTCTTATGGGAGAAACACATCATATTTCATTACCTGCGACTCGTTTGTATTCTGACCACACGTGCTTGGTTGTACACTATATCAATAAAGTGTTTAGTCTGTTGAAAACACTGTTGTGATACATCAAGCCACTTAACATCGTTTTTAAGACGTTTTTCAACAGGAAGAAAGTGCGGATTACATCCAAATACTTCAGATATAGTCTGTGTTAGTAAATGCAGGGCTATTTAGGAAATCCAGGCAGAACACTGTATGACAACGCTTCAAATGACGATTTTATAGGGTACAGCTGATCAATCTGTCAGATTCTGGAGTGCATTAGAGTTCTGAAGAACATTATAAATCATACATTATCCTAAATAAAGCAATTACATTTATAGAGATGGTATAAGTATAATTTCACTCACCTGGGAAATGGAGGCCACGTGAATGGTTTGTGAGCACAATTAAGCGCACACAGCATTGTCACAGCTTAAGTATCTGTTTGTCTGTGTGTGCTTGTGGCTGTAC